>OX438532.1:16910733-16920733 GCA_949316355.1 Bruchidius siliquastri | reverse complement strand
ATCACACACACTTCTGCACATCATACAACCATTGGAAGGAAGAACACCATCTTAAGTGAAGGACTCCCAACACTTTGTAGAAATACTCTAAAAAACACAACTAAACGCTAAAGATCGTCTGCTAAGTTTCGACATCGAGAGCCTGTATACAGAAAGACGAACAACTGAAGAAAAGGACAGATCTTCCACTGGATGGAATAATGGAGTTGCTCACATTCTGTCTGAAGTATGGCTTCGCTATGTAGATGACACATTCATCATCTGGAACCATGGAGAGAGCCAACTAAAAACATTCTTCAGTCATCTGAACAACATGCGACCTTCGATAAAATTCACGAAAGAAGAAGAGAGCAACAACTGCCTTCCATTTTTAGATGTTTTAGTAACGAGAAGAAACACCAAAATAGAAACAACAGTACACAGAAAACCAACTCACACAGGTCAATACTTACAATACACTTCAAACCACCCAACAGCCACGAAGAAAGGCGTCATCCGGTCTTTAGTCGACCGAGCTAGGAATATTTGTAACACACAAGAGGGACTACAAAGAGAGCACAATATCATTAAACAAGATCTATTAAACAACGGATACCCAAAGAAGCTAGTGGAAGTAACAATACAGGAAAATACCAACAGTAAAAGAATTAAACACGAAGAATCTCAGCACTTACTCATTCTGCCTTACGTCAAAGGAATATCAGATGGAATCAAAAGAATAGGTCAGCGATACAAGATCCAAACGAGATTCTCTAAGACTGCCACCCTCAGAAGTATCCTAACAAAAACTAAGCCCAGGAATGAATCTCAAGAGACAAAGGAGTGCATCTACCAGATACCATGTCAATGTGGTAAAATCTATGTTGGAGAAACAAAAAGGCCACTGGAAGTAAGAATCAAAGAACATCGTCTCAACACCCAGCGAGCAGAGACAGGAAAATCTGGAATAGCTGACCACGCATGGACGGAGCACCATGAAATAGCTTAGGACGACGCTAAGGTTACTGCCAAGGAACCGCATTGGTATCGAAGGAAATTCAAGGAGGCGGCATCCATCACCAACAACAGCAAAGTGTACAGCAAATATAGCGTAGACATTAAACCAATCTGGCAGCCACTCATAAAGAAGATCAATAGACTACCACTGGACCAGACAACAAACAATGACCGACAAACAGCCACGTCAGCAGACCGAAATACCGCGCATCGGGAACCAATCAGAACAGGTCGCGCACAACGACACGTCACCGGACGGGGTATAAATAGGCATGAAAGGAACGTGTTCGCCAGTTCACCTGAAGACGATTGAAGATAGCACATCAATCGAAACGTCGTGATACTCAAAATTTTATAGACAATGGAAGTCCGAAATCAAACTTTTGATCTATCTAACTTGTAACATTTTCTGCAAATTGCCAGCCCTTGTATATATAAAAAAGATTGGAAGTATGCAACATCCCAATTTATATACACTTTCACGCCTATATGGCAATGGTGTGAAAAACAGAATTTGCTTTTATATGCGTTCTACAGAAAATGAAGAAGCCGATACAGTCTCGCACTTTGGGAATGTAAACTGAGTGGTATCTGAATAAAAGAGTCTTTTTAACAATTGTGAAGCTGTTTGGCATACCTAGTGTAGAACTGTTTGTATCCAGGAAATGTTTAACATTTGTATCTTGGTTGAGGGACTAAGACAGTTTTGCTAAGGGTGCTTTTACAATAAATTAGAAACCGCATTATTTATGATTTTCCTCCTTACTCACCTGTATTAAGAATTTTGCAAAAAAAAACTGCAGACAAAGCTCGAGGCATCATTGTGGTACCTCTCTGGCGGGCTCTCTAGAAATCTCAACCATGGTAACCCCTTTTTACTTGGCTAATAGATGGCAAACCGATATTATTCCAACCTACTAAAACTCTTATATCATTCAATAGATCACCACACCCTCTTTGGAAGAATATAACCCTCGTGGCGGCAACTGTATCATCCAGGCCTTCATACTAGGTAGTGTTTCAGATGAATCCTTGCTTATATGTTTAGCATCAATAACAGAATCAGCTGATCGCAGTAAAATTTTGGCCTGCGCCTTTATTTCTAATATTCCTGAAATTACAAATTAATCGCGGTTGCCCTTTTAGTTCCTTCAATTCATATAGGGCTGCTCTTTCCCAAATTCTGGTGCCAAGTTTATCTGACGACTTTAGAATCAAAAGATTTTATTAAGGCTTAAGCTCCTTAGGACCCCCTTCACAAATATACAACAGTACATGGGACTAGGCAATCGTCCTTGACTGCATTACACGAATATCAGAAGGTCCGCTTAATTTAGAGAATGTAGATTGTAGATGCTCTTAATTTATAGAATTTTCCTGACACAACTCTCATGTTGTTAGCACTGATACACCAACGAGTACAGACTCGGCAAATATTTACATTAGTGACATTGTTTCTTTTCTTAATAATTCGGAAATTAGAATAAAAAAGGAACTCAAAACTAGAAACATTCACAGAGCTCAACCCGTACTAGTTCTATACAGTCTAACAGCAAGTGGCTAAAAGAAATCTTGGAAATGAATGACGTGGACATTAATATGTTTGTTGTGTATAGTACACAATACGCGTCAATGTCTTCTGCTGATAGGATAGGAATTAGCTATGGCACTGTTCGAGCAGCAGCGGGAAATGGACGGAAAAGCCAGAAACATTTGCAATATTTTATTAATAGCCATTAATAGCTGATCAAATGGGTTTTGCCATTGCGGTATTGAGCTCATAGTAGAGTGTTTTTTGTTTACTTGTTTACTCGTTCCTTATGTATTGGGAAATATGTATTTTGTTAATATATCTTTTTTGTTAAAGGAGATAAAGGAGATATATGTGTACACATATATAGGTACACAATATGCATTTATAGTATAAATTTTTTTCTTGAAGTAAACAATTGCACTCTAGAATAATTGTTTGCTAGCTTCTTCTTTGTTGCAACTTGCTTAAAACTACTACATCTGCTCTAATTCACGAGACGAGGCTGCAGTATAATTATACGATTAAACGAACTTACCTAAGTGAAGTTTAGTCCTAATTATATGAAGCCTCGTTGAAGTAAATAATACTGTATCCACACCGAAAAGTTGCAACAATACTTTAAACAGAATGAACGAACAATAAAGGCGTGCCTGCGGGCTGCACGAGGTAGAACGGCAGGGGAATGTTTTTTTTCTTTAAAAATGTGTGACAGATAACGCCAATCGAAGATACTACATCTACCTAGTCTTATTTATTTCGACTAGGCTTCATATAATCAGGATTTCAACTGCACTTAGGTAAGTTCGTTTGATTGCACAATTTTAATACAATAGTAAAAACTACAATGAGTTTACAGAAATATGTTTTTATCAAAGGAAGTGTTTATGTTATGACGGCAATATTTTTTCATACAATTTTCTCGCTGACTTGCAACTTCGATAACAAATGAAAAAAAGCCTCGAGTCAAAGTTATTGCACACTGGCAACAATCATATCCCTGGAGAATAAAAATTGTCAGAACTTTTATTGCTACATTGGAAATTTTACAACCAAATAATGCATAAAAAAGATCTACGGAATGTTATATCGAACAAATTCCCAACAAAATGGATGAAAATAGAAATGTATAAAGAAAATATCTCTAATAGTCGTTACTACAACACTGATCTAAGAACCATCCACACCACATGTACTGGATATTGTCGACACAGCATTATCTGCACTAGTAGAACACTTAGAAAATTAAGATCAAAGAAATTAACGGTTATTTTATAGCACTCCATCTTATAGATAGAGGGAGAATTAACCCCATAACAATGAAATTGTTGGCCCGTGGTCTGATGATATTTTATGGGCTGCATAATTTTAGCACCTAAAATAAGTTTCGATTTCGATGAAACACTACTATATAGTTCGTATCTGTGGCGCCCAAGGTTCCAGTATCACATATATTCGTTACTCATAATTAATGATATTGACATTTAAGGGAGCAGTTCAATAAAAAAATGGCTTCAAGTAGGTTGACAATGTACTCATACGCAGCTTAAGAATAAGGATTTTGATCGATTTTAGAGCGATTGAATAGTTGTAAGTGGAAAAATATTGAAAAACCTTTATAAACTGAAAATTCACAAAATCTTCAATTTTTCGAAAGTATCCATAATTTGAGTAGAAATGTAGATCAATTGAGGTACTGTTATAGAAAAGTTATAGAGATATTCTCCAGACACTATCCTTAGAGGACTCCAAAAACTATGAGCAGTTGGTCAGCCAATTAGATATGAGGCATGGCAATGCACACTTAGGTGTATCAATCGCAGCTGGAAAGTTAGCGTGTCTTTACTAGAAATTGAGAGATTTGCCATCCATCTGCCACTGAACAACTTATAGTGTATTGAGCGTTACAAGCCTTCATCTACGGATGATGCTGAAATGCAGTACGCACTACGTAAAGCTCGCCCAAAGACATAAACAGATGTGCTTTCAACTGCCCTGGAGTACAACGCTGCAAACGAACTTTCTCGTGAACATGCTCTGGTTCGGACGTTGAGTGAAGATGACAAAAAATAACAAATATCTCAACAGGTCTTAGATGAATTGGTAAGCCTACTAAGGAGCTCTTGGCAAACCATGAGGGTGCTCCTAAACGAACAAAGATCCACTCACTATTATAGCTTCCATGAAACATTTCAGTGGAAGTACTTACTCAAGTGAATGGAATGGTGAATGATAAGATGCATCTACTTTTGGTTGATACCGATGCTACGAGAACCAGTCTGCAACCAAGTATACTGAAGAGGTTGCTGTAGTTCATGATGAAGCTTCAGTAAAAGTCCGGACTGAACGTGGAATTTTAGCATGTAGTCCTTTTAGGAGATATCGAAAAAAGGTGATTCTGAGCATGTATATCACAAAGAAGTAGTTACCAGGTGCTTGTTAGCAGAAGAAGCTCAATTGCTAGCGAGAAGAGAAATTATCGTGAAGGCCCAGCTAGAAGGTGATATCGTGATCGTTGAGCCCTGGAATGGCAATTATGAGGTCAACAGGAGATAGCAATTTGTCAGTTCAACATAAATGAATACCTTGTCACTATGAGCAAGGGTAAGCTGGAGCAGCTGCTGTCTTCGACATGACAATGGCTCACCACGTCACAGAGAACGAAGGCTAAGGATTGATCCAACGATAATTATATTTTCATATTCATTTCTAAAGATGTGAATGCGGGAAGAACAAGTATCGTGAGGAATAAGTTCGATACTAGTAATGTCAAACTAATCGGACAGCTACCAATGATACTAGTGCTGGCTATAAGAGATTTGATTGAAGGTATTGTCCTAGAGCTCGAACGGGATGAAGTAATATAGCCCAGTGCTGCTAGTGAAAAAGAAAATTAGATCCACGAGATTCTGTGTGGACTATGGACAGTTGAATCTCTTACCTCCCCCTCCTCCTCCGTAGCGATGATACTTCTGACACATTAGCTGGAGAGGAGCTATTTTCGGATCTGAAAAGTGGCTACTAGCAACTGACAATTGATCCTGCCGATAAGGAACAGACTGCATTTACCATCGAGACTGGACTGTGGTGACTCGCAGTGGTGTCTTTTAGGTTATGTAAAGCTCCTGCTAGATTTGAGAGGCACATAGAGAGTGTGATAAGAGGCTTTTCCTGGAAAATATGCTTAGAACTTCTGGATGACCTAATTGTAGTTGGAATTTTCACGTCACTCACATGTTGGGATATCGGAGTGTCACTTAGCAGTAAAGAGATGCGTAAGTGGTTGTATGAGTGGACTGCTCTGATGCTGTAAAGCAATGGTATCGCAAGTTTATCGTCTGTGTCTCTTGTAATGGAACTCGCTGCAAAACAAAATCTCCAATGAGACAGTATAACATCAGAAGTCCTTTTGAACAGATGATTTTAGATATAGCACGAACTTTTCCAGGAACACGAACCTGGAACTGTCTCCGACGTTTTAGTAAATGAACTCATCTGCCATAATGGAGAACCGCTAGAGCTCCACTCTGGTCAAGGGCGAAATTTAGAGAGCGAGCTCTTCCAGCAGGTATGCGAGAAGTTAGGGATCCAGAAGACAAGGAAAAAAACTTCACTTAAACTGTTGGACGGAATGATTGAGCACACCAACAGAATCGTTGGCAAATACCTGGCGAAGGGTATTTCAGACCACTATAGATACTGAGATCACCATCTCCTCCATTATTTTTGTCGACATACTGTCTACTGGACAAACTCCGGCAAAGCTTTTGTTTGTGTCAGGCATTGATTTCTTCGAGCCTCATCAATCCTTATGCCTGATATTTAGTGTGTGACAAGTCCATGGCCGAGAAAGGCAGTTTTCAAGATAAACAACAAGAATTGTTTGTAAATTAACATGCCCTGAATACAAGTCTTAACAGTACGGGGAAAAAGATAAAAAATATAACTAACTAACCTGTATACACGATCACCTTTTAATATTCCAAGAGTATCAAGTAGATTGAGTTGGGAACAGATTTCTATACAGTATACAGTTCAGTTGAAATAAATTATTATAGTTAGCGAAAATATGGCCTCAAGTAGGTTGGCCCTGTATTTCCTTTGCCATGGTATCTATTTGGAGATAAGGATTTAGATAAATTTTGTAACTGTTGATAGAATTGAATTCAAAAAATACTGAAAAAAATTAAATCTCTCATAGCCTCAATGAATCCTGAAATATAGAAGTTTTTCAATATTTTCAAAGCTTACTGCACGTACATCAGCAGTTCTAAATTCTCATTATAATAATCAGTAAACAGGAAATACAGTCAACCTAAGTAATGCTATTTTTTAAAGTGTCATATAGCACTTTTCTCATTAACCATTCTCTATTCATAGACAGAACAAATTAGCTTCCATCAGAAAAAAGTAACCACCATACACCATGGAAAGAATTCATACCTACGGTTAAGACTCAGAACATTTGAACAAATCTATTCAAAAGTTCGATAATGTATCTGTTTTGAAGGTAAATAACTGATTAGTCATTATCATCTATGCCTTACAAGTATGGAGGATTTCTGGGATCGCCACGTTTATATGATAGAACATCACAATGTCAAAAAATAAAGTTTTTAGTATTTGCGAGTGCCACCATTGCACGATTTTTAAAAGCTTTTTCATTCTTAAATGAAACAAGAAATGATGCAATCCGATTGCTGAGATATTTGTAATTAGCGTTATAAATAACAAATTGAAAGAGAAGCTCCTTTTCTGTGGTCACGTTTGCGTCTGCATGCGCTAGATGATACTCTTTATTGTTTACGTATTCATTTTCTTCTTGGAATTAGTTTAAAATAACAATAATAATAGTGGAATGATTTATCCCTTCATCAATTTATTAGTCCTCTGTGATCCCGGGAGTAATCACGTGTGTCGAGCGCTGTCACCTGGTTGGCTGTCATAGCAGGTGGCCTATGATTCGTCGAAATCCGGAACCGGTCCTAGGTGACGAGGTTTTCAGTTACGAGCTAGTACTCACCTCATTTACTTTCTGGTTTAGCGAACAGTATGTAATCAATTTCGACTATTTTCTTTGCGACTTCGCAGTATCTATGTACTATTAAATTGTGGTATAAAAGTTCTAGTCAGCGAACCTCCTTTGGCGAGTACTTCTATAGCAAATGCCTCCTCGTACTTTTTACTATTGTAACAAAATAGATCTATGTATTTTTTCATCACCTTTGCTGCATATCCAATTATTCTGTCAGCGCATATCTGAGTCTTAATGTTTATATGTAACTCTCTTATCTGATATGCGATTCCTCTGGTTATCCATTTGGCACATCCATATTGTTATAATTTCCTAATACATGTGTAGTATAATTTTAGATATGGATTCCACTTAGATCACGAACTATCTAAGTTCACCCACATTCTAAAGGATATCATTTAAGTTATGCATCACTTAAATTGCCCACAACTCAAGTTATTAATCAATTTAAATTACCTACCTCAAGTTTTGGTACATCCTTGAATATGAGAAAATGCTGAGGTTTTGAGACATTGAACACACTTGAAGTCTGGAATATCCATAAGTTATGGAACATATTTTGTTATTGGAATACCCGTAAGGAACTAATCACCTAACCTGTGAGTGTCCAGTTAGGGTGTCCTCTACCTTGTGAGAGCAGTAAGACATTTACTGTCGAGGTATGGTAGTATCAGTTTAACTCCATCGGCAAAACAGTTTCGCCCAAGACATCAGGCAGGTATCACAGTACTCCTTGGTGAGCATTGCATAATTATATAAATTTTATTATTTATTTTCAATATGAAAGTATCTGGGTCATAGGTTACGGTATTGGTTACTTGATTTAAAATATTTCAACTAGTTCGTTTTTGCTCACAGGGGAGTATAGAGCTCTTTCATATCTAATGCCTGCTTATTTTTCGATGATGCTACTCTTCATATAACAGTTCTATTTAAAGTATTTGATTTAGTTTCACTCGGGTAATTTGTCTGATATGTGTCACCAGAAATTTTCAACTGTTGTATTGCTCATTATAACATGTATATATGCCTTTGCATCACAACTATGCAATGAAATCATTCACATATCGCATCCAATACGCATGGTTTTGAATAAAAGAAATGCTGAGATACTCTTGCTCTTGGACGGAAATCTAGCTGATTGCGAAGTTGATATTCTGGATTACTATCCTAGTGAGTAATGGTGTTAAACGTTCATCCTGCACCAAACATTGGAATGCATCATTTTTGCTTTACTGAGACGTTTTCAAAAACAAAAAGGAGACGTCCACAATGATTTTTTTAATTTTTTAAGAATAGATGCTCTTTGTTTAGACACAGTGTTGTTTCGTAACGTTTCAACTGTCACGAGCTAGAAATCTCCGAAATAAGGAACTACAGTTTTCTGTACCCTCGTAAAGTGGGTAAGATTCGATATCTGTGACTGCTCGAGAGTTGGCGCACATGCTTCCTAGCGTTCGAACATTATATAGGTATATCTATGCTGCAGAAGACAGATCTGTATGGAAAACAATGCCAAAAAAGTAAAAACATTTTTAACCATATGACTCCTTTCAGCGGATGATTTGAGCAATGCGGTGAATTTAGATTTTTTATGTAAAAGGCAAAGCATCTTTTACTAAGGATTTAATTTCAAATAATGTACTTGCTAGGTTTTCCCCACATCTTCAATTTGGCCGACAGGCACGAGTCCGCCGTTGTTTAATCCCCTGGAGTGGTGAAGAACCATAAAATGCGAAAATCGTTTATGTATGGACGGAAAGGAAATATTAGTTATTCCATTTCTCACATACCACACCCAAAAAAGCAATTCTCGTTATTGAACATATTTTTTAAAATCTTTAAATGATTATTCGAGGGCACGTGCAATGAAAGTAGAATTTTCGGTCCATCTCTCCCCCAAATAGCAAACTACTAACCATTTCGATTCTATAAAAATGAAATGTAGCCTGGAGTTAACACCTAAAACCTTTGCCTCACGCGTCTACATTGTAAGGGTAACACCAATCCATGTATCACCTGATTTCATCTCTAACACAAAATTCCACTTCTCTTGAGTAACGAAAACATAGTAGCCGTATGACCAAAAATTCGAAAAGCTACATGTTTTTGTTCATTTGCTACCCCATAGAATGACTGTATCGCCACTGCAACCAATCAAAATATTTCTCTGGAACCTATATCACCTTACGACTAAACTAGAAAAGGATTATACAAATTCGAAAGTTTAGAAAAAGTGGGAATAATTCACCGAAGCACTTCGTTTTATAAATCTACTTGTTAAAACATTTTATTTTGGTTAATTTCTTTTGTAGAATTTATCTCCTCACTGATCCCTTAATGACAAAGGAAAAAGTTTTGCTCTATATTCCATCCGCTCTCTGTTCGCTAGTAAAGTTCTGATTTATGCTTTGCTTAAAATGGACTCCAACAAATCA
>OX438532.1:7955330-8522920 GCA_949316355.1 Bruchidius siliquastri | reverse complement strand
TTTCGGTGCTGCATCAGATAGATTGAATTTTACGGTTAAAGGACCACACCTAACGCCCTATCCTCAGCGTCTCATCGTAAAACAGCGTACAGTTGTGATCGAAAGCACAGAGGATACTCTGAAAGGTGGGACCATGAGCAGAATTAATGGGGTATCGCTATTCGAACTCTACGAGGCTAATTCTGAAAGTAGGGAAATCAATAATTGGAGAGATGCTGCTTAACATATCATTCGCGCTCTAACGCCTGGGCAGATGCGCCCAGTTGGTTCAGTTGGTTAGAGCGTCCGACCGGCAATCGGAAGAAGTGTGGTTTGAATCCCGCACTAGGCAATTTTTTCAGGATTTTAAAATGCGACCTATGTATCAGTTTCCACCTTGCGGAGAAAGCAAGTAACTAATCGTTTTGGTAATCAATATTAGATTATATTGGATTACAGTAAGGGATTGGCCTGAAAGTCTAACGTCGCGCCACTGTAACCTCTATGAATTTATGTATAGTAAGCATTATGTCTAGCTTCAATCTTCTTACCAGATTCCATAGCATTGCCACAGCGGATACATTTGCATAATTATGACAACTCATATTTGGGAATGTATGGTGAGAAAACTTAAAAGAACAATACGCACTGTGTGGACTTAAGACGAATATCTGTAACATCTAATATCTATTAGACCATATTTAAATTTGGAAGAAGAAACTACTATTAGCTGCTCACTATTTAGGATCAATATTACGTCGAGCTTGCACTTGTTCACGAGATATACTCATGAAAAGAGCACGGGAGAGGTAAGCTATAAAATATATTCATGGCTTGATATGGAACGACACTTTCAGTAAAGTAAACACAGTGGCATATAAGGTTCACTTAAATTGTTCAATCCTGAAGCCGTTTACGTAGCTGAAGCTCTATGCCTGCATTGGAGATCTATCCTGTCTGTTAGCTTCTTTCGGAATATTTCCATTCGCTTTTTGTCTTCAAAGCCCGAATATTATAAACAGGATAGACAAAGTATCGAAGACACGTTGGATGAGCCAAAATCCGTAATTGTTTGATCAGAGGTTAAATAACCAATTCTGGGGTGAGAATAATCCAGATTTACTTTTGTTGTAGACAGGTCCCATATCCCATGTGTATTCAATCTGAAAGTAAAACTTATTACATCAACAGAAAAAATTAACACAAAGATACATGTCTGCGTCCGAATTTTGATTTCGATAATTTCCAAACCTAAACATAAAGCATCTGTGTAAAAGTGTTCCATACTTTTTACCACTATCGTGATGTAACAAATTATACTCTACATTGTTCCGTCGATAAAAGGCAGAGTACCTTATTCTACATAAGTGTAGATAATCAATATAGATAGCGATATTGTATTATGCCCATAACCTTTTTTAGATCCATTATCATGATAATAGTAAAACAGCGACACATTCCAAACAACTGCTTGGATGAATTATGGATAGACGTCAAGTTTTATGTACAGTCACGAACATAAGTAAAGCCCCCCTAAAGACAAGTATTGTGTCTGCACTTACTTTGATTGTTACTTATATTGATAATTTTTATGCACATTACTTATGAATACCAATATAGTGACATCGTAATTATGTAGATTGTGATGCTCTCACTTGGTGTGAAACTCTTCCATCACAGAACGAAGCTGTACGACTAGGATACAAATAAAACTCTCAAACATTTATCATGTTCCGCATGGATTTGAAAAGTAAATTTTCCAATCTGACGGTGATTTAAAATATATGTAAACTAATCCTTGTAGAGTAATCACACAAATTTCTATCACGCATTATAATCTTCAATAATTTCAGTTTAATTTTTTGTTTTGCTTTGAAAAGGGTATCTTGTCTAAAATGTGTATTTTGAGTTTTATAGATGATTGATTCTCGGAACATATATGATGGTTTTAAGCACAGTTGAAACTTTCGACCGTGACCCTTATCTGCACATTCATTAGATCTGCACAACTGAACATACAAAGATGTTTTACTACTGCATATGTTTAAAAAAAGATTTCAGATTTACACATAATAAATTATCATACAAACGCGTTTCCATATGCTCTTCTCTGAATCATCTTCCTCCTTCTCTCCACCCTAAAATACGCCCATCAAAATTATATAGGTTAAATCTACCCTAATCCAAAAATTACACCTATTTCATTCTACTATCCCCCAATGTTCCGTTCAATACCTACTTTAGGAATGACGAAGTCTCAAATTTGGCAGACAAATTTGCTTGTAACGATAACTATGTTTACTACAAATCCTCTTCAACGGTATCAAAACACAGAATTTATCTTACACAAATCCGCAGAAGTCGTAACGTTCTGGTAAGTGAATACTTAAAAGCAATCACCGCACATTTTTCAATACGTGACGTTTATATGAAAAAGGGGAAACAAGATATATCCGACAAGGTATTTTCATGAAACGAACGATATACGTGACAGACGACCCTCTGATATATTTTATATTGCTTTTCCGAACAATATGCCAAGCCCGACACTAAATTGCTACAGTAATCACCAGAGCAGAATCATCTCATCCCGCATTCAGACTAAGGGCATAATGCATTATCGTCGTAAGGATTTTTTATAGGATTTAGGGACAGAAAGTACTGTATTACAATTTTGTATCACATTCTTATGGTTCACTTACAAGAGTGCACGAAGCAGGACATCTATATGTATATGCTCCGATAGTCAGGCAGCTTTGAGAGCGGTAGCATCTTCTAGGATCAGATCACCTCTGGTCCAGGAATGCAGCGCCGCCCTTCAGCGCTTATCCCAATCCAAGAACGTGACCCGCATGTGGGTCCCTGGTCACAGCGGAGTAACAGGTAACGAGAAATCAGACTTTCTGGCGAGGATGGGAGTAAGGGGCATATGCATTGCCCCCGAACTCTTGTTGGGTATTAGCAGATGCCCTAGATGCTTGGGAGTATAACGAACTTGTTGGAGAGAGATGACTGCAGGCAGTATTATATCAGGCCCCATCAAACATAGGGAGGTATGGCTATGGAACTGGAAGAGGGATTCGCTCCACTTGTTACTAGGAATCCTCACAGGTCACTGCAGATTGAACAGGCACCTGACACTCCTAGGAGTGGTCAAAGACCCAATCTGTCAAAATTGTTGGGAGGAGGACGAGACCTCGTTCCACTTTCTGGGTAAGAGTGCCGTATACAGCCGCCTTAGACCTGAGGTGTTCGACACAGAAAAGTTTGATAGGGAAGGAATGTTCTACAAATCTACACTAAGGAACTACCCTGTCTACCATAGTTCTAGTGATGGCCTTCAGGGTCGGCAAAAAGGGCTAAAGGTGGCTTACTTGCCAGGCTTTACCTCCTTACTACTACTACTATGGTTCACTCACGGAAATGTCTCCCACTTTGATTCTTCTGTGGTTTTTGAAGGATATGACGTTTATAAGATATAGCCACCGGTATCAGTGGCCCCTGGTTAGAACGGTTCGTTTGGTTCTATCACTTACATCATCCGTGATATTATCATTAGAAATTTTTATTTTTGGCTATTTATATTTAAAGGTTTGTATACACAATTATCATTCATTATATTATTTGCCTCTAGAGACATTTGTTCTAAATCGAGCAATCATAAAAATCATTTTTATTTAATTTTTCCTTGATTCATGTTTGCGTGAAGGAAGAAGACATAATTGGTATATGGTTTTTCTGCATTCTGAATCATTTTTTTTTTGATGAATTTGTTTCACCGCGTAATTTGAGCGACAGCTGCTTCCATCTTGATAAAACAGTATAGGGTAATTGATATGAATATCCTTAAACTTTGTTCTTTATATGTATCAGTATTCAAGTGATTTTTGAGAAATTTCTAAATTGATATATTGTATACCTCCGAAGTCCTTGAATTTTTTAGCTAATGAAGCCAAGAATGATATTTTCACAGAAACATGATTTCATTAGTCTTAAAAAAATTAAATCATTAACATTTCTTAAATATTGAGTAAGAAATTTTAATAACTTTTTCCCGGAAAAGTAGGTAGTTTTGAGCAAAATCCATTTCAATTCCAAAAATATTTTTGTTCTCCAATTCAAATCGTTCATGGATTTATTGGAGCTCTGAAAATTAGTTATTAAATGTAATGGTGCTTCTATTAGAACCAACCTGAAAACTGGAAATTCATCACCTGCTGTTTCTCCTCAGCTTATTTCCTGTTCAACCAATCAGTAAAGATTGTCAGACCCACGGTATTAGGTTTATTGTAATTAGGCTTAATCGCAATTAAAAATTTAAAATTTTAGCGTCTGGTTAGGCAGGTTGACGTTGGTTAATTGAATAGAAAGACATCTGTAATTTAAACTAGTCTAATACAGTACAACCCAAAGTTGATTACCCTTAATTGGAAAAAAGATCCACAGCTCTTTGCCGCTCGATCTAAATTCCTTCCAAGAAACAATATGGCATGCCATTCCAGCTAATTTATTAATGATATTAATTAATTCACTTGTTCCACTTTATAAGCGTCTCTCCCTGTAACACTCACTTTCCCCATGTACCCCAGAAAAAAATGTCACAGTTCTTTGGCGGTCGATCTATATTTTTCGAAGCAAAAACCCACCGTACCATATTTCCAGATAATTTGCTAACTGATTGATTAATTTAATTATTTATTTCACATGTTCCACTTTATAGGCTTCTCCCTTAGTAAGATGCGCATATTCCATACACCCCAGAATAGATGCACAATTCTTTGTTTATCTATTTACAGTCATTCCAAGAATAAACCTTAGGAAATTATTATTTAATTGAATTGTTCCATCACGCAGATAAAAGGATTGTGCATTTAACACACAGTTTCATATATAAAACTCTTTTCAAGCTGTGTGTTGAACACACAATACTTTTATCTGCTTGATGGAAGAGCTTCACCAATTAAAAGCATCTACAATCTACACGAATAGTTCTACTTTATAGGCTTCTCCCTCTGAAACATGCATTTACCCCACGAAGGCTTTGAAGTAGACGTGTATAAAAATATCCCGTTACAGGAATGAGCTGTGAACTCAACAGCTAACGAGGAAGCTACCTATCTTCGTGAAATACGTCGTACTTCAGGAAAGACATGTGTTTCGTTAGGAGGTAGAATATAGTTCAGTAGTTTTATGCCGAGTTCGTATTTGTGAATTTTTTATTCAAAGCATTATTTTATACAGACATGCAGAAGCTCGTGGAAATGGATGTTACTTTAGTGAAATCATGCTTTCTAAATTGTATTTCTTTGTTAGATGAATCGATAGTTAGGTTCTTTTATTTACCAAACATGTGATGTGTAATGTAATTGAAAATAGCCTCATAATTGCCATCGCGCGTTTTGCCCAGCGGAAATGTGAGATTCAGGTATTCGTTACTAAAATGGATGTAAAACAAAATAACGGTTTTAAATGAAGAGTGCTGTAAAGCGAATATGTACATTTTATTTGAACATATAGAAGGCTTTTTTTCAGTTTCAATAATTCGGAGGTTTCAACTACAGTTTGGGAGAAATAACCAACTAGCTTGTTTCAATTTTTCATAATGTTTCACCGGTTAATAATGATAAAGTGCGGGTAATGAAACGTTAATATATAGCTTTATGTGATTTCAATCAATTATAGAGTTAAATCATATTGAACACTTGCCTGGTTTCTCACTCCCCAATAATAATCCCTGATACGGTACATGCATGCTTCCTGAGGATGACCTAGACCGGCAACCTAATCAATTGAAACAATACCTCTCGCGACGTTCGGTTCCCAAGATTATGGGGCCCCCTCTAATTGGGTCGGCGCGACATCCATTCCGTGCAGGCCATACCAAGAGTGGTTGATGGAAGGCAGGGCCGTAGCCAGGGCCCAAATTCATATACGAGTACAAAATTGAGTGAAATCACTTTAGGGGCACATAAAGGAGGTTCACGGTTTGAATGAAATTTGCCTTAACCTTAACACTCAGTGAACACTCTCCACTCCACTCCACTCCTGATATTTCATCTTTAGCCTAGACTCGGCTGTATAGCTTGGCGGTATTAAGTAGAGATCACTTAAGCGTGTATTTTTTTCTATTTATTTCTTAGAGGCTGTTACTGCAGACTATTGCATTTTATCTGAATAGGGATGTCGAATGATTAGAAATCTGCTATTTAGATTCGTAAATATTTGCGTAAAGTAATTATTGTGATGTAAATTGTCAAAAACTAAAAAAATGTTATCATTTCTCGAATGTATTTTTTCAATTTTTTTGATTCAATTCAGATTGTCCGATTCAAATTGTCATTTCTAAACTGACACCACAACGTGGAGAGTAAATCGTCAACATATCTCAGGCTATTTTTTTCATTTTCTTGGATATTTGCAATAACCATGTTTTTTTATTTGAAAATAATACATTATAAAACATATAAATGATACAATTACATCTACATTAGCACAGAAATTCTCCAAGCAGTGCTGTAAGCACTGGTATAGAGAATAAATACAAATTAACTGGGATTAATTGCAATTTCAAATATCACGTGTTTAGTTTATGCCTTTGATGCCTGTGATATGAGATTGTTCAGACCTATGGTGGTATGTACATATTGCGAAAAATTAAAGTTAGCAAGAATAATGGAAATTTGCCTAAATGGCAACGTTGCACTGCTGGCAAAATAGATAAAGGGTGTTCACATCACGTCATGAAACAATAGATCATAGTAACCTTTCATTTACTTTGCTGGTAGTGCAACGTTGCCGTATTGCATATTTCAGGGATTCTAGAGGCAAACTTCATTTTTTCCCGATGTGTACGTTAGACTAGTAATAACTAAGTGTTCTAGTATCATACTCATGGATATTATTTCTAAATATCTTCTGAAAGCCTTGTATGTGTCAGGTTACCTCTTGCAAGATCCAACCCTGATATATGTGCACCACGTTCAGGGCATACTCACTGCTATGCTGGCAGATGGTTATCGTTAGTGGTAAGAGCAGAGTAGCGGTCACACTTTGCGGCTTCGTGAGGGCCACATAAACAATGACGTGATGATCCGGAGATTTCGTGGCACTATCCGTCTGGTCTGATCTCTATTCCATCTCTCTATACTCTCTCTGTCGATGTAATCAAGATGTTACGTAAACCGAGTCTGAGCATTGAGAAGAGTGGGGGAGATGAGAAGAAGAGATGGTTGAATAGCCGTTGTAATAGGATCTTATTGATATTTATGTGACACCGGTTGCTACCCGGCTTCCTTCCATGCTTATTGTTTTGAGATATTTCCGATTTCTTAATCCGGTTTTGTCGGGTTATCGACTTTAAGTTACGCTATTCATTGTATGATTCACTGCAAAATAGGAAAACTATACCTTTTTTTGTTTTTATTTATTATAAATCCAAGTAGATTTTCCTTCATTTAAATAATTTGTTAAAAAACGGTCCCATAGCGGGCCTAATTTTATGGATTAGCTGTACTGATTTTAAAAGCCTTGTAGCGTCTTTTTTTTCAAAGTCGGGCAATTTACCAGAAAATTGCGGAGTTGATAAAGAAAATTACGAACCAAAGAAGCAAAAAATAATTACAATTTTCAAATCCTTTTTAGAAAAACTGCAAATATTTACGGATTTTTCATAAATCGTGGTGATTTTAAATAACTTTCTGATTTTTTTGTCTCGGACTGTACCTAGAATAAAGGTGAGTTTCTGATATTTCGTTTCCAGTGCTCATTTTTCAAGATACTGGAACAATTTTTTTGAAAGTGATAGGGAAAGGTTGCTCCTATACTTTTGCTAAGCCCTTTTTGCGTTTTTTGTTAAATTTTTTTTAGATATTGTCACATGAATATTGACATCTTTTTACTCGTTTTGGATGTCTCTTTGACCTTTTGGTAACCAAAATATCAAGAAACGAGCTTCGCAAGGCATAGAGCCAACCTTTATCTATAACTTGCATAATGAATATATTCAGTACCTTTAAAATCAAGCGCTTCAAACAAAGTACTTTGGCACCGTACATGAACATATTTTTACCTCTAATACGAGCCCTCGATCTAATATATATTTTGTATAAAAAATTGAAAAAGGGCTTCGCACAATTATAGATGTAACCTTTCATTTTCAAAAAATAGTCCATTATCCGTTATTTTGAAAAATGAGGCTGGAAACGAAATATTAGAAACCCAGGCAAAACATCTTTTATCCTAGGTAGAGTCCCCTCTTAAATGTCCAAAATGGAATCACCTTTTTTCTATTTATTCATGCGAGCGCTCTGTATGTATATGATGATCTATTTCAAAAAATGTTTTGTTAACTTCGAAACCTAAATATTTAGGTAAATAAGCATATGCCTGGATTTATAATAAAATAATAAACAACCACAAATGTGTGTATTTATTCCTATTTTAAATGGAACTAGTCTCTTAGTCCCGCATTAAAACGTAATTAGACCAATTTTAAAAATTCTTGCGACAAGTTATTGAAATTGGGGTGTTATGGGAAATATTGAAAACAATTTTCGAGGTCGGTGTTTCAGAAGCTAGGAGTTCTCTTCCGCTAGAGAAAATCATATTTATCCGAATAGCGAATGTTATCTATAAGTATCAGGTCACACTATTACTGAATTACTGTTCGTATGTGTCTGCGCCTTGAAGCACTCCCTGACACCCGAACCTGGACACCATTCAGGGAAGTCTAATAAATGCGCCAGACACTAAAACGGCTTCGACAGAATGGCTAATTTGTCCCTTTGCTATAGATTCTACCATTGGAAATGCTAGACCGAGCTGTCTTGCATAATATTATCAAGATTAATCAGTAAAGAAGTACTACAGGAGACAAACGGGAACATCCTCACCAGGTCGAGCTTCCAACAGTTAGAATGAGCCTCTTCCAAATGTAATTCCTTCTGAAAACATCAGCGTTTTGGAATGGGCTGCCAGGAGCTCGTTCCTTGATGGGTAAGGTTTACAGCATTTCAAAGTCAATATGAATATACTTCCTCTGGAAGTGTGATAGTCTGTCTACCTTAACTATCAGAAAACTAGATATCCAGCGTTATGCGCATTTTTATAGATAACCTCGCTCAAAGGCAGATGGCTTATCGCGCTTCATAAATACTGGGCGAGGATAAATGTCTGTTCACATTGATCTTAAAGCACTGTAGATTGTAACCGTCGAGGAACAAAGTCCCCGGTAGCTCATTCCACAACGCTGAGGTTCTCCAAAAGAACGACTTTTGGAACAGGCTTGTTCGAGACGTTGTAAGCTCAGCTTGGTGAGGGATGACCTGATGAGCTCCTCTAGTATTTGCTGTACTGGTGATTTTTGGAGTTATTATGCGAGACAGATCAGCCACCCTTCTTTGATGTTCCAGACTGTGTAGGACATTTGTGAGGTAAGACTCATTCACAAGACGTATTGCTCGCTTCTGGATTGTGTCTAGAAGCTTCAAGGAGTGCTTTGGGGCGCATCCTCAGACATGCGAGCTATACTCCCGCAATGGTCAGATCTGGACCTTGTACAGTAGCAGCAGCTGTTCCGGATAATATAATTTCCTGGAGCGGAAGAGAACGCCCAGCTTCCGGGACATCGACATAGCGAGGCCAGGAACATGAACGTAACATGACATGTTATTGTTGATATTCTAAGAAGCCTGATTGGGTTTCTCTCTATCTCCAGTGCTAGCAGACCAGAATGTGACTTCTTTGTCAGGGTTGTTGTCTGAGTCTTCTACGCGTTAAACTGTGGTAGTGGTTTGCCTGGTTCGATGCGTTAAATATGGTTGCTGTCATCAGCGAAGCTGTAGATAGCATTAGATGTTATTTCCAACAAATAGTTGATGCAAGAAGAGCGTTGGAGGTAGCACAGATCAGTGAGGATCACCCGCATGTATGGTAAGTACATCAGAAGAATATCCATCCACTACCACAAATAAGGAGGGATCCCTGAGATAGCTACCCAACCACTGGCACAGACCCGATGGCAGCCCATAGGGAGCAAGCTTGACCAAAAGTCTCTCATGCCACACCCTATCGAAGCCTTCGATATATCGAGCGCAACGACTCGAGAGTCTCCTTTAGCTCTATTGCTCTGCTCAACATATGTGTGACGTAGGCCAGAAAATCTGCTGTGGAGCTTTGCTTGAAACCATATTGGTGATCGTTGATGATATAATTTTTGTCCAGATACTTCAGAAGCTGCTCATTAATAGCAGTCTCCATAACCTTGGACACAGGTCTATAGTTGTGTCACTTAGTACGGAACACTCGCTGGTAGCAGAGTTTAAATAGTTTGCAAAGGGCAGGTTAATCAACCGTGCTCTTGTATACACTTGTGGATGAAAACTTTTACATTTATTTTGTATCCCAAATCCCGAAGAACGTTTCTACTGGCTTCTCAGTTGGAACAAGAGAAATATTTTCTGCTGTACGATAAAATAAAGGCATGTAACCCAATGCTGTAATATAAAGCTGTTAACAGTTATATAAATAAAATAAATAAGTGTATCTTTTGTTCTTTATACACGGTCCCATGGAGATAATGCGTATCGCATGTCTGTTCTTTCAACTGTGGATTAACAAAGCGAGTAATGCGAAATTCACAGACGCATACGGGAAACTGTATGAAAAGGTCGACTGAAATTCAATGCTACGGCTTGTCAATTGTACTACTCTGTCTCTTTTATGGTGATCCCGTAACATATTGGAAAATGGTCGTGAAACGTCATGAGCGCAATTTACAGATTCAGACAATTCAGATGAAGTCAATTAGTATACAGGTTGCAGGAATGAAGGTTTCAGCACCATTATGCGTTTCGCTTCACTTTTAAAGTTGGGTATTATGTCACCTATTTCCGTCGGTATGTCTGTTTGTCTGTGTGTCTGCCTGTCGGTCTGTCTGTCTATCTATCTATATTCTGCCTCTAACTTTGACACTAGATTGCTACTGTGACAAGGACGAAAAAATAAACTTCGTTTTTGACATCTCAGTTTACATTTTTTTGACAAAATGAGAAATGGAAGGTGGTTGTGGATATACTAAAAATATGTAGGTCTTTGTAGAATACGCTAATATTTATGAGATTTTTATCCGTACTTGTTTGCTAACAGAATTATAGTTATTTTGCGCATAATAAAATAGCAAAGCAATACTACTACAGATGATTGCATTTTGACTGAACTGGACAGAATGAAGATAATTGTCGTTTGATCGAATTGAAATCAGGTTTTATAAATTTTGTGTAAATCTTGGAAACCTATAAAGGTTGAGGTTGGAGGGATTTTCATTATACCAAGTGCAAATGCAGTCGTTGGAAAACTATCTTCCCCTAATAGAGAGAAAATACATAATAATCACGCCTTTGGTAAGCCTCTGTAGAGTTTACTTCCTTATACTATTGACTAAAATATTCAAAAGTACGTTTGCCATTGCGGATATTTATATTTTCCAGCAGTTCTGAATCAATGACAATCGACATTTCTACTCATGCAGAGCTTTTAGACTGCGATATGACTTTCGGTTTTGTGAAAGGTTTTTAATATAAAAAAAATCTTGGCTCCATAACGTAACAATGGTCTTAGAATCCCAAAAGTCTTTGCAGAATTAATTTATCTCGAAAATTCTCCATGAGATGCCACTTTCAGGTTCTCTTCATTTGGAGGTCTTGATGCTAAGACCTCCATGTATCATGTCCTAGATAAGAGCCCCAAATTCCATATTGTAACGTTCTTAAGCACTAATTTATTTCCACTGGTAACAAAAACAACTCATATCCTAATTTATATCAACGATTTCAAGTTCTTCGCTATTTGACGTCTGATCACTCACTGCCTGCTGTCACTGCTCCATACTTGTATATATACAAAAAACGCCCATCTCGAATGTTCCATAACCAAATCTAGAACAATCTGACACATTCGAGATGTCTGTTGACAGCTGCACGCATGTTCTGGATGATTTGCATACAGGGTGATCTTTTCTTGACTGCTGGCTCGTTGCAATATTATACATTTACGAGTATAAAAGCAAATGGTAATTGCAATCAGCAAGTATTCACAAGCTCACTTGATTCTAACTGTCAACGCGAAAACTCTCCATGATTTTGCTACTTCCTCACGTTCTCAAACAAAACCTATTGATTTTGAGGTCTCCATGTCATGACCTAGATCAAGTAGAATGTATTATACTTATATGAAAGCAATCAGGAAATACAATTAGTAACGACTGAACAACTAATTGATTCTCACTGTCACTCAAATCACAAGTAGCCGTAATGCGATTTTTGTCGGTAGGGTATGCGATATTTCAAGAACATTAATATCTTGAAAAACTAAATGAAGAATCTGGTTATGAACGTGTGAGTCACACTCAGCAAATGTTTAGTTTTGTTCTCTGCAACACAAAGAATTTACCGACTGTTCCTCTGGTACTGTATTCCTGGAGACGAATCAACTAATTAACCGGCAATTGCTTAATGAGTGCATTAACATTATTAAGTGGAAGATGCACTACGAATTGCTCAATTAATTTTAGGGGTAATAAACTGTCTACTGCTTTATATGACGAATGTCATTGTGTAAATATGTATGACATTAAGTACTTGTCTACCCCACTTTATTTTCCATATCGAGGTTTATAGTTGTGTCAAGCACAGCTAGATTGGAGTAATAAATATAAAAATAACGTTTATGAAAAAAGGGTACACCAGTGTATTTTTATAATGAATATGATTAATAGTTTTCCTGATGCAAATTTGTGTGCTTCCTCCAACATTTATGAAAGCAGTGCCACAAATCATAGGGTCCACGTGAAATATAATAGACGGAGCAGGAGGAAACAATTATCTAGACATGAAAAACATTAATAATTGCAGAGCAGAGAAATGCTCTTATTCAGACCAAACTTCAAGGAATTTTTCAGTTTTTAATTAAACTTCTTCCCTTCTACGACGGTGGGTGGTAGAATTGCAGAGGTGGGGAATGCCAGTTCCCGTAAAAATTAGAGATTCTGGAAAGGACGCCACGCTGCCTTGTTTTGTCTTCTGGCAGCTCGTAATTAGAAATGGAATGAAATGGAACCGAATACCTGGAATGGATTTGAACTGTTTCTCGGTAGAAGAAATTGCTGAAAAATTGCTAATTTTAACACAGCAAAGGATTGAAAAATATCAACTGCTCGGAAATCTTATTCCAATATTTATTCCTCAACTCTACAAATGTTTCGAAAAAGAACAATTTATTTTTTATCTACTTGAGCTGCAATCGAATTAAAATTATTTATGAACAAACGATTTTTTTTTGTCTTAAATCAAGATTCTGCATTAAAAATATATTCCCACTGGAAAACATCGCTGACCTTGAAAAGAACCTTGAAAACGCTGTCAATGACGAAAATAAAGGTCATCATTAACTCCCCTCCATTACACCAAAGAACTTTCTCAACGTTTTCGCGCTATGCGGCTGTCTAAAATTAAGTGGACCATCCGATATGTCATTAAATATCACAAAAACAATATCGCATATCACCAAGGTTCGGCAAAAAGTACTTTAGATAGAGAAATATCCAGTAGTAAATCCTTCACGGTGGCTAGATGCTGACATGTAATCTCATCTCGAAGACAGCGGATTTTCGTATGCATCTTGTTGGCGGCGATAGAGCTGTCAAAAGAATACCGCGCTCCATCTCTTTCCCAGATCGTTTCAGTCCTCATTCAAATTTATACTAATGGAATTCCCGTATGTATTTCTCCAATTTACATAGTAAGAATCTCTGCGAAATGTGGAGAGTTTGATTTCAGTTCTAACAGACTGGGAAATTGAAAATTGCCTTTTCTGGCTATGGGCGAAAAAGCGTGGTAGAGAATATAATCTTCATAAATCAGTCAATTGAACAGAAAATAGTCAGAAGTACATTTTTTGGTAGTATTGGTTTTATTTCGCAATTTCAAATTCATCCGTTATGGGTGCTGTGACCTCAAAACTTAACAATTGTTTCGAGGAGATTAAATCTTACCCTCCGAGTATCGATTAGTATACATGTTTAAGGTTTTTGAAATACTTGATACCATTAAAAAATATAAATTCTTGATCGCTCTATAATCAGGATAGTTCTAGGTTACAAATGGCCAGGGATGAAGAAACTTCGTAATTTTTGAGAATTAATGTACCTAGTTGAATGCCATATTTCATCATTTTTATTATTTATAAAAAGTATCAAATCGATGTTGACTATAATTAGGATCTTATTCATCTGAGGGCTACTATTGAAGCCACAGTACAGCCATATCTCTGTTAAATTGAATAACAAGCAAAAATCCGATCCGAATGGTAGCAGCTACTGAAAAAAACAGTTATAGCAAGAAAAGGCTCAACAAAAGTCCATATGATGATTTGTAAGCTTAGGGTGTTTATCTTATTGACAATAAAAACAAGCGATATGCTGTACTTGACACATAACTAATATTCAACTATTTTCATTGTAATGACATAATGTTCGGCATCAACCTACTTGATACTTGAGAATGTTAAGAAGATTCTGTTAGTATCAGTTTTCAACGAAATAAGTATTCGTGGAATCAGGAAGGTCTTTCCTGATAGATTATTCTCGGCACCTTAGGAAGGAAGCACCGTTCCTGTCCCGTAATTTTTTGTTACCACATTAAAAGTTTGAGTAGTTAAAAAAACATACGAAAGTAAGGTTTTCAAGTTGAAATCTTTAACCTCTTCAAAAATGTTTACTATATCCACAAGATTTTGTGGACACCATTTAATATTTATTCATTTCATTTTCACCCATTAGTAGAACTGGACATGAAATGAATGGATAAAAGGCTCGCGAAACCTTATAAAAAGTGCCCATGGTTAAATCAATGAAATCAGCGTGAATATCCATAATTATGCACTGTAAAAGTTATAAAAATGTTATTCTCACCTCATATCAGTTTTTTTGCTACCTAGACTGAATTAACTGAGGTAGAGCAGCTTTATTGGAAAAAAAAGTGTTGTTTCCTATCTCCACAAAGGTTATATTTCATTTCAAATGTTTGTAGAAGGCCGAAACAGGGATAATGAAATACCATATGAAATGGTTTAGCAAAACGCTTACATTATCCAATAATTTTGTGCTACCACACACAAATGAGGGGCAATATATACTACATTAAAGTACTAGGATTGAAAATGAGTTCAAAGCTTAGCAGATCAGATAAAATCACTAGGAGCAGTCACCTGATTTGCCCGATATAACTTTCAACCGCGGTTTGATGCGAAAAACGCGGCTAGGCTGTCCTCACAGCGCGGCGTACGTACTCCAGAGGATAATGAACGTGAGTATTTTAGGTATACACTGGGCGAAAACTGGGCGGTCAGGCTAAAGATATGGTACGATGTAATTCTGGTCAAACTGACCATCTGAATAACCATTAGTTACATCTTAACCATAATATACCATTACATGTATGCATCCATTTCAGTAGTAGATGTTAATCTCATCCTGTATTTCGAAATGTTACAAAGCGTGACTCGCTGGGTTATTAAGAATCAGAAGACAATCCTAGGTTGATAGAATTTTTTGAATACAAGTTATACTTAATGTCCTACTTTATGAAGCCGCTATAATGTGCTAACCTTCAGTTAGACACCTGGCTCACATAAAATTTTCACGACTATAAGCTTTAGCTCTCTATCGTATTGGACTGTTAACGTGATTTATACAGCTCTGTCAGCTAAATTAAAACTATAAATCCAGTTGCACTACTGAGAATCACCTATATATCTGTCGTTATCCAGGACATTTTTATTTATTTGATTTACATGGTAGGTACTTGCCTTCAGCTGTTGCGTTGTGACTGGATGAAAATAAAATTGCGATATATTGTTAACTTCACCATTTGGCATTTCTATGTGTTTCAAAAAAATATCTTTATTGACCCTTCTAATCTAAAAACGTGGCCATTATCATACGTTGTGTTTATTGAGGGTTTTAATCAGGATATTATAGTTCCAATCAATATGAATTTACTTTTTTTGTCTTTTCATATTGGCATTGAACTCTAAATTCTGAATACATGAATTATTACAATTATAAATAAAAAAAACACGGAGATGTAAGCATCTTTGCACCAAATGACATTAGAAGAATAGCATGATACTATGCTATGCTATATATCTATAAGAGGTACACATAGGTAAAGAAATTTGAGATACATTTGTTCTCGATTCTCTCATACCATTGAGCCACTGCAAACCCTGGAGCAAACTGGTAATATAAGCTATGGAAGGTGTTCTCTCCAACTTCCTAACCGGTACTGTGTACTGAATATCTTACAACTTTACCGATCACCCTGTATATTTGGGTGGAGCACTAAATTCACTACGTTTTATAAGGATACATATTAAGAATTTATTTCATGGAAAATAATTTGATTGTGTGCAATAGGTAATTATATGAAAATCATACTATCAATACCATTAGTTTATAATTATAGTTGTACTTTCCGTGATATCTTCTTGTCTGCACGATATTACCAAAAAAACCAAGCAAAAAGCCATATCTGTTTTTCGCCTACCGATACTCTGCTGTACAAGGTAGTTTGTAGGCGTCAGTTTTTCATGTATAATTAGGGACGGTTTAATTTATATAAATATATAAATCTATGTATTGTATACCTATATACCAGACGCGCAGGAGTAGCAATGCAGCTCTGGTTCCAAAGCCTGAAAAGAGCAGCTTCATTCGTTCCTACCTGTTCATGGCACCTAACATTTTCAATCTAATACCTCCCGAAATAAAAAAAACTTTTTAACTACAATTTATTTAAGAAAAAACTGAAAATGCGGATATTTTGGATCCCTAGGTATGAAATACATAGATTGCAGAAGTTTCTAGCGTCTATTGTCTGAAGCTAGTAAAATCGTTGATCCATGCAGCTGAGCCTATTTGAGAGTTGAAGGTGCAATGAGAATCAACTAGAACAATGTGCGTCTTTTAAATTTGTTAAATGTATATTTATATGTGTATGTATGTTTTAGGCCCTAGTTTCATTGGGTCTTTTCTTTTCTTTTAATTGTTTTACCATTAGTACTATGTCGTGCACAGGCACAAGGTTGTACCTTATCTGGGTTTGTCATCATATTTATTGGCGGAATAGGTGCTTTTTATGCTACTATTGTTATACTATGTCAATAAATAATAATAATAATAATACGTTTAAGGCATTGATCATTTTATTTAATATCATATATGATTAGAAATCATACAGATAGTTGATAACTAACTTTCCGTTCGTTAGACTTTTTATATAATATATGAATAATATTATCTTGTTCTGAGGAAAATCGCCTATCTTACTCTGAACATCTACAACGTACAATTATGTCGAAGAAAAGCGAAGGAAAATTTAGCGATTAATCGACTTACCTTAAGGAAGATTAATCCTATTTTTCCGAGCTTGTCCGAAGATATAATTACCCAACCCCCTCTATCATCCCCATTGGTTAGGCGATTTTCTAAACAGCACTTCAACGAAACGACTTGGAGCAGAGACGGGAAGCGGAGTATTGATAAGCGGAAAACAGATATGTTTTTTTGCTTGGTTTTTTGGTAATATCGTACTGACGAGTAGATTTCACGGAAACTACAACATATAATTATATCTTCAGACAAGCTCTGAAAATTAGAAATAATCTTCCTTAAGGCAAATCGATTAATCGCTAAATTTACAGTGGGGAGGGTGGCCTTCCTAACAAAACAAGCCTCGGGGGTATGAGAATGGAGGCTGGACATAGGGTAACCTTATCTGTCACAGTAGTTTAACTTACCACGCGTGTTACCCAAAAAAAATTCAAGTATAGATTCACTATCATTTTGACTCTTATTTTATTGTACTTAGAGTTTAAAACTGGAAACTCATATTCTAAACCCTGATTGAAACCGTCTTGCCCGGTACCATACCTTTAATCGGAAAATCTACAATGCACTCTCTGTATTAAATGACTCGATTTCCAAAATTGGAGGATGGTGATGGTTTGAAAATCAAGAACAGCAACTATACTTTTGCCTCCAAAGAATCCAGCATAGCTTAGGAGAAAATGTAAAAGTCACATACAAACCACGAGGTGGATAATGGCTTACTGGATTCTTTACATTTGAAAGCAAATCCTGGAGAGAAATCAATCCAACTCGAGAGCGTACTCTCGGAAGGGCTTTCAAGTTGACCGGAAGGAATTATATTGTTGCTGACCGAACGAATCTTCCCGTTTTCAATCTGAAAACGAATTTATTTTCCTGTGCAGGAGCAAGACGAATAAATTGAATTTTATACTCGTTTATGCCTTGGACAATGACAATGTAGCTATGCTACAGTTTGTCGCTATTTGTACGAAATTTCATGTTGGATGTCGGTCAGTCTGTCAGCATTTCAGGTGCGGCTGCTCAGAAACCAGTCATTGAAAGAGCAAAGACAGCAACAATAGGTTTTGCGAACATTCATCTTCTCAGTCTACTGTTTCTCGGATTAGATACAAACGGAGTCAAGTAAATCGAGTCACGACTATCCACGCAGTTATTTTTTACTCTCCTAGCAACCATCAACCTTTTTTCGTATTTTTTTGTGTGTGTAAGCCACCGTTGACGCGTTAGAAATATTTGATTCTACACATATTTGCATCTAAAAGAAAGAAATGAAAGATTTATTTTAAATAAGTGTAAAACTGATTTTTTTACATTATACATCACACTTATTGACATACCTTTTTGATGTGTTTTGAGTGTTTCAAACAAATATGAACCATATGAATTTTCTTTAGTATTAATACAGTATTTTAGGGCGTTCTTAAGGGGGCTAACTTGTTCTGCCTTTGTTTTTGAAACTGCTACTGATGTAGTGAATCTAATTTTACATTTTAATTGAACATTTCATGGAAAATTAGATTACTTCATGTTACTTACAGAATGTATGTCAAACAATGGCAGGCGCAAAATGAGTAAACATGAACACATGGGTAGTACTTTCTGGGTCGGTCTATTTGACACCATTCTTTTTTCTAGAGCTTCTAGAATATAGTACTGATGAAAAGTACAAAGTATTTGAATCAGGCTGCCATGAAAATATTTCATATGGATATATTGATTGTAACTTTCCGAAAATGTAAATATATGTGCTACAATTATTTGGCCAGGTTAAGATTTGCAGTTTCTGACTAACATCAGAGGCATCTCACGTCTTGTTTTGACTTGTTGAGAATTTTAACAGATATTTGCTATTTTCTCTGGACTATTCGAATTAGATGATTCCTGTGATACAATCTAGATCTAGAAGTGACTACGTGGAAACACACAATCTGTTCCTGACACGTAAGTATATCTGATAAAGCTGAAATGCAATCCCAGTATCCGACACCTGATGAAAGATTGGTTTGCTACCCTTTCAGCTCACCCCGCTCTAAACCATTTCCACCAATGCTGTTTTCCTTGATGCATTTTCCGTGCAGTATTACTAACACGCAAGGGTAATTCTAAAATGCTCCCAGTTTCCGCCCTCTTTCACTTCGGACTGGGAATTATACCTGTGATTTTATTTTCCTTATTACAGTATAATGCTCTTTTTACTACCTATTCCAACAGATGGGGAAGTAAGTATTGCAGTTGCTCAAAATTCCGAATCCGAGATATTCTGTTATTTGCTCGCTTTATGACGTTACTCATCACTGTCAATCTGTCTGTCTGTCCGCAGATACTCCATCTGTAAATCAAAAGGCAGCATTCTTATTTTGATGAAATTCAGAGGATTGCAACTACGGCAAAGACGAAAAAGCCTCACACTTTTTGAAAATGGGCATCGTTAAAAGGGATTTAATATCCGCAGTCGACCAGACGAAGTATCACCGTCATTAAATGACGTTTCGCCAATGCTTGAAAAAAATCTCTACTTTCTTAGAGCTTATGCAGTTAATGATAACCCCACCTGGATTTTTGTAATCGATGAAAAAAACTATAAAAACTGCTTTGCCGTTTATTGTATATAATTTTAGGGAGAAAACGTTTCTAGATTAGCTTGAAACTATAGAAGTATTGCTTATCATATTAAGAGATGATTTTTGAACAAGCCAATAATTTCACTGTTGATTAATCCAAGCTATATATCATGGTTCGGTTATCCAAGTTTTTAAGTGATTTTGGGATTACTATAATATTGTAAATATGGATTGTGAAGTTATAAAAGATATGTATATCTTTATTAGATCATTTCTGGGTATAAACACTTTAGATATAATGGATATTCCGAAATACTCCTGATTCATACTTCATACAGCTTGAATGCAAGAAGCTAACCTTGAAATATCTTCGAAGGTCAAACTCTAGGCTAACTGTAATGTAAACGATATTACGTTCAACCTTGATTGATATCCCAAAGGCAGAGGATCTGAGATCAAACGCGATGCAACTGACTGCCATGAAAATCAATTTTTACATGAAGCTGAAGTTCAAACACTCGTAGTTCTATAGATTATTTTTTGGAACATGTATTTAGAATTTTTCATGTTATACCCACGCAAAAGGTTCTCTTTCTGTGGAATATAGATTCATTTGTTCTCAAAACTTGAAGCATCTATTTTTTGATTTCAGGGGTATATGAATATAATAATTAATGTTGGAGAGCCGTACACAATTGAGAGCATTCAACACTTCTTCTTCATATTTTCTTGCATTATACATTTTTCGGTTGTCAACTTAACTAGGCCTTCTGAAATACATTGTACATTTCCACTATCAATATTTTGCTGACAAAATGTTAAAGACTATGATACTTTCCTCGTGCTGAAGGAAATATAAGCTTCCCAGCAACTTAGGCTTTTACTATGCAGTATTCTCACGTATCTAATATAATTCCTCCTCTTTAATCTCCGGGAAGACAATCCTATCTCATCTCGGCACTTGGAAGTTTTCACGAGGTATTCGTCTGTAGGTTAACAACTTAGAAGTTCTGTCTTTATTCCTCTTATTATCTGATGCCATTACCTGCCTGTATGGACTTTCTGAAGGGACTATTTTCCACTAACTGGATACTGAAAATGACATTTAAAACACCCGATAGGTAACCAAATACATAACATTGCAGATTAGTACATTGATTTTGTGTCGGGCATTATTACAATGCACAGTGCCTTCCTTCTTTTTTTTATTTTCATGTCTGTGTCATTTTCATATGCAGATGTATGGCTTTCAAATTTTTTCGTCTGAAGTTATATATTTTTTCTTTTAACATCTTCAAAATTCAATTTTAAGCGCATTATTTTCGCATCGGCCTTTGATGCCTCTTTTTTCAAGCATGTTATGACGTTTCTAAATCTTGGATTTGTGTAACCATGGAAGTTATTTATGATGTGATTACGTCCTTCAGATCCATTATTAGTTTGATGCCTTCTCATGTAGCAACCCCACATTCTGTATCCATTGTTATGGAAAGTTGTTGGAAAACCTTGTCAGCAATTTATGTATTCCTGAAAGCAATATTTGTTCATCTAATTGACCTTCTTCATCATCTGCCAATTCTGGAGCAACTTCCATAATTTGAAATAGCTATCCTCAACATCCCCAGTTCTTAAAAACGCCTATGCAATACACATTTGTATGATTTGATCATCACCTCTGCATCTTATCGATAATAGGTAACCAGAACGTATTTTTACTTTCCGCTTAACAGCTTGAGCGGAATGAAAATAGCATCCATGAACATCGACAGTTGGAAAAATCCTCTTCAAAGCCATTAATGCAGCTGGTTCAAAGTCTATATTGACCGTTTCTGGACTCCAATTAGGAACATGAGCTTTGAGGAGACGGAATGAGAACGATTCTTGTACTTCTTAGGGATGAGTTTGCTCGTGTACCATCTACCATCCAAATGAGTGGTACAATCTCTACAGCGTAACATTCAGGATGCTTTTTTATGAACCACTAGCATTTCTGGAGTTCAACTTTTCAAGGATGCAACTTTATATCTTGGCGCTGGAACGTAGCTTCTGGCATTGCTTGATGGATATTTTATTGATCGTATTGACGTCTAACATGTTTAAAATTTACAATCCCTAGGTTATCGGAAAGTTACTGTGAAATCAACTACGAACTTCTTCTAGAACAGACAGACAAGAAAACGTGGTAAAAAGTTAAAATCCAGCTTCTAGCAAACTCAGCATGTCTCACCAAAAATTTGAGGAGAAATACCTCGCAACATTCTTTCGGCAGGGATCATAAACTGCTTTATTATAGCCGTTATCCATGATAAGCTGATAACCTAATAACTCAATCAATTTGCATTATTTCGTGGCACCGATACATTAACGCAGAAGCGCAAAACTAATACGTTTTCACCAGTCCACTGGCGGAATAATGAATCCCCAGATTATTATTGCGATTTTCCCCGTTCATTTCCTCTATTCCCCACTTTTAATGATTAATGCGGATAGTTTGCTGCAATGGGAACATTAGTGGTGCCAGAACGATTAGGCAATGTTGCTTTGGACTGGCTTGCTTATTAATGTGACTCCAAGTAGAGAAATGAGAAGGATGACAGAGGACTGGGTTTAGAAAGAGCAATCTGAGGTAGAGAAATATCTTGGATCATCTGCGTTTTGGCCGGGTACACAATTAAAGGACCTGTAGCCAGAAAGTTACGATTATCTATCTTTTCCTCTCTGCATAGAAGTCACTGAAGGTAGTTTATGGCCGCATTAGCAGACCGATCTTAGTATACTAGCAGAACGTCGCACGAAACTTCCTCTTTCTATATTTCTTGCTGTCTCACTCACTTCTATACTCTTAGCGTTCAGACCAATATAGCCTCTTGCTTTGATATTTGCTGTTATTTTTTGTAAAGAATATTGTACAATTTAGGAGAGAGTGGGCAAAAGGTTGTCACAATTCGTAGTGAGACTTAAAAGTGCTGTAGTTTCTCTTTGGATAGACAAAAAACGCTACTTTAAATTGGCTTGACCGAAAGGTAGAAACGCTGAACTTGAATAGAATTTGTCATTCGATAATAAGAAGAATATTCGGCGACATCAAAATGGCGTCGACCGAATGACGTCATTGTGGAAGACGTCAGAGCAATGGGACTAAAGCGCTCAGCTGGCGGTCCGTCTGTTCGACATCAACATCGCCAGCGTCCTCTGGTAGCTCTCGCAGTAAGAAAACCGACCCCTGAAGACGCTAGCAACTCATGCTTGCGAAACGTTAGGAAGAAATTCTAACAGAAGACGGCCTAAAAGCCCAAACAATACAACGTTCTATATACCGGCGATGGCCGCAAATGCCTTAACGCTTTTTAGGTCTCAATATGGAATATGGCAATGCTGTCCACTTGTGTAGGTCGGCCGTGAGCGGCGATACGAAATTCTGACGTTGATAGCATCAGATCTTTCTCAGGAATCTTTCTTTTCCGAACCAACCATTGAACCGCATAATTTTCGGCACTCTGTAATATTCTTCACGAAAAAAAAACAGCCAACTGTCAAAGCGAGATTGAGTATATGTTGGCCTAAGCGTTAAGAGTATAGGAGTGAGTGAAACATCAATACAGGTAGAAAGACAAAGGGACCGCAATGTTGCCGCGAGTATGTTGTTGTGCCGGTATAAAAATACGAACAATCAATTAGTGAACTATAGAAAATGGGGTACAGTTATATTTTAAACAGTAACAAGGTCGAACTGCTTACCCCGTATAATGTGATTATTCCATCGTGAAGCCAGTGTAACCTATCACTCTAACTCTACTTACAATATATTTCTTGGCCCAAGCTCAAAATCAGTATACACCGATACCCGCTCTTGTCGTATTTGTCCTCCTTTTGTCCGATTTTTATATCTTTTCTGCAACTCTACGTTCTGATAGACTTGTTTTTCTCTGCGCTCGTTTATCTGTTACTCGGCGAGCAGAGGATAACGTCCAATAATGCATCCAAACAGGGACGATATGCCTCTTGCCAATTTTTATCGTCGGCCAACGTTCACAAGAATAATGTCGCTATTGTATACATATAGTATTATTTTGCTGCATACAACATTATTATTTAAGTGATTTATAACAGATAGGCGGAGTAACGAGAGTTTCTAACAAAACTCAAGGTATCATATAAAACTGTGATAACATTGAAGTATTTTGATGTTTTTGTTTCCATGACCACCAAAACAACCACACTAGAGTGGAAGCTTTACTCCTAACCGAAGGGTCAACTAAGATTTTAACTTGAAACCTCAATCAGCAGGTTCGTCTTCGACTTGACCACCATCTTCTTCTTCCACTACTATAATGTCAGCAGATACTGACCATGTGATAGTGGAGATTATCCATTGAAAACTTTTTTATACAACTACATATATGGAGTCTCACAGTTTAATTGAAGAAATCTGACTGTCGTACTCAAAGGTTTTTTTCTCGTATAAGCTTTATAAAAACTCATTCCCGGTTAAGATTATCTCTCGCAAGGGCAAAAAGCGTATATCGCTCCAGAGGCGCTGCGAGATGATAAATCTCCATTCCCCGTCAGCTCATTCCACAACGTCTAGCATGAAAGCGTTCCAATAGGAAGTTAAGCAGGAAAACTTGGAAGAAATTTACACCAAACAATCACATGCAAAAAGTTCGACTCTCATGCGGAAAGTCTATAAAATTTCCTTCAGGTATAACGCGGCGCTGTCAGAGTGCATGTTTAATTCAACAAATATGCCAGTGTACTATCCCAGTGGGCGTAGGAATACATTAACATATATTTAAGCTTAAACAGAGTGCATTGTGGACGTTATCCTCAATCTTGCTGCTTGTTACGATATTTATTGGTTGTTGTGATGAGAGCCAATCATGAATACTGGGGGCGGGTATTTCTTTATTGATCTTGCATTTTACGTAATGAAAGTGTAGTGAGCATTTATATGGGATGAATACAGGGAGATTCTGAATACACAATTGAGGAGTGATTTATTTAAACGAATTAGGTACGTCACATAAGACTAATCCTTGGAAAGCGAGCAAAAATCGTTTGCGGTTGCAAACAACGACATTTAGAGTTTTGTATGTATGACGCATGGGCGTGGAGTGTGGCTAACTCAAAATCAGTTTGAATTCTGATAAAAAGAACCACGACATGACGGTGTGGAACGTTTTACAGAATGCTACTGAAGAACATCAGTTTTATGTTTGTTTCAACAAGATTTTAGAACGGCTCTGAACTTCACTAACTGGGCAAAGCCATCTTAGCGTTCCAGCAACTTTATATCGAAATTAAGAATTTTTAATAAAATGCTCTATTGAACGAACTACATTCCGAACTAATCCTGAACTGTTTTTACAGTTCCACAATTTGGAATTTATGATTAGGACTTAATAAACTAACCTATCAGTACTTGTTTTAAAGGGAAATCGGACGAAAATGAAGAGAAAATCTGGTGTCATGTCACTCTGGACCATTCAGATGATCGCCCACCCTAAGCCGCGGGCCTTGAGCGAAATACACCGCTCCTCCCTTGTCGAAAAAGGTGTAGAGTAATAAAATGGGAAATTCCGTCCAATTAGCCTCAATTCCGCAGTAGGCCATATGCGTAGGTCTTGAAATAGTAGATATTGTGTGGAATATAAAAATATCAAGTAATTGCTTAAGAGGTATTTTTTCTGGCAAGAAGTGTCAAAATCGCAGTATTGCTTGAGAATTAGTTAGGTAGTAGATTGTGTTGGAAATAATACAACAATTTTCAAAGAAATTATATTGATGATCTATGTACACTGCGCCATCTATGGCAACTGTTCAACTCTGTCATTAAGCGTGTACTTCTGTCTGCTCTGTTCTATGATGTATGTCATGTTTCATGAATAAAGCACTGTTGCACTGACGCACAAACCGAGAACGTGGTTTTTACTTTTTTAATAGATTATACAGTTACGTTTTGCATTTAACAGGTACCATTTAACATTTACCGTATTTGGCTCTGATCTTGCGGTGTTATCGGACGTGTGTATGAACTTTGAAAGTATATTTGTTTAGCTGAACGCATCAGTATTTGTTGTTAAGTCGAATATAGTGTTCTATGAGATTATTTGTGACATGGCGACACTCACACCAACGAATATGTGTTCCAATAGTTCTCTACTATCCATTTAATAAAAAGAAATACCCGCCTTAGATAAGATTTTAATGGAGCTTGACCAGGATGACAGTATTCCATTGATAACTAGAAACATTTTATGGACCACTTTTCAAAAATATGGATTGTACCCGGGAAAAGCATAACCGTAAAGCGTTTTTACTGGAAAGTGATCAAATTATTTGCTGGCGACTTAAATACTCAAGTAGTATAAAGTAGTACAGAAGAAAGCAGAAGAAAATCTTCATCTTGGTGAGACGTAGATTAATGAAGGTTATATAGTACCAAAAATGTGGAAAGACAAAAATATAACCAGTGCTCGCCAAGCTTTCATGGAGGCCCGTCAACGGGTATTAAAGTGCCTTCAGGCAACTTGAAGAGACTAATAATCGTATATAGGAAGCGAAGAGGGATTTTTAAAAGGAGGCTTGCTATCCTTTCAGTCATGCAATAACGCAAGCTAACATTAACGACGCATAGAGAAGACTTCAACTTCATCTTGTAGAAATTATTGACTGGTTAACCACCAAAAGTACTAAATTTGAAGACAATTTGATAAAAAAGGAATTATTAGCTATCGCAAATTCACACAAACATCGTTTTATGAAATATGCTGTGGAAGATATAGTAGAAAATGTTAGTGTAACTTGGCTGCACACACCGCCATACCAGTTCTAAAAAACTTATATGGGCGCAAGTGAAAGGATTTTTTGGTATAAGGAACAACGCGACATTTAAAATGAAAGAGGATCACGCCGTTGAGGAAGTGATACCAGAGAACTGACAAGAAGCAGTCCAGCATGTCATAAAAGAAGAGGAGAAAATGTGAGATCTTGACTTAATCGATTGTACCGTCGACCCTTTAATTATAACGCGAAGAAGAGATGTCAGTTCCTCAGGTGACAATTTTTATGATTCGATTTATGCACAATGTAACTTTTGAACAATGTTTAATAAAAAAAAATAAGTATACCGAATACTATGTAATAATGCCTGATTTTTATCCCTTTAAACTGAAATTATTTCCCTTTTGATGAGTATCCTGCCTTTGAAACACCATTTTCAATGTTTGTGAATGGATAACAATAGGCAAAACCCATAAATTTACCCAAACCCGGGTGGTACTACCTGCATTTGGTAAACAGAATTTTACAATGAAATCAGTGCCAAACTAAGAAAGTGGCTTTAATATTCGTTGGGTCACTCTGTAGTCTCTTTGCATACCTAATGAAATTTCATTCCTCTATACCTCTCTCAAATAGACTATAATTTCTGTCTCGTGATATGAAATACGACAGCGATTTTTCCAATTTTGTAAGGGCTAAAATAGACTTATATAGAGATATACCAGAAGGCCAGAATATAGTTAGATTTATCCAACAGAGTGGAATTAGTTCGGAACTAGTTCGAAGTAAGCGCAAATCGATACTGCTATTCCACCAAAAATCGAATCAATTCTAGAATAATTCTAAAAACATTTCTAGTAATATATTTATTTATATATACACGTAGCAGTTGAAAAGTTAATGCTCGCTGACTTACTTGCATATACTAATTGCTTTTTATTTCTTTTTCATGCTAACTAGGACTCAAGTGTAAGTATAAGTCTTTTTGGACGTAAAATGTGTTGTATATTCTTCGTGCATGGTATGACTTGAGTTTTTATGTATATTGTACAGGACAAAAGTTAAATATAGTCGTAGGAAATTTCAACGTTATAAGCTGAAAATATGTAGACTGTAGATGCTTTTACTTTGTGAAATTCTTCCATCACTGAGATAGGGTTATGTGGATCTTATACCAGATTAAAGAATTAAGCAGCTTAAAGTTGCAATGCCTCAAAACATCACGCAATCAAACCGTTCGCCTATAAACCCGAACAGATGATTGAACATACTCTAATATATGGTCAACAAAAATTACAATTTTTGAGTTCAGTCAAATAAATTTATTTACCTTATGTGTACTAAAAATACTAGCAAAACAAATTACATTACAGAAATAATTGATATATGGCATTTCTGAAATTCACAAATTTGCTTCCTTAGTCGCATTAACATTCAATAGCGGTAGACTTTTCTAAATGCTAGTTTGAGGAATTTCTGAAGTTATAAAACATTTAGTTCTATAATATTTTCTAATTTTTATTCGAAATATTGAGAATCTAGTCCCAATTCTTATACTTAAACTTAAAACGTTGACGAAGAACAGAGTCAATCTACTTGACGCCATTTTTTGCGATCACAGTGTCTCCTCCACCCATGGTGAATCCAAAATGATGTCAAAATAAAGTTTTTCTTCAAATAGGTGCACAAAACTGTCTTGTATCCTAGAAGTTACGACATTTTAAAGTTTTGATCCACCTAGTTCATTATAAAGTAATGGAGACTTGATAAAACATAATCCTGAGATAGAAATGCAAATATTTAATATTTTCATCAGGCAGTAGTGAGTTTAAGAGCATAAAAGCTCTTGCAGAAGCTTTTAAGGCTCATCCAGCATGCAACTTAGAAAGCACTCATAGGGAATGCAGATAAATGTATTTTTGAATTACATGTACACGTCAAGTAGATTGACTCAGTACGTATCACCTAATAATGTTCATTAACTTTAAGTTGGTAGTATTAATAGGAAACAAATAGTCTTTTTCTGTGCAACTAGATGCAAATGCATTCTCAAATGACATGGGAAAGTAAAACTGAAACTATTCAACAGATTTTTGCAAATAACATATTGAATAATGCCTCATATTTATGGATACCTGGATAATTCAGAAAAATTTGTACCATTCAGGTGTTGTCCACTTCCACGTTAAAAATAATGAAAATATATTCATAATATTACGCTAATAATATTTTTGACTAAGTTTTGAAATTCTTATAAAGCTATTTTATATAGCTAAACAAGCTTGGGCCTATTTTTTTAACGGTTTTGTTGTCTGAATATGGCCCTAAGTGATAAGACATACGAAAAATAACACATATAAATGATGTTAACTTTGTATATTAATCTCAGTCATGTAAAATAGACTGGTTGATCCAGCAGGAAATGCCTTAACTCTGTTTTGTGCTAAAGAAGGTTTGAATGCCATTTAGCTGATCTTCATGTGACCCTGTGAAAATTTGATGAAAAGGCGTGGTTGCTGCCATTTGAAATTGATGTCATCATAAAATTAGTCCATCCACAGATGGAAACGTAGGCGCTTATACCAAATATCCTTGCAATTATTTGACAAAAAATAATCACTCCCGAAATGATTCGATTAGACAGAAATTCTGTACAGTGATTGCATTTATTGAAGTGATGGCGCACATAACTCAATTGTTTTAGTAAAATAAAGACTGCAACGGTTTCCCCATAGCATAGAATGCAAGACTTATGGCATTCACCATAAATTGAAATGAAGGTAACATACTTGTTCAATTTTGGTGAATGCGCAGACATCCATGCCATTGCCTCTTGGGATTGAAAAATCAAATTACAATCGTAGCATCCTCGTGGTCAATTGCAGAACCCAATTTACTACGTGTGATTTAGTATTTATCAATTTTTGTCTGAATGGTATGGCGTGGTCTCTTATTTGCTGTGCCTCTTTGATATGACGTATTGCAAGCAGAAGATCAAAGATCATTTACATTTTATATGAGTTGTTAAATACATTGACGTTTTAAAACTATTCAACCAATTAATTTCAAATACCAAAAAGAGTAGTGAATATCGAGTATTGATTTAATAACAAAAGTGAACACAACACTGTCCTATTGGAAACTCTCATAAGTTTTGGTGATTCATAAATAATTTGTTTATTATCTGTTTTTTAGTGATGTTATTATTTTTGGTGATATTTTGTCATTAAAGTAGACATTTTTTATCATATAGAATACATTCAACCCAAACCAAATGCCGCCTGGTCAACTTAAATTGAACAAATCCTTCAAAATCACTACAGCTCTTCTAATCAATTCATTATTATCTTACAGAATACGATTTGAATTTTTATGTATTGATTTTCAAAGCTTGGGAGCCTCAGTTCAGGGTTTGTCTAATTTGCAATATTAACAACCTTTTTATGGATCTAGATCGCAAAATTATTGCGCAAAAAATATTCAACCTATTTAGATGAAATCTGGTGTGATGATTTGTTACATCAAAGAGGATTCTTGGCTAAATGTAAAAGTCTAATCATGTAGATTGTAGATTCTCTTGCTTGGTGAAACTCTTTTATCATGCAGATAAAAGTCTAACCCATTACCGGAGTACTTGAAATATAATTGCAAAGTAACTTGATAGATTGACATAGCTTTTTATACTTTTCATTATGTTGAACATCTGACAGTCCGGCGATGATTTAAATATGAATCAAAACGCGTCACTGAAAGAAAAAGTCTTTTATTTATGAAACTGTATGTTGAGTAGCAATATTTTTATCTGCATGACGGAAGAGTTCCACCAAGTAAGAGGCTCTACAATCTACATAATTAAAAACGCTTTTTTGATTTTAAGCTAGCTAGATGATGTGTAAAATTGGATTGTGATTATAGCATTTTTTTTCTAAAATTAACAGTTACCTGTATATATATATCAATTGAAAGAGAGAAAAAGCTAATAATAATAATTTGTTTTTCAACCCGCGTTTAGTGAAATCATAATTTCTGACAATATTTTGGACTCGCTAAAACCGAAATTTTTTTCAATCAAGTGGAAATCATCAAAATACACGCATTTGTAAACAGATACCGCCTGATCTAAGGTACCCGATTATCAACTTTCATAAGGAAATATTAATCCTCTGTAGCATCTTTTTTGTTCATTTCCAGATACTGACAATCAGAGGGTGATCATTCATGTTCGTGACGTGAACGATGAGCCTCCATACTTCATCAATCGTCCTTTGCCCATGCAGGCAGTTGTTCAGCTCAACGCTCCACCAAACACACCTGTCTTCACTCTACAGGCTCGAGATCCTGATACAGATCACAACATTCACTACTTCATCGTCCGGGATAGAACGGGAGGACGGTTTGAGGTACGTATGCGTTACAAAAATTGAGCAGGTTTATTTGTTCTTCATAGCTGAACTAAAATATGTACAAAAATTTTCAAAAAAGTATTGTCGTTCTCTCTTACTGTCATGTAATTGTGAGAAACGTGACATTGTATTTGTAGAATTGGACAAGTCCAAGCATTTTTCAGTATCTGATTCCATTACATGTCATTACTGTTTTAAAAGTTTATAGTGGATCTGCAATTTGAATGTCTTATTACGATTTCGTTGAAAATTTTATGATATTATACTACAATCTGTAAAACGGATTGAAGAAAAATTATAAAGAAGAATTTATCGTCAGTGGGGATCGAACTCACAAACTTCCGCATTCTAGGCAGACGCTTTAAACTACTCAGCTGTACAGCTCGACCTTAGTAGTAATAGTAGTAGTAGTAGTAGTGGGGAGGCAAGTCTTGGCAAGTAGGCCGCTATTAGCCCTTTTTGCCTATCCCGAGGGTCATCACTAAAACTAGGGCAGACATGGTACTTACTTGATGTCGAACCTTCCAGACCTTTTAATAAGGGTCATGATGTCCGACAATTCCGCTGTGTAGCTCACTTCTCTGTCAAACTCTGCTGTGCCCAACATCTCAGCCCTAAGGCCGGCCACCTTCTCCCAGCACTTCTGACAGATTAGGTATTTGACCACTCCTATGAGAGACAGGTGCCTGTTCAATCTGCAGCGACCTGTGAGGATCCCTACCAACAAGTGGAGTGAATCCCTCCTCCTGTTCAATAGCCATAACTCCGTACGTTTGTCGGGGCCTGCTATGAACCTCTTGGAGTGTCTGCAGTCATATCTTTCCAGCCACGTTTTCGCCAGTTTGTTATATGCCCAATCATCTAGGGCCTCACTAACCTGGCCTCTGTTAATACCCAGAAAGAGTTCGGGGCCAATTCATGTGCCCCTTGCTCTCATCCTCGTCAAGCAGTCAAATGCGGAGAACAGCCGTATTCAGAAAATACCATTTCAGAATTTTATCGGATATCACGGCAATCCCTATTTCACATTCTGCGTGGCAGTTCGCCATAGATGAATGATTTAAAACATCTGCCTAGAACGTATGAGGTTGTGGTTACATTCTCTACTGGCGCCAAATTTTTATCTATGATTTTTCTAGTTTTCAGTTACAACAATGTGTTTTTTGAGAATGAGAATATCAAGAATTCGTTTCAGTGCGTTGAAGATGCATTTATAGTGACATTAAAATAGAACGTTTTCATTTCATCCAATTTGCTTTATAGTTCATTTCAATCATTCACCTTAGAATTCTTTTACATTCTACATTTTTAGAGGTTTGAATTGGAACATACGAGTATATCGAATACTTTCGCCTTCAAATATAGGATACAAGGTAGCCATTCTTAGAGTCAGCTGATTATATTAAATCGATCAATAGAGTAGTAAGGCCATCACGCTTCATAAGCTATGTGAGAGAATAAATATCTATTCACATCGACCTTAAAATGATGTAGATTTTAACCATCGGGGGCAAAAGCCCCTGTAGCCCATATCACAACGCAGAGGTGTTTTCTCTGAAAGAGCGGCTTTCAGAAGAGGCATGTTTGAGGCGTTGTAAGCTCGACACGGTGAGGATGTGTCCGTTCGGCCCCTGTAGTCTTTGCTGTATTGACGACTCCAGGTGTTGTTATGTGATACAGCTCGGTCGAAAAGGGGCCATGATAATAATCTATAGAATCTATACGTCATTTGTGAGTCAGGATATACATACTGCTTGTCTTTGGATCTGGCCTGATCTCCTTGGGCTTGTGAAGTAGCAGTAGCTATTCCGGAGAATACAATTTCTTGAGGCTGAAGAGGATCTCCAGCTTCCGGAACGTTGACCTAGCGATGCCGGCGACATAATCGTGCCATGAAATGTTATTGTTGATGCTAATTCACAGACGGTTGGAGGAAGGGGTACAAGTATTGGGAATTTTCAGTGTATATGGGCGTGATTTGTTCCACAAATTAAATACATATAACGTCGAGTTGTTCAGAATTATCATAGCACTAATGTCTGCTTCGTTTGTTCTCCAGCAAATTGAATGTTTAACTAGTGCACTTACATACTACTGCACTAACAGCTGCTTCAACATTGTAGCCTATTAAGCAAATGTACTACATGCCAAAAATAATCTCTAAGCATTTTCTGGTATTTTGCAATGTTGCTTCCTCTATATCCGTATTGCTGACTCCTTGATCAGATTCCAAATCCACATTATTTACTTTGAGAAAATGCAGCAACTTGAGCCAAATTCATTAGAGCTCGTCACTTTTTGTGAGGTATCTACGAAGCTATGTATTGCATAGACATTTAATTTAAATATAGTATTCAAAAAAATTAGAAAGAATCCGATACTAGAATCTTATTTGCGGAATTTTTCCTAGGAATGATGGAAATGCTGCGTATTGATAGAGTTCCTGACGACGCCGTTCAATTGGCAAATGCTTCAAGCTACTCCCTACTGATAAACGATACGGTATCAGATGCCTAATAACTACCTTATCAGGTTTTTCTAATGTTAGATGTCACAGGTATTATCATATTACAGCTACTTAAGTTTTAAGCTACTTAAGGAAGTTTCATGACATTCATGACCAGGCTTTCTTGGATTGTGGTTAATCAAAGCAAATAAACTGCTAAGTTTTTTTTATAGATAACCTGTCCAAGGGCAGGAAGCCTATCGCGCTCCAAAAGCGCTATGAGGGGACAAATGACAGAGTGCACACACACACAAAGTGTATATTTTATATTTTTATTAATCATATCTCATAGCTTTCTTAAGTACTACGACTCAGTACATCTATTGGTGTGTCTCTCACATAGTAACTCCAGACTGATGATGAAATAGCTCATACGTTGATGGTTAACAAACTGAAATATATCCATTTTGTTAGGTGGACGAACGATCTGGGGTGGTCAGAACGAGGGGTACGGATCTCTTCCAGCTGGACATGGAGTACGTTTTGTACGTCAAAGCTGAAGATCAGAATGGAAGAGTGGACGACAAAAGGTTCCAAAGTACTCCGGAAGAAAGGCTGTCGATTGTTGGTGGAAAAAGAGCACCGCAATTCTACATGCCCAGTTACGAAGCTGAGATTCCGGAAAATCAGAAAAAAGACTCAGAGTAAGTATTAGAGTTAGTAATAACCTTATAGTAGAGGATACGAATAAAGAACGACCTTCATATATCTGTTTAATGAATGAGGAGTATTTTATATAAAATTCAATATATTAAAAAATTAGATTCAATATATTAGAAAAGTAGATTAGATGAAAACTTCCTGGTCGGACTACGAATGATTAAAGATTCAAAAATCAGTGTATTGAAATATTTAACTGTCTAATGTAACCAAATTAATATGCATTAAAGTTATTGTTAATGTGAAAGGTAAATAAGTGCAAAGAAAAACGCGTTTCTAAACATAATTTGGAAGCAATAAGATTTGCAGTGGCCAGTTTAATCATAGATGTCCATTGTGTCGAGAAAATTGCGGCATTACCAAAAATGTACTTAGTAAGAAAGCACTCAATTAAAACCATGACGTATGACTGCAGAATGAACTCTACGAACGTTTCGGCTATCTCTACACCCGTCTTCAATATTTAGAATGATAGACAATATTCAGTTCTGAAAGGTGCTTTGACATTGAAATCAATTGATTAGATATGTTCAAGCTTTCAGGTATCATGATTCAACTTGATGAAGGTAGATTGTTATCAAGTGTTGAGTAACAGAACAGTAGAGTTCAATAACGCACAGAGTAACATCATGATATGCAGTCACTTACACTGAAGAAATATCTACTTCATGAAAAAGATACTCCAACTTCAAGATAAACAGGAAGGTATTGCAATGTTACCTTGAGATTACGCTGTTTCATCAAATTGTGGTTCTCAACATTCAATTTCTTTCGTGTATTGCAGTCGGAAAAAGGATGTCAAGTTAGACGAAATGTTAGTATATGTTTTAGTTAAAGGCCGGGAATCTAAGTGATAAGGACATGATAAGACTCAGTTCTACTGAAACATCTACGTCCATAAATTCCGAACAACGAAGTGCTATGTAATGCCCAAAAATACGTTACAGTAGATTTCAAAATATTTAAACCCCGTTAGAATGATTTAGCCTATCAAATAATCAGGTACTTGAGAATTGCACAAAAATAAAGTTAGGTGTTTGGAAAAATTATTGACCAACTTCGAATAATATTCAGTCACAATAAAAAAAATACAAAAGTTCTTCGTTGCTTCCTAATTGCTTAGCTGCCAAAGAAAAGATTTTCAAAAATACAGTATCTTCACCTCATATTTAGTCTTATTGAAATTCAGAACAAACTTCAGAGTTTTATGTTACAGTGGTTGGTCCAAGAGTAAAACTTAGGCATACAATTAGAGAAGGACCTGTCTTATAAAAATAATAAATCAATAGATTGATATAATAATATTATTATTCACAACATAAATACAAATTATCTGTGCAATGTAATCAAGAGTTTTCGAAGCCAGTTTAATGGATCAATTAAAACTATGAGTCCCATCGGCAATATTTATTAATATACAAGTTTTCCCTGCCGAGTGCCTCTGATCCTGACAGCTAATTACAACTTTTGGTGCGAAGTCGGTCGGGATAAACGGAAATAATCGGCATAGTGGGAAAGAGGAGAGAAATAGAGAGAAAATAAGAGCGAAATATAATCTGTTAATCAGAGACGCATCAATCGTCATTACTTAAGTCAATATTCCCAACTCACTGGAGAACCAGGACAAATCAACGATACAACGTTATCATCCATGTCTCAACTACTTTACATGTACAGTAATGTACTCGGAATTATAATATTAGTCACAGGTTGAGATCGAACCCAGATTCACTGTAATCAGAATCTTTAATTATGAAGTTATGTTATGAGGCTGACAGAAATGCTTCCCATTTCAGGTTGACAGATTCTTATCGGATAGACAGCGTCTGCCTAGCATGTTGGAGGTTGTAGGTTCGTTACCCACTGGTGACAGTTTTTTTCTCACTTTTAATTGCCCTAATTATTTATTGGCCCCCTCTTACGGATTTCAGTGAAGTCCGAAAAAAACTGTCATGGTCTTTCTCAGCATCTCTCTTAAACGTTGGTTAGATCTCACGGCAAAGTTTAATAAATTGAAGACATATTACGGTCACTGATCACTAAATGTCTACCAAGATTTGATACAGTACAAGTTGGAAATTTACAATAGTATATCTGCTAGTTTGCGTGGCGATTTCACCATAGTTGAATGATGGCGCATCTACCTAGAATGCGGGAGAATGTGGGTTCGATTCCCACAGGCGGCTAAAATTTTCTAATCAGTGGCCTGGTAGAAATTTATGAGAGTTTATCAAAATGTAGGTCAAATTTTATGTAGGCTAAAATACACAAAAAGGATAAGGATAGCCAGAAATAGATACAGGGAGATAAGTGTGATATATAAGGTTTAATCATAATTGTCGATCCAGTTGCTATGTTGACTGTGACCGAATATAGTTGGATATCGATATTTAGTATTTATAAAGCTTTTTGCTCAAATGAGAGGTGTGTTTCATCGTTACGTTAGGATCCTACTGTTAACTTAAGGAGAGAGGCAGCATTATATTTAGGGTTAGTGATTTAATTCCATGGAACTGTTGTCTCCATAGAAAATGTGGACGCGAATCTAACAATGACTGGTCGCGTGCCAGTGGCCGCATTAGGTGAAGGAACCCGTCTGGTGCCCCACCTATTACACGATGGTTGTTAAACTTGTATAACCAACGTTCAGTATGCCTGCAGTGTTCAAAGTTCAAATGCAACAGTGCTGTGGAAGAGACTCATATTCAGGAATAGCAAGGACCTGAATCTTTAATATCAAATTACCTTTGGTCCGAAGCTTTGTTTTCTTATCTGGTCCATTAAAAAATACCTCGCCAATTTGTGTTTAGATTGAGCCTCAGATAACACTTTTTACATTACTTTTAGTTACTTCCACTTTAACTCTCACTTATATTATCACTATCAGTTTCGCAGACCAGTTAAGGGTTAACATTTATTTATTTTTCATTTCTTGTTATTTGACAATGATTGGTTTCATAAATCAACACTGCCATGATGACTATCATCTGAACTTCATTTTTTACAGTATAATCTCGGTGAAAGCGAAATCCTTTGCTGATAGAGAAATCCGGTACACGTTGAAAGCTCAAGGGCAGGGTGCCGGCACATTCAATATCGGACCCACATCTGGCATAGTGAAGCTCGCCAAAGAGTTGGACTTCGAAGATCTAAGACAGCCACACGTCTATTCTTTGGTCGTAACAGCCACTGAAGATTCTGGCGGCTTTTCGACTTCTGTTGAGGTAAGATAAGGAATAGAAAATGACGCCCAAGTTGAAAACCGATCCATTTTTTTCTTGTCACAAACGAAAAGATGATTTATTTTATTAACTTTTCGTAAAAACTTCAAAGCAACTAAAATTTAAACACGTTCTGACTCTTGTATTGGCTAACATATTACGTTCAAGAGATTGGAAATGATCCAGACATTTAAATTTGTTCTATATATTTCGTTCATGTCGCAGAAAATAATTTATAGAATTTTCTAGAACTTGCATGGGCTTCGGAAGATACTCGTTTGAATCTGTATTATAACAGCTATTTTTAAATTTCTCTTGGCCATCACAGAACATGTTTGCTCAAAGATAACCTGTCGCAGAAAACATCACGCTGCTGAAGAGCTGTGAAAGATCATTAAAGTCTATTGATGACGCTGTAAATTCTAACCAATGAGGAAGAACTCCCAGGCAGTTCATTGCTCAGCATTGATGTTCTCCAGAGGAATGGGGAGGCGCGTTACATGGGATGCTTTACCTGGTTAAGATGCGCCCATTGGTCTATCTAGTGTTTGTCTTCTGATCACCTTGGGGCTATCATACGAGAGAGCTCGGTCCTGTAAAATCAAGCCATTGAGTTCCGAGTTTTGAAAAAATGCTTCTGAGTGCATTTCTCTTACCGGCCAGAGATATTCTGATTTGAGCCTTGTAGATGTTCCATTGAATACGATTTTCTGGAACGGAGAGGCCCCCCCCAGCATTGACGCAATAATACTTCATGACTAACATCTGGCTAGTGCTCTTGGACTTTCTTTTAAAGCACTATATCTCATTGCAAATGCTCTAGATGCTTGACCTTTTTCAGCTAACCATCCGAGTGACTGACGTGAATGACAACGCTCCCAAATTTGAACTTCCCGATTACCAAGCTCACAATGTAGATGAAGACATACCACCTGGTACCAGCATTTTGAAAGTGAAAGCCATGGACGCCGACAGTGGTACAAATGCCGAGATAGAGTACTTCGTGTCAGACGATCATTTCAGCGTCGATCCCAGTGGGATTATATCCAACAATAAGCAACTGGATGCGGATAATAACAATGCTTACTATGAGTTCGTTGTTACTGCCAAGGATAAGGGGGAGCCTGCTAAAACTGGAACAGCAACGGTAAGAAGTTTCAGAATTGAGGAGAACTGCTTTTCATAACACTGCTATGTGAAAATGCTTGCTTTTCTTTATTTTATATTTTAGATCATTTCGCTGTAAGCCAGCTTGATAAACCAATACCGAAACAGTTGACGAGCGTTAATGTTTCAAAGTCCAGAGCGCTCATAAAAATATTGAATCAACTATCAATGTTTTTACAGCTGATACTGACACCGCATTTTGTCAAATGAAATACAACTCTCCATTATAATACTAAGGATTTTATTGGGTCACCTCGTAGTATCTATCTACTGACGTAACACACTTTTTCGTCTAAAATTATTAAGATATCTTATGGAAACCAGCTGTTTCCTAAGTTTTCTCAAAACTCTACCGAGCCATTGCACTTGAGCTGCTTATCTAACCTAATCATTTTAACATAGGTATGAATGACCTACTTAGCGATTCTACCAAATTTGACGTATGAGGAGAATCGTTGACTGAGGCTTAGAATCATTCAAACAGCGAACCAGTATCCTATGTTTTTTGTATACACCATTGGTTTTTAAAACTGAATCAAAATTAATTTCACTGCTAACCATCTGGAAATGAAAACAGAAATTGCTTCTCTTGATATAAGAATATAGTTAGTGTACAACAGGAACAGTAATAGTCCACGCGTTGAGCTCTGTGTAACTCCATTCGGCATACACACACAACATGCGGTTTCAATATACTATATGGACGAATGCTAAAGTTTTTGTGAATCAAGTAACTCAAAGCATACAAAAGACTTTCTCACAGGTTTTATACCAACAACAAATTGTTTGAACTCAATCGACTATGACATAGATTTTCAAACTAATTTCTTATATTCCCCAAAATATTAATACTAGATATAATGTAATTTAATAGACCAGTCTGCTTTAAAGACTGATAAAGAAAGCCTATTGCGCTGTGAGAGGATAAATGTCTATTCACATTGACCTTGAAACGCTGTACATTGTAATCATCTCTCGTATCTCATTCTCCACAAGGCTTTTGGAAGACTTTTGGAAGATGGAAGTTCGATCTGGTGAGAGCTCAGGTGCCTTTAATCACCCTTTTTTGTATTTAGACTTGTTGATTCATCCGACTTCCGTACTATTCTGTTTATGTGTTTATTCTGATTGGTATGTGTCACCATCACAGTTGGAAAATGCTCTGTAACAATCAACTTGTGGTTGTTGCTTGGAAACAAAACTGGTGGGAAGCGGAAAAGCTGTTAAAAATAGTCATCGAACTCCCTATGGATTGACTGTTTTATGATAAATTTATATAATAAATTGTTATTCCTGTAGGTGAGAGTCTACACAAAGAACAAGAACGATGAAGAACCTAAGTTTTCACAGCAAGTGTACACACCGAACGTTGACGAAAATGCTGGTCCAAATACGCTGGTGACCACTGTGGTAGCTTCAGACAAGGATGGCGATAATGTGCGTTTTGGATTTGTTGGTGGAGGCACTAGTTCTGGGCAATTTGTTATCGAGGAAATCACTGGTTAGTACATCACACAATATCGATACTTAATCACAATTTTGAACAAGGGGGGCGGGTTGTGGACATTCTCCAATATGGCATTTTGTTTTTGAGATATGAGCTGTGGAATACAAGATGATTTAGTCTTTTTAGGAACGTCAGTAGTAAAGAATTCCGAATTCGGTTTAAGAGTCTTGTTTTTCATGGATTTCCAAGTTATCTAAGGCAGTGCCAATTTTACAGGTGTCATCCGTCTCCATAATAAACCCATATCGCTGGATAGAGACAAATACGAACTAAATGTGACTGCGATGGACGATGGAGCTTGTTGCGTCAACGGTGATGCTACGATTCATACCAGTACTGCTGTTGTGGTAGTCTTCATCACAGACGTCAACGATAATAAACCTATCTTCAAAGATTGTGGAACTTACTATCCAAAGGTAAGTGCAGTACTGTTGATAACTTATGAGAAAATATATAAAAATATACGTTGGAATGTTTGTTTGAAATAAATAATAATAGGAGAAAGCCTTACAGGGTTTTACTCAGATGTAACAGATTTTATGTGCAATAACTGATTCATGAGAATATCGTCATAAGCTAAAATATCGAGAATTTATATATTCAGATAAAGCTTGCCTTGATTGAGCCTAAATGGTATGAGATAAAGCAAAATTCAAAGTACTGGACAAGTTCTTTTGCGGCTTGATGACTCAGTTCTTATATGAAAAATTGTTCTTCTGAGGATAGCCATCAAATTATACCAGCAGTTTTTCTCATAAAATAATTGAAACTTAGATTTACATCCTGTCACCTCGATACATTTTAATGGAATTTGTTGCGTGAGGTCAATATAATGTAAAAACTAATATATGTTCAAAAACTACTCGAAGTTTATGGGTGCTACAATATCTAAGCATCTTTAATTTACTGTGTACAAAGAATATTGAGATGAAAAAATTTATTATTTTTTCGAGGTATATGGAATTACTATTGTTTCATATATTATTTTATGATTTCATTATTATTACATTAGATTATCGCCAGGAACAGCTGAATAACAATTAAAGAATTGCCTTTAAAGAAGAAAGGGTTCTAATACTGAGCAGAATCTCATTGTACTCTAATGGGCAGACAACTGAATTTTAGAGAGCTAACTCACTAGCTTTTCTCCGCAAAAACAAAGATTTATTTATATATAGGCAATATTCAGCAATTAATAGGTATTGACTGCTAACTTAATACAAATTCAATGATATTGCACCGATAACTTTTCTAAAACCATTCCGTTGTTTAGGTGGAAGAAGGTGCCCCAAATGGTTCACCAGTGATAAAGGTTCACGCTACCGACGAAGATAAAGGCGTAAACGGTCAAGTAAAGTATTCAATCGTCCAGCAGCCAAACCAGAAAGGCACGAAGTTCACTGTCGATGAAGAAACAGGCGAGGTGTCCACTAACAAAGTATTTGATAGAGAGGGAGACGATGGGAAGTTTGTATCGGTCACAGTGAAAGCCACAGATCAAGGAGAACCCTCATTGGAGGGTGTGTGCTCTTTTACGGTGGAGATCACGGACGTTAACGATAATCCGCCATTGTTTGATAGACAGGTGAGTTCAAGGCTTTTTCAATATAGATAACCTCACACAAAGGCAGATAGCCTATCGCGCTTCATAAGCACTGCGCGAGGATAAACGTCTATTCACATTAACCATAAAACGTTTTTATATCCACATTTCTAGAGTATCCCCACGTACCTACCTACATAAAACTTCGGCTACCATTGTTCGCTTTCTATGACTACTCAAACGTATATCATTATTCGTGAAATAAAAATAATTCCATAACTCTTGCAGCTCTTATGCTTTATCGTCAACATTACATTTACACTGCAATATACTCATGTATCCTACTTAAATTGCATTACGCTTTCTCACTGACCTATTGTAGAGTGCTATAAAATGATTTTGAGGAAGGGAAAAATCGAATGAAGTGTTCTATTTGCTGTTTCATGACATTTGCGAAAAATGGTGAATGCGCTGCCAACTATTACTGCAGATAAACTTTGAAGTGTAGTATAACTGACTACCTGAAACATAACTGCTTGTTTTTTATGCGAGGCGGATACAGGTTACGTTGTACCATTTTATATACAAAAAGTCCAGCAACAGGCTTTTTGGAATGGTTGATATTGATATATTAGAGGTAGGCTTATCTTGACTGATTGTTCCAAATCTTTGAAACCCTGAGGACAAAATAGCGGTGGTACCAACAAGTTATTTATGTTCAAAGAACGACTGCGTTGGAATAAGAAATAGTATCTTGACGAGCTAATTTCGTAGTCTTAGTGAATGGTGGAATCATGGAGAAAATCTCAAACGAACAGTTTTTTTTTTATTAATATAGCTTCTAAAATCTTCTTGCTTCATTTTGCATTTGTACAGGCTACTACTGACTAGCAGCCCGTATGAATATAAAAAGAACTTACTTTGATATTCTGTGTAGAAGAAGAAGATCAGCTCACGATCAATTCAATTCTTCTCCTGTGAGTTGTTTGGCGTTTGGTTAGGGTCATTAAGGTAGCAGCTATTCTGACATAAAACCATATTTCAAGTTGGCTCTCATCTGGGTTTCATACAATGTGAGGTGTTTGAACAGTTAGATATACTTCTTTACCCTGTAGAAACATGTTAACGCTAATGATACTTCCATCGAGAGGAATGGGCAATCAAATCATATGTCTTCAGTCATTTTGATTCTCACAAACTTGACGTTACTACCACTTGGCTGAGTCATCAGAACTAGATGATGCCTGCTCGTAGAGAGCAGTGACTTGCAATCAGCCTTATAACCTTATTGTTTGTACTAACTTTGATAACCATGTGAAGTAATGAATCTACTAGTAGGACGCATTTCATTTATTCCACCATTTATACCTATGTCAAAAATGTTAACTGACACTTTTCATATTCAAGAAATACGTTGAGAACGTGAAACAAGATGCGAGCATTGGCACGAACATCCTGCGAGTCTCCGCGTCTGACGAAGACGCTGACAACAACGGCGCCATCGTCTACACTCTAAACTCGGGCTCGAATCCCGCGGATCTCGACTATTTCGAGATACAGCCCGAGTCAGGGTGGATCGTACTTAGGAAACCCCTGGACGTAAGTATTTTGACATGCCGTTTGCATTTTTCAAGAGTCTACTGTGACATTTTAACACCCTTGATAGTAGCTGGAAGTGAGATTGGAATGAAACGTTTGGCACAACTATCTGTCTTAGATGGCTACTCGAAAGTGCTCCCTTAGTATCAAAGACAGGATTCAGGATCACTCAAGTTCTATCTATCTCATTCTATTCATCGTTTTCTGCTCTGTAAATCTGATGGAATCTCCAGAAGAAGGATTTTGTAGACGAAAATAATCCCTACAATGTCCTTTCCTGAGTTATCATTATCAAAATAATGGCTAAGTAATTGAAGCCATGTTAAGTTACAATACATTATTATATATTATTTTAGGTATTAGATTGGTCATTCTTCATTCAAATTATTCACAAACGTTGTATTTGTCAAACTACCGAGGTTGAATATATTCGATGTTAATAAATTTATGACTTAGCAAATATATAAACTGGACAATGCATATAAAGGGTGCGCAATATTCATCGGTTTCTGACACCAAAAACTTATACTTTAATGAAGTCCTTAGTAGAAACTTATCAAAGTCAAGGAAAATTGAATTTTGAAGACTTTTCTTACATAGTGCACAATGTATTGTGGCCCAAACTGAAACCGTTACATGTTCCAGTATCGCCTCTTGTTACCATAAATAGTTTTTAAGATTTAACTAACTTGGTATGAATGTGCGTTGAGTCAGATTTCGATAAGGTACATAAGTGGTATACAACTAATTAAGCTTTAACTTGTTGTCCATATCTATCAAATATAAAATATATAATATTTAACTCACGAATTTTTACCTAAATATTTAACTGTATAAAAATCCTCAATCAATTTGACATGATATGGATCCACAAAATTCATCAGACCTTCTTTCTTGTCAGTTCTTACTGAAAGCTGGTAACTAGGTATCCTAAGATATACTCTATGAGATAAAATGAACCCTTGAGCCTCTGTCTATAGACATGAATAAACATCTTCAGTTAAACAAACTATGACAGCTCTAAGACAAAATCTGTAATGTAATTATAACCTCGCTCAGTTTTCAGCCATTGTACAATATTTCCAAAATTATTTTGTGATTCTACATCAGATCTTTCTGCTCTTTCCTTTCAATATGGTATACATGTCATAATAAAAGTTACATGATTTGACATAATACATAGTTGAATAACCCGCATTTACACTAAACAATGAAAATAACTGGTCGACAGTTCAAAGAAGCCAAAAAGGTGAAACAAACCTTATCGGATTCTTAACTCGGCGGTGCGAGGGTGTGTATGTTGACGTTGCAGGGCAGCCAATTACAAAAGGAGAGAGAGAAAAATAGAACAAGCCAAAACGAGTCGACTACGGCCTTAGGTACGACTGGACAAAACAAAATAGCTGCTTCTTTCTCATCAGTTTTCAGCGCACCTTACTTTCAGTTGCTCTCCGATCGAAATGTTGTTGATATCGTAGCAACGTCTATTCTTATGTCGATGAACGCTTGTGCGTTCAAAATTTGATGTCAGGAACATTTTCAGATAGTTCAAATTGCATTGTTCTAGCAGGCTCAAAGTACTGAGAACTTCGATAGAAGCTTAGCATACTCCCATTTTTGTGTTAAAACTGATAGTACTAACAATCCGCATTAGCCTAATTGATACTGCATACAGGTTAATCTATAGTAAATCCAGTTGTCAGTTATTATGATCGATCATCGGTCATAACACCCAAATAAAAAAATATAAATTGATATGAGGAACACTCGAGAAAAAAAATTTCTAGACTGGGATTTATACCCGGAGATGAACATCGAAAGCGCTGGGCTTTGACCCCCAACTATATCATTCAAATTTATTTACCTTATATTGGAACGCTGCCTAATGTTCAATTTTGTCTGTATTTGTATATAGTGTTTGGTGTTCGGATTTCTAGTAAGAAAAAGGGAGTATACTCAACCTATCTTGAGCCTATTAGTGTACTTGCAACCCTTGTGTACGTTAAATGAATGATATCAAGTATGAAAATAGTGGTGTTACTACACCAAAAGATGTATACCTCTGACAATCAAAATCCCATCATGCAAAACAAATATTTCCTGGAGTTTCTCATTCTATTGCCTCTAACTGATTTGGTATAATGTTTCGCGTTATTCTGCTTGTTCATCCAAGATTTTTGATAGTATTAATCATTATTTTTCTGTTTTACATTGTGAAAATAAACCGCTGCACATATTTATCTTTAGGAGCCATTTTTTCAGCCAACTTTGCTACTTTGTAATTCCCAAAATAATGAACCAAAAGCAGATCAGATTTCGAGAGGTCTTTTCATCAAATTTCAGAATACTTTTTTTCCCCGGTATTTTTAGTAGATATATGTTCAAAAAATATCACCGTGACCTTCCTATAAAATCGCGAGCCAGTGATTTCTTTTCAAAATGTATGACCTTGATTTACCCTATATCAAAGCCTTTCGCTCTAAATATGATAAAAGATCTTGAAAAGGCCTTTCGAAATCTGTCCTCGTTTTTAAATCCGTCTAATATTTTAGCAATTACAAAGTATCAAAGTTAGCTCAAAAATTTGCTTGTAACGATAATTATGTGCAGCAGTTTATATACTGATAAACTCGGTAGGTGGACAAGCGATATTTAATAGATGATAACTATCTCATATGAATCTCAAATAATCTTTTGAATAATCTGATTTACACAAATTTAACGGGATTTGACTTTTAGCCTGGATTAAATTAAATATCTGCTCATAATAGTGCTCTGTATGGGGGATGACAAAACTACCACCTCCAACATCTTAAGAGATTTTGATTAAAAACCTTTTTATTAACTTTATGTAAGATCCTTGTGGAGAAATTCAATTAGGAATCTAAAAGAGAAAACAATATCGGTCCAGCTTTCCCTTATCCACATAAATCGCATACATTGATATATAAATATTTCATAATACCAATTGAAGCACCCTTTTTACTTTGTAATTGACCACTATTAAAGTATATAAATTCACAAACTTTACTGGAGCTGTTTAACTCCATCTTTTTCGTAACTTGATATTCATCTAATAACACACGCACAAGCATTTATCGTCAATTTAGTTTTGAAATACACTGCCATCCTGAAGTTAACAATTATAATCACCAGTCCCTTGATGTCACCAGATACTATTTAGTACATAATATACAATGCTGAAATAAAAAAAGCTGGACAGCTCCTACAGACCTTACATTGAACCACAGAATGTTTCAATTAGCATTCAAACAGGATGAGTACGTTTACTACTAATAGGCAGCGTATTTCGGCAGCTAAGCTTGGTTCATACTGTGTTGTTGAATGACCTTCTACAGAATGAACAGTATTAATTCCTTAGAGATACGCTATGGTAGCTTAAATATATCATAGTGTGAACCTTCGAAAGCTAGTTACATTGGATGAAGGTGTGTATGACACGCGAATACAAATTTTAGTTACTAAGTGCTTCCAACGCACTTGTTACTGACAAGTAACAGGAAACTACACAACAACACTCTGCTAACACGTTTTGAATTATCAATAGAAAAGTCTTTTTACAACGTTTATTTTCTAAAATCATAAAAAATCTCGAAAACTTCTGAATTTTAGTCAGTTTTAGATTCACATAAGGATATGTCGTTGGTATTCTGTATCGTGCTTGCTGATGCTATGTATTTTATTTACATATCTCGATATAATTTTGTATTACCGTAAAAGAATCAGTGTCAATATAAATTGAGTTGTGACTGTTTTTTATGTTTCTCTCTCTGAAGTTAGCAAGTGTAGCAAAGGCCTTGAGCCCTTCTATGGTTTGTCCTCAAGTCATTAGGGGGATAGGCCCTGTATGTTGCTTGTGTCTGTAAGTTCTGTAAATTACTGTTGATAGCAAGGAAACATAAAACAGTCTGAACTGATCATTAATCAAGCAAGTAATGATTCATTAACGTGTGTCTGATATTTGATTTAATATAGTTCTGCCCTGTCGCACACATCTACATCCGGTGTAATCCAACCTTAAGGCGTTGTAGAAAAAATCAACACTCTTCGATCGGCTGCACAAATCTATACAACTTTTATTCCAATGAGTTCGTTTGTACGGCACACCTTGCATAAACATATTTATAAAAACATCTATCAGTACTTTTTACTGTACGTTATTGCGTTTCACCTTTTGTTTCTTCTTTTTGTAATTTTTACCTATACGCCGGATGGCTGCTAGAGAACATAACTTTGCTTGAACATCATTAGTGTCAAAATACAGTAGGTACTTTACTAACCCTTACAGTAAATTGAGAGTTAAATGTGTATATCAGTGACCATAAATCAAAATAATAATTTGCTGATACATCTTGCGAAGAAGGAAACCACTGCATATTTTTTGCTACATCAGAATGAATAGATTTGCCTACCAAAAATTATAACAAATGTACGTACAGTAGTTTGAAGTTCAAGGAAAAATATCTGTACGTATGAAGTTGAAGTGCATTCTTAAAGGTCCAAATAATTGGATAATGAATTCGTGGTCAAACTTTTCCATAGTACGAAGCTTCACTACCAATTTGAGGTGTTTTGTTTGGTTAAAAACTCTCTTTTCTTTTAACAAACACACGTCCGACTGATTTCTCTTATAAATGCTGCTTTGTACTGTATCCCAAATGGAACTACATTTATAATACTCACAAGCTGAAAACTTCTTCTTGTATTTGATTTTTTCTCACTTTCCAATGAAACTACACTAGACTACAGCTTTTTTCAATTAATCTATGATCCACTCCACTAAAAGCTCAAAAAGATAATTCTGCATACTGAGAGCGAACAATTACACCCCAAAAATATACACGCTGTTAAACTGTCAGCTTCCATAATTGCATTATCTATTAACCAATTTGGTGGGTTAACATTTTAATCATCGTAATGCTACCGCATAGCTAATTCACTTATTTTTCTACACAGGATGAAATAGTAAAGCTAATAAAGTTTAATTTGGTTTTAGTACGTTGCACCCTACAGCGCGCTGGCAAAATGCCTACACGCTAATACTAAAATATTATCTGGATGACCGCGTGAGGAATTTGCTTTGCTTTGCTATTAATAATAGTGATAATCCAAAACGTTATTATGGTGAACATACAAAGGAATATAGAGTTTGGTGGTATACGAACGGGGTTTCACTCTAAATTCAATATATAAAACAAAATAAACAACATTCCGGTATATACATATATTGTTGCCTAAGTAGTATGCAGCTTCTCGGTCTATAACAGCAGTTGGTTTCCTTGATTATACTGGTTTTTGGTTCTTTTATTTGACTTGATAGCATTTCAGAACAAAAGTGATTATATTCGTTGCGAACTAGTACAACTCTAGCAGTCATCATAGACGTACAAAGTCAGTTAGACCCTTTTACTCTTATTTGGAGTAGCAAGGAGCGCTGTTTGATTTTTGTTTTTTTCATTGTATTTTTTTTTGTGTGTGGACCCAGCGTGCTAGCCGTCGACATTTTTTGGCCGCCACGCCCTATGGATCGACAACTTTTTGTGATGGTCGACACATTTTTTAAATATATAACGTACTCGTGAATTTTTGAGCCTGTGATGTGGATTTTTGAGTGATTTTTTGCAGGTGGATGACGACACTAACAGTCTAACAGTTTTGTTTTGCCTCGCGGACGACGCAACTGCCATTTGCAAACTTTTTTCTTATGCCCAGGGGGTGAAACGCGGTTGCGACGTTCAGGGGACATTGTGACATTTTTAACTGTGTATGGGGCCATCGGTTTTTTGAAGGTCGAACGAACAAAAAAATATGACGAAGACTTTTTGCACATCCTTGCTCCCCGACCCCTAACTTCCCACGTGGTTTTCTCCAGAAACTTTTTTTGCATGACTTTGCCTGCTTAAAAAGTTTATTTTATATCTGGTTATAACCGCATCATGTCAGATGTTATAATTCTCTACTAACTGCCTTCCACGGTGATGAAACCAAGGTATATTTTTATTTAGGCTTAGTCCTTATTGGAAAATTGAAATTTATTAGTATTTATAAATACACTGAATTGAGTAAAATTTCTTGTAGGATACAAATATTGATGATAATATATGGATATGATGTTTTAGTATTTATCCATAAAAGAATATGGTCTGGCAATACGTCTGTTTTTGAAACTAATTCCATTCCAATTTATATAGTTTATTGCCTCTAAATTAAATGGATATTTTCATTTGATATGACATATATTTTTGGGTAGTGAAATAATAAACGATTTTGGTATTTAATTGTCAAGCATCTAATCCAGTAAGCTGAATGGCTTACAGATTTAGCATTGCTTATGACTGGATTTACACTTATATCACATACGATCGAGTTATCGGCAATGACTAACTAATAATATTCATTTTGAAGTAGCTTATATAATCACCTCGAGTTTACCCCTGAATTAAGATTTGATTTCATTGTTTTTTGCACTGCGGCAAAGTGACTAGGAAATGTAAAACATGTCTCTTTACAGTGTACACATCTATTCAGAAATTTTCCAATAAGACTGTTTAGTAAGAAGTTTGACTGTCAAATAGAATTCACTGCAAAAATACCCTAGTTTCATCTAGTCAAAGGTTCATTGAGGTCAATCACTAGTTTTCTGGAGATTGCACTCTGACAGATGCTCTATTTTTTTATTTTGATTTTTGGTTGATTTAACTGCACTTTTTTCTGTTGTTCAATGTACCATCGGCCATTGGATTCAGGGATGTTACCCAGTAAGTAAAATGCCAGTGGAGAATCCACCACAGGTATTCCTCGGCTGTCATTGACTCTATGACATTTGACAGCTTCAGACAACGCTGCTCTGACAAGTCGTTGTTGATATTTTTTCCATGATAAGACTGTGTTTTGGTATTGATAATTTGCCAAAATTTACAATCCTGTTTCATTCAATCACCTTTGCTTTCGCCTTTAGGTCGTTACCATTTTCTTACAGTATATGGTAGGTATGAAACTTAAATAATAATCGATTTGAATCACCTATCCAAATATTATTTCTCCTGGAGCTTACGCATTAACGACATAGCAGCTAAATATTTGATTAGATTAGGTTAGGTTAGGTTAGGTTAGGTTTCACCTGATGCTGTCGCCATATGAACTCTGATAAATAAGATTTCATATGATGTCTCACTGTCCCTCTATGTCACCTGTTCCTCCATTTAGCACTGCGCCACATTCTCTCAACTGTTGTTTCTCTACATATCTGCTATGAAACCTAACCTAACCTAAGCAAATCTGTAGCTGCGGTGACGTTAATACGTAAGTACCTTTCTCCTTATGAATTGGACATATTTCACAAACTACGAGCGAATGTTAAAGCAGAGAGCGCTTGATAAATATGGGACTGATTTATCACAAAGTGGTACAGGTTGTCTATCTATCGAGATGCTAGTTTCCCAGGATAAACGTAACTATTCTACAGATATAATGTACCATTACGTTGAATTAAATCATCAGCACCGCTTACAGTAATTTAGCCAAAGCACAGTCTCACGAGGTGACGCATATAAATCAAAAGCAAAACAGTGGTAACAGAAAAACTGATTCAACTCCCTAAAATTATTGTATTTGAATGAATTATGTTTTTCTCTACCACTTAATGCCAATGTGGTGATTCCCCAGAGAAATTATGAAGTCAACATTTATTGACCTTCGTCTAACTGTTACAGCTGTTTTCCGCATTTTTATGCTACTTTGATACAAGGATCCATATTGTTTGCTTTTTGGGTGTTACAGTATCATTATTATAATATAGCATTAATTTAAGCAACTTCATTAGTGCTTCCTTAGTTAGGTGGAAGTTGACATTGTATCAAAGTACCGGGAATGTAGTATGAATTGAATTCGTCTTCTCAAAATTGAATTTTCTCCAGCCACTACCACCCGAGCAAATACAAAGAAAGCATTAATGGGATGAAATGCCCTTTTATCAGAAGATGAAAAGCTGGGAACATATTGATTCATTGATAGTATTTGTCCCTCTCATGTTACGGGGCCTCTTATAAATTTGTACTAGCAGATGGAGAGAAAGTACTTGCCATAATATCCATTGTCGTCAGACATTAATCCTATGAGATCAAAGCTGTTGACATGACGCATTACTTTGATCCTGACGAACCAATAGAATGCTGCCATTCCACCTCTCCTGATGTTTCAAGACGACAAGATTCTTTACAGGTGCTGTACTCAGGTATCATACCAACACAGTAGCAGTTCTGCTCTAGACTACGTATTCGCAGTAATATCATTGTAACTAAATTGATTCAATTCAGTGGACAGCTGAAAAATGAGTTAGCTTAAATTTGCGAAGAGCAGCTGTGCTAGTTGAATCAAAACATTTTTGGTACTGGTTATTCGCTGTTGAGTTGTGTGATTGAGTTTATCGTTTATCGTTAGTTTTTAAATTTTCGTTATTTGCCCATTGTGTACTATTTCGTTGATTAAGTGTATTCAGTTGTTTTTATTATTTTACATGCCTCCTGCGATATGAACAGGGTAAATTGAAAAGTTGGGAGCAAATGTGATTTCATACTTTTGATATTTGGGTAAAAACTATTTTCTAAATTTAAGAACTGAAGTATTCTTTTATATATAATAGATTCAAGCTTTTGCGAATAATTTTGATATTAACTGCAACATTATGGATAAAACATTTTTAAGTTGTTGTTCATGCCAATGTCAAAAATATGAGGATTCATTTGCATGGCTTCTTATTGAAGAAATTAAATATCAGCCTCCAATATTAAGGAGGATATGATTGAGGCAGCTGTAATTATATTTTTCAAATTGATAGGTACCCTTGCTCTTGATTGCATTGACTTATGAAAGTCCAGAATTTTAGGGGACTTATTTAAAAAATGAAAAATAATCGCGCAAAAGGTAGATCATTTCATTTTTCTGAGCAGAGTGAAAATGAAGAAAAATGTAAATCGACAAAAGACGGATATTTATAGTTACCAGAAGAGTATGAATATCCTGTACTTCAGTATGATAGAATACAGACTATTCGAACAATTGATTAGGAAATAATTTTAGGTATATGGTAAAATACTCGCCAATGAATGGAAAGACCTATTTTCGAACGTAGCTTAAAAGAAATTATATCAGAATATTCGAAACATAAATTAGATATGGTGCAAAATTATGATCCGGAAGATTGACTGACTCATTTCATTCCAGCAAGTGCATTTTTAATGTAGTGATGCATTTTGACGTAAAATATGTATGGGTGAGAATAATAATTGTAATATGTTTCACATGAGACTATTAAGTTATTGTAACATTGACCTTTTATTTGGTTAAGGAGGCCATCCCAACTTTTCATTGCCGAATACCGCAACCTGTTTCCGAAGACCAAGAAACAGAAGCACAAATGTTAATCAATATGCAAAATACCACAGGAAAGATGTAAAGTATTTCGTAGAAGACTTTCAAACATAATTGCTGTCACCTTATTATTATATACACGTGGTTATTGGTGTGATCCAATCAATCTAGACAAAAAGTAACCTTTATCGCCATGATTCAGCTGCAAGCTATATTTTGGGATACTGTGAGTTCAAGAAACCGATTACTTTTCTATCTATCTCTCAAAATGTATTATGGAGTAAAGTAAGTTGGTCAATATTACTGTGAGGGCTTCGAACTTGGGCAACACAACACTATAACAAAGTTTAGCTACAGTTTGAAGTTCAATCAGGGATGGAAATGAATTCAACATCGTGGGCCTGGGACCAAGTCTATACCCACCACACTAGAGTCTACGCATTCCATAAGATATCTCGCTCCAAATAAATTTGGATATATAAAGATGTACCTACCAATCCCGGATCGAGATCTAAAGTATATGCAAGCAAATATTCTTTGCCTATCATCTAAAATATTACTATATTGCTTGAAGTTTTTTTAATCGTCGCCAATAAGAGTTGGCAAAAGCAACCATTTCTTGTTTAGTCTTGCCTACAAAATTAGTCAAAGATTCCTTATAATCCATTCATTTCATTTTAAAATATTTTCTTCGCACATTCTTTGGGGGTCTGTACAGCTACCTACACAAAAAAAACCTGGCCTGGGCATTAGACCAAGCTAAAAACCCGTTTCTGCATTGTCTCCATCCCCACACATTCGAGCAGTACTCCACTGATAATCTGATCAAGAGCTTGTAGAGCAGCTGTTGCTGTTCCGGAGAACACAATTTCCTGAATCGGGATAGAAGTTCCAGTTCCTGGTACTCCGACCTAGCGATTCTATCAATGCTGATGTTAGTTCACAGAAGTTTGATAGAAGACGATTCTAGTATTGGACTTCTCTCCATCCTCACGCCTGGCAGATCAGCATGCGATTTCTTTGTCAGGGTTAATTATCTTTCGCGCGTTGAACTAAACTTCATTTGTAGATCTTCATTTGCACAATTCTACAATTTCACAATTTGCCTAAATCGGTAGTTGAGTTGAGTGTACTTTCATGTATCGCTTGGTCAATGCCCGGCATTGTCACAATAGGGTAGAAAAAGATATTGATACCTCAGTGAAGATTGGACCTCTATATTTACCTCACTCATTTCCCATTTGCATACGTCGAGAGATTATTCTGGTAATGTATCTTTGGGTATAACTTTATTGACGTTGAGCTGGAGATGACGGAAAGGTCGTTATATGCAGTTTACAGTGACCCAAAGAACCTTAGTGAATATGCTATGATATCACACCCAGATAACTTATTTTCTCCTACAAGGAGGTTGAGGACGAGAGAGGCCCTACAAACTTTTCAACGTACATTAGCAACACAAGTGATTCCAAAAAATAGCTCCATACTAATGAATCCGACTTTAATGTCTAGATTGATTGAATTTATTCACGCGTGAATGAATCTGTTTCTTGGGCTTGAACGCCACCCCTTGCCTCTGCCCTCTGTACCTGACGTGGTCTTCTTGTTGCTGCTGGGCAGCGCGACAGATACCGGCTGCGCGTCCGCGCCTCAGATAAGGGCGACCCTCCTTCCTACGCGGACGTCGACATTGAGTTAGATGTCGTCGACAGAAACAATAAACCGCCACTATGGGACGAAGCCACTTACGGCCCCATTCACATCAGAGAAAATGTCACAGTGGGTACAGTCGTGACGTCTGTCAAAGCCAGGTTTGTATGGATCCAGCGGTTGGACAGAGAGAGACGACTGTCTTCAGGTGCGCGAAGACCTCAGTCACGACAGGTGTATGGTCTTGAATATTGGATACGCTGCTTATCACGTCTTTAAGAGTGTCAGCATCTTAGAATAATATGAAAATGATTAGAAACCTGCACACGGAGAGATGTGAAATCAGTCGTTCAGCGACCCAATTGAATTACGGGTTCGCTGCTATCCATGTCAACTCCTCGCTAGCTAGATGTACATATCTGTTGATATGGAAGCAAAGCGATCATTTTATAGGCATTCCTATAAGTTTCAGGAAATCTTAAGCGTGATATGCCATTTCTATATGCTTAATCGACATGTGAGTAACCTATCCAACACTCAAGATCTATGAACTACAAAGTGATGCTGGAATCAGCTAGCTTGGTTTTCGTATCACCTGAAAACTGGAACTATTTGAGGCCAATGCAGTAGTATACGAAATCCAGTATTCCTATTCCTGTCATCTCATGTGGTCAGCACCTGTCAAGAAATGAGACAGCTGTTATCCCGAAGCTCGCGAATGGGGGGAAAGGGGCGCTCAATGGGGTTCAGCTCGGGAGAATGGCTGTACCTACTGACTTACAAATATATCATTACCTGTCCATGTTTCTCTTGAACCTGGTGTATTTGATGGTGAAATCGATCCTTTGACCTTCTATATTGCTACCCATGTACCCTTATCGGGAGATCATAAAGGACCAGTATTATATACGGTAATAATGGTTCTTTGTTGCTTTGACCAGGAGTAATACTAGGTCGTCATCCTCCGTTATTCTAATTGGAGCGAATACTTGATAAGATTTTTGCATGAAAATTGAACTGTATGAGGTTAAATAGCGAAGGTATCAATATCAGATATCATAATTATACTAATTAATTTTTATCAATAGTTCTCGGTGAATTATGAACAAATAGTATTGCTCTAAGGCCAATGCAACTGCCTCTTCCCGTACCTCCCAAACACACCACCCCACATACAAATGCACACTCACCGAACCCCATAGACGTAATCCCAATGGAAGGACCAAACAAAGTGTAGCCAAGCCCTGCAAAGTGTCCTGAATTGAGCACGCATTGTATCTATATATCTGTTTCCACTCTTTCCGTCGCGCTAGCGCGAGACCTACAAACTGGAGGCGACCGCGCAAGATAAAGGCATCCCGCCTCTCTCCCGGTCCGTGGAGGTGCAGATTGACGTTGTGGATCGCGCGAACAACCCTCCTGTCTGGGACCATGTGGTTTACGGGCCAATCTTCATCCGGGAAAACTTCCCGGTAGGAGCAAAGGTGGTCTCCGTCAAGGCAAGGTCTGTGCACAAAGGCACGACGGTGGATTATACGTACTTCGAGGCTCTTTCACTTCGGAACAGGTGTCAACAGACCGATCGGCTTTAGAATATTGAATATTTTGTTATGATACTGTAGCTGATGAATTAGAAAAAAAGAAAAAAGGCACAGAGAGCTATAGAAAAAAGTCAACAACTGCAATGGTGATTTTAGTCAGTACACCTCATGTTCATGAAATAATAAATATTTGGTCCCTGTCATCGCCACAGTTGCATTGTTGGATCTTGTATTGATATTACAGTTAAGCTTAAAAAAATACATCTAGCTTAAAGCATCTATAAAAATATTAGGTAATTTAATGATACCAAATGGACCCTTTTGCACATGTACCTTTTCATTACTAAACTGCTTCTTCTGTATGTCGATAAAGGTGATGATAAAAGTTCAGTTTTTTTTCAAACTATCTGGAACTAATATAGCGTTGTACCAGTGTTCCATTCTAGGACTGCCCAGTTGTATTGCTTTACAAAAACAAATGCAACACGACCAAAATGTTCAATGATGAGGTTCTGACATTTGGTATATGAATTTAAAAGCCGAATTTCCTAATCCTACTACTACTACTAACCACCCTTCCTTTACATCTTTCAAAGGTGAATCCTACTTCGTAATATTTAGATGAATCGGTCTGTTGATACAATTCATGTGGAAGAGTCTATTGGTGATCACTAGTGGTGTTGGTCGACCTCTCGTTATCGATTATACCTTGCCATAAATCACAGCTTGCCTGTTGAAAATTGAGATCTACACTAATTGAACCATGTGATTGACTAAAACTATAGAAGTAGATGGTAGCTGGTATTTTGAGATCATCGGAATCACTTATCATATGCAAAAACTGGGCAAATCGTAATTTATGGTAGTGTATTTCGTATATAGCATATCACAGCATCTCGTCTTGATACATTCCAGTAGGGCTTATAAAAGCTGATTTTTTATACATGCTAAATATTTATCTAGTTAGTAATAAGTATTTGCGAAAATTGGCATTAGTAAGTAGTACCAGCACTAAAGAACTCTAATTCATTACTATTATCCAAGAACAATCAGATTTGAGAATAGATTTGGCAAAATATATGTATAAAAGATAAAGGCAATATTTCGTTTTATGTGTGAAAGGTCGCTTCAGTGTCGCTTATCAAAATCATATTTCTGGAATGTGTCATGGTGAATTCGCAATAAGATGTAATTTAACCAATATTTTCAAATATCATCCTCGAAAACATTTAGAAATAGCATCGATGAAAAACTTCTTCTTGCGAAACTTTGATCGACAAGGTTGGAGCTTATGTGTTCACTGTAACTATTACTATAGCTACATCTATTTGTAACACTCACGACTTCAGCAATTATATGCATATCTTGTTGACTAAATCGATAAACTATATTAACATTGATGATAACGACTAATATATACAGATACAGATAGTCTTACTTATTGTTTAGATCAAGTTTATACAAGATGAATTGTAGAGTTTTTCTAGAATGCTCACATTGTGACAGCCATTAGTTTTCTGATCATAGAAACTATCCTCAGACTGAAAGGTGCACAGTTTCAATATCTATTTCCAATTAGTTAGACCCAATAAGTAATACAAAACTTTCGTGTCATAACATGTATATGGATTGATAGTATCCTCATTGAATATGTGTATAAATAAAATGTACATTTAGCAACACTTGTAGCTATGGTAGTGGCGCAAAAAAGCTTCAACTTATCAATGATCCGATCGAGATGTGACAAGTAAAGTTTGGGGTTCGATGTGGTTGGTGTCCATGTAGAGGTAGCACGCAGCTCTACATGGCACACAAGTCGTCTGTTTGTGCACGCTTTTCCCATAAATTGGAAGAATAAAACATTCAAGTGGGGCCTGCACGTGCTCTCTGACAATCATGTTTAAAAAAAATGCGGTGTAATTGATAGAAAAAATCCTCCACAACGATTTTGAAGTTAATTAATGGTTTTCAATAGGTTATTCGAATGAAGTATCAAAATGAACTTTGCCTAATATTTTAAATGATTTTTCTCGATAGCGTCTATACATTTCAATTATACTACAAGCAGTGCAACTACTGGATCAAAAATAGACTCCTCATAGACATAAATTAGTTATGGAAAAAAACTCAGGAATCGCTAGTGTGTGCTTTGTAAAAGTAAATTTAATTTTCATGTTACAGTCCATATTTTCAATATGATATTGCCATAGTGAACAGATAAAAAGGACACAGTTATGTACAATCATCCGAGCGTAGAGAAAAAGTAACTCTCCTACTTTTACCGACAATTAAAAAAATAGATTCTACATTAGTGAATTATCCACAACATAAAAGAAAGGGAAAACCAAGTGATCTTGAGATCAGTACAAGTCACTGGTTAACGTTTTTGACTATGTCATTCTTATGGACACCGCATGCTATCGACATTAAGAATGTGTAAAAGTCATTTTGGAGGAAAGTTTGTCCTAGAATAGATAAAGTCGTCATCCGTCATCATCACTGTAAGAAACGACAAAATTGAAGATTACCTAGGTCCTGTAGCTCTGGGTGTGTAGTCCTCCTAAAATTCCAAACTGATCCTCACTTTGCTGAATGTTGTTGAAGCACCACATGCATATTAACTTTATCACGATGCTTTGAGGGCTAAGGGACACAACAGACTTCTTTAACAGCATTCAGCTAATCACCACTCCATCATCACCTTCCATTGACATAGAATAGTTCTAACGGAAGATATCATGGAATGAGAGCAGTTGGATGAGAGAAAGTAATCAATTAATCAAAAATCAATTACATCTTGCTTTTACGAGTCGATTTTAAGTATAAACTTCATAAACGATGCATATTCTGATATTTAGAACATTTGCCATGAAAGATATCTTTTCCATTTCGCATTCTTCCAACTTACACATCAATGATTCAAACAACTATTCTGTTAAATTTATCTACTGCACTGGAAGTAATGGCAGAAATTAGGAATTAGGAAATTAGGAATTTATGATGCTGAAAGATTCTTCTGGTATGCTTTGGAACTCAAAGAAAAACGATTATGGCTTTTTCAATTTGGATTGTAAATTATAAGTGTTTTGAGCCATTGTTATCATTGTTGATTGAGCAAGAAGAAATTGATTAACCTACACTGACTGTTCTCACTACCAGAAATGTAATGTTATCCATCTAACGTCAAATGCCACAACTATAAGTCCATATTGATTTCAATGCATCTGATAATAGAGCTTGCGCTAGCGCAAAACTTTTTATCGATCCACTGGTGATTCACTTGGACTGGTTTTCAACAGAGGGCGCTAGATGGTCAACATTGGGAAGTTGACTAACCGAACACCTTCATATAATTTTTTTGACGAGAAAATCAATAAGGACGGAGATTTTTTTAAGGCACATTGACATCCTGATCGATGCTCCAATATTTTTGCATGAACGATTAGGTATTTTCTTAGAAATTTTTTAATGATTAAATCGATTTGGATGTATTGTGCCTCTTAGAATAAGTGATATTTTGATGGTTGCATGGATTATTTTTTTGGGTCGTGGCTGTTTTTTTATTAGTCCAATATTTGTGGAATACATTTCACTTGGAACTCGAATCATGCATATAAAATACCACAGTTCTCGATCGAAAATATTTATAAAAGAAGGAATTGTACTCGATATGAAGACACCATTTTTTCCATCTATATATGTTTAATAGTTGCTTCTATAATAAGACGCTTATAAAATATGTGCTTCCTTTGCGCATTACTAGTTCAAGTGAAGGAAGCACGATCCATTCAATCATAAATTCTTATAAGATACGCTTTATTAAAAGCACTGATTTCTAGACTTAATCAAATTAAACCTTCATCTCCGCCAATACTTCCCTGAATTTTTCAGACTCCATAGGCCATCAATTGTTTTCACGAAAAATTATTCCAAAATACATCATCTTGCAAAATAATAGAACAAGGCAAATAGGACTCTTTAAGCCACGACCCTACAAATCCGCGCAAATTTTGCATGTGGCTGATCATTTTTTGTAAGCCATGTATTATGAAACAATATTATTTTTGCTTTTTTGAATCGCCATAGTTCACGTACTAGATTTTTGAATGGCGCATTAGAATAGAATAGATTTTTGAAGACCAACAAATACACTCATGAGCTTTTAGTGCATGGTGAACGTTAATATTAGTTTTATTTGGTGAATATACTGCGTTTAGTCAAATATATTCGATTAAAGTGATCGGCCTAAAGTTGAATGAGTTCTAGTGGGTTTCTGAGGCACGCAGTTTAACTGAACAGATTGTGAAGTATTGGTTTTAATATAAAGAGCTAGAACGTACTAAGCATTCAAACCTTCCACGGTACCTCCATGGATTTTATTATTACTACAAGATGGATGTTTTAGTAACTATGCTACGGATGCCCATTATCTGGAGATTTTACGCATTTCACAATGTTTCGAAAGGCAATAAATCCATTACGTCAGCTTAGCTCAATGGCTTAAGACCATACATTTTTAGCCAATGATATAAATACATAAAGTTGCTGCAAATGGTATTGATAATAACTATAACTGATTGATTCAACACGACGTAATTTCTATATGCCATGGTATTCAATGCAAGAAACAAGAGAAAATAAAACTTAAGATCAGGGTTTGAATAAATGGGGCTATTGGTATAGCAAATGGAAGTATATTAGAAATAATATTAATCTACAGAAGTTTCGAGATAGCTGTGTAAAACTTTATCAGATTTACCTTCTTTGGAGATAAGAACATATCTTTATACCAGTTTGCTTAATCATTTTTCCGAAAATCTACTCCTACTATGAGTCAGCCATATGTATTCACTGTTGGCCTATGACATACATCTATTGAATGGACATAAACTCATCGCTGTTCCAGACTTCCAATTAACTGGCGTTAACTTTCACCACATGAAAACTATATTAACACTGACCATACACTAAAATCTCATTGCGGTGCGTGGTCATTTCTTTTGAAAACCCAAAGCAGTCCTTCCTCAATATTTTTCTGCTTAGCTCTGGAATCGAGAACAATCCTACAGTCTTCTACCGATTGATGCCTGGCTCTACAGCACAAACCAACAAGTTTCATACGTTCTACCTGCAGCAGCGTCCCGATAATGGCTTCACCTGGGCTGATATAAAAGTCAACCATCCGCTGGATTATGAGACTATAAAGGAGTACAACCTCACCATAAGAGTGGAAGTAAGTTCATAAATATTTTTCAATCATATTCCATATACAGGATGTTCGATAAGTTGTGAGTTACGAATTATAGAGACCTTTAGAACAGGCTCTGTATACAAGCAAGGTAATTTTAGAGTTAGAATTTTTTTGAAGTGTTCTTTTTGATTATCTGACCTCTATCTGTAATACTGATTATATTTCGTACAAAAGCTATATCTGGTCCTCTTCTCAATCTAGCAGCATGACAATATAATGAGGTCATAAGAGCCTCTACGAAGTATCGTGTATCTGCAGACTTGTTTTGTTCTAATGCATGTTCGTGCAGTCGTGACCTACATTGTACCTCTCGCAGCCGTAGAACAAAGTAAACCATGTTTGTCGAAATACGACACTCCACGAAGACTACTCTAAGATACGCTACTGGTTGAGAATTCGAACGAGATACGACTATAGGATAGAAAACCATCAATTTATAAGTATCGCTCTCATCTATGGGGATGCACTCCGAAAAACGAACTACCTGAAGGTTCTGAAATAACACCCAGTCTCGCCAATGCATTGAACACAAGAGGTACCTACCCAGCGAGCTCATTATCACTAAGGTTGTTGAGCTTTCTTTGCCTCAAATGAGCCTCTTCTAAAAGCCATTCTTTTGGAACATCTCTTCTCCGCTATAGCGTTTTACACCTTGCGGTGTCCAAACTCCATTTTTCTCGGTCTTCCCAGTCTCCTGGTATGAGGTCCCTTTTCGACATCGCTTTGTCCACTATTTTTGGTCTACCTCGCTTACGTTTTTCCATGGTACTCCAATTCAACAAATCATGTTTTGGTATATAGCATAGAGCTCATAGTACATGGCCATACCATGATGATCTGAGTCATAATTATAACTTTCTGCTTTGAAGATATCATTTGTCAAACCTTTCAATGTATTTTTAAATATTATATTTCCGAGAATCAACAAAATTTCGTTTCAGAGTTTTCAATATAGTGTAATCTTATTAAATCAACCTTAAACATCCCATTCATACTTTGATATACTCATAATTTATAGGAACGTCCTTGTAACACCGTCTCTTCTGGCTTGCTGTTTTCATTATTTCTGTAGCATACAGCTGATATCCGTCATATGCAGGTATTATCTTTGACAAGCTTTTGTGTACAGTTCCTGTTATATTGTACTACAGATATACTAGCTGTCGTGTATGTGTACAAGTAATTGCCCACAATTTCGAGCCAGTTTGATCCGTCAGATTCGGATGGTATTGTTTGTGGTATTATCTAAGGCGGAACCATGTATACGTGTAATTCTAATGCGCTTTGATGTCAAACAACATCACTAGCTCGTAGTGGATATGCATCAGATTTCTTAGTACTAAAGGCACGAATACAACTCTATTTCATGTCATAGTATAACAATACTGGAGACAAGATTGTAAAATGTATTAACATCTCCTATAGTAACTCATAAATAGGGTTTTCCTACGGATGCATCCGGTGTTTTATGAAAAATTTTCATTATCCTTGAGAATAAAGGAATTTAATGAACTAGAAGTTAGATTAGTGACAAATGACCGAAACGTCATTCATTTCAAGCTTTTGATTAAGGAAAGTGCCACTGAAGGAAACCTAATTCAGTATTTCGAATGAATATTATTCCATACTTTTTTATTGCCAAGAACAAAATAATTCATTAACCGTCTAATAGAATATAGATAGAAAGATTGTGTACTTAACACACAGTTTCACAAATATAACTCTTTTTCTTTCAGTGACGCGTTTCGATTTATATTTAAATCATAGTTGGACTGTCAGATTCCTTTTCACAGGGGCGATGATTCCAATATTAATTATTGAAATAAATCTAAACGCGTCACTGAAAGAAAAAGAGTTTAATTTGTGAAACTGTGTTAAGTACTCGTATACAATTATTTTATTTACATGACCAATAGAATATGCTTCACAATTAAACTTGTGTTACACGTGGCACTTTGGGGTTAGGTTTCATCACTGCATATCCCAGCCCAGACTCAAACCTTTATAGAAAATTGAAAACTAGTACTTGATTGTTCTGCAAAAAACTATTTTGTGCTCTTTAGATCATTTCTTCGGCTTTTTTGTTATGACCGCTAACATATGTAGGTGCAATACCGAGAGATTCTCCAAAGTTAAGCTTTAGGTGACATATATTAACCAGCTTTGGCGACTTTCAGGTCAAAGATTGGCGCCTAGCTTTGCAACCAAAAGTATATATTAGTAATAGTCAAATGTTTCCAAAAAAACTGTAATATTGTCAATTCTGAAAATGATGCGTGTTTAGGCTCACATTTGACTAAAATATAAAATATTGCATATTGATATTATTGAACCTCAGACTCAATATTCACTAAGGGAAAATTGTTTCTAACAAGTTTGCTTCTATAGTCCAATATAACAGATGGTTTAGTTCGTATGAAGAAATTATAAAAATTTGCTCTGTTTTCCAGAACAATGGCGCTCAACAGCTGGCATCAGAAGCTACCGTCTACATACAACTGGAGGATGTAAATGATGAAATTCCGCTGTTCACCGAACGTGAACAAGAAACTGTGCTGGAAGGGGAACCCATTGGCACCAAGGTCACACAAGTCAACGCTATCGATAAAGACGGAACCTTCCCCAACAATCAAGTGAGTTCAAAGAAACAGTTATAGGATAGATACACAGAACAGAATAATTCTTTTAAGTCTTCTGTTCAGAGATAATAGATCTCTAACGTTCACTACAGTGATTTTCATCAGATGATGTCTGTCGTTTTGTTCCAATTCCTTTAAACCTCGTAAACTCGACTAATGTTGCTTGGATTATGCTAAAATTTAACGAATGTTGTTTTATTTTTCAACAGCGGTTTATTGGCAGATTAATTCGTGGAAGACAAGGATCATCAGTACATCCCCAAACCATATTTTTCTTTGCATATGATATATGTACGCAGATAAACATTTCAGTCGTTTTAACTCAGATCTTTTTAAAGCGAAAGTTTCTTGAGCTCAAAATTATGTTGAGCTTTAGGTTTGCTTTGTCTGTGTTGTAATCGTTCCTTAACGTAGTCGACAAAATTGGGTGCAAACATTGAAAAAACAATTTATCAATTGTATCATTTGTATTGTCTTTGGTAGTTATAGTCATTTTGTTTATCAGGGAGTTTATGATGAATGATGTTGAAGATACCTCCTGAAATCATTAACTAATAGAAAGTATCTTTATATTTTTATTTTGTAGGGCACACCAATAAATGTTAGTGTAGATTTCATTTCCCAAGAACATAACGACAGATTTTTGCGAAATAGCTTCTTCCACAGCTCTTAAAATCCATATAATCGTGTATTGACACCTTCATCCATTCGCCCCTTATTTGATATATTTTTGAATGGCGAATGCTTGGTTTTGAATTAATATGCTTCTATTTTCATGCAACTGATCGATTAATTTGATCATGAATTCATATATCGAGTATTATCGTCAAGCTTTTCGGATCTCAATTTGTCTTGATTTACCTCATTAGTCATTCGGTCAATGACATCGAACAGGGAAGCCAACTTTTTTCGCTATCAGAGTCGATGTCTTCTAAAATGAACTCTAATTACTAATGAATATTAATGATGCTGGAAGTGTCACCGATCCTTGTTAGTTAGGTCATTGTTGAAATAATTAATTATCGTGGATTGACAGCAGATTTCAGGAGCCCACGATTTCCAAAATCCCATGGCGTGACTGGAACTAAAATTCGGTTTAACCCTAAGACATGAGACGAATTGATTCTTTGCCCTCTTCAAATGAGCTGAAAAACATCATATTTATCTACTTTACCTCATTTAAGAAAACATCACGATGCTTCCTTTGTTGCGGCTCAGTACAAAAAATGCAATATTACGTTCAACCAACAAAATTTATTAATGCATCAATCGATGTTTTATTTCATCGTCTTAAGATGCCAAAGGCTCCACTGTTTCACTTGCTGTTCATCTCCTTCTTCTTAGTTATGATACTATTAACATACCCCTTTCTGTTTCCTCTGAAACCTTGACGTGGGTATTAAAAAAAATGAATTTTATACCCTGCCCTACTTGGGGTCTAGATACGCCCTTGCCTCCACCATTGTTCTAGTGAGTGTAAGCCCGAGCTCATGCATGTAAAAACAAATCCCTTATAACATCTTTGTTATCGAGAGAAGCTCTGGTACGCAGCATTATAGGTCTGTTATTCAAGTTTTTGTTCACATTTAATTTCGCTTGGAGGCATCCGGCGGGAATGCTGCAACGATTTTAAAGCCCTCAAGGTATTGCTTCAAATAATAATTCCCGAATGGTTTGATAACTTCGGGCTTTCTTTTTATGAGCTTGCATGATATATTGCAAACATTAAAGCATCTTTTCGTTTTTCAAATTTTACTGAAGGTTACTCATCGTTGTGTAACGTTTTTTTGGATTAACGAACTGCACTAGTTCGATTTACTGTTGGTATATGTTGAGTGAAGTAAAAAAAACTTTTGGTTGTGGGATTTTAAGGCCAAATTTTGATGACGGTAGTAAATTTTATTTTAACGTATAATAGGTTAAATCACACTAGTTTATATGTAAAATGTTTTGAATGCATAAGAAGCTGCCTTTGCAAGAAAGCTTAGAATTTATCTACACGAACGCTCCGCATTGGAAGCAAAACTTCTAATATCTTTTTAATACTTTGTAATCATGAAATGCTTATTTGGTTTAGATTTTAACGCAGTGACTTATGACACATTGATACGAATAAGCATTGGCAGTGACAGACAGCTAAAGCTTGGAAAAGGTTAATTTTAATTTTGCAACTTTGTGTATGAATAATCAATAGAAACTACGGTAGTTTTAAAGGCAAGTCTACAAGCTATCCCAGCCATCATGAAATTTCAAATGGAATCCGCTGTTATAAATTCCCGCAAACGTGTTTCTAAAAGCTTTCAGTAATTCCTACGCCAGTGCTAATGCAACGAAAAGCTTTGAGTGGAAACGAAACAACTTCAATTTGTTTTTGCACTTTGTACTACGTAACGTTTCGGCGGTTCATGTAGCTATGTAGTATATTCATTCTCTACTAGAGGAATTTTGAATTTTCTAGCAAAGTTTCTAGTCCAGAAGATAGACAGAACTTTGGACTCGGAACTTGATGTGAAGTGACTTTCAGACACAAATTCGGATCAATTTCCACATATAATGTGAGATTATTGCAGAGTAAGGGGAAATGAATTAAGGTTTCACAAATGAAGCTTGTTTTTTTGTGAGTCGCGTTTCGATTGGTTATTTAAACCATCGCCGAACTGTTAAGATTGACTATTTACAAAGGCTAACAGAAAACGATATCGTGACATACATAAGAAGTTTGTAGTCAACAGTCAATTAAATTTGCTGCAATCCTCCAATTCAAACCTGGTTAAAATGTAATACAACATATAAAATAATATAAAAACTACATGCTAATTTGATTATATTTGCTTCAGGTGTACTATTACATCGTGGACTCGCCAAGAAACGAAGGCAAAGACTTCTTCGAGATAAATAAAGAAACGGGTGAGGTGTTCACTAAAGTGGTGTTCGATAGAGAAAAGCAGGGTGCGTACGCTTTGGAAATAGAAGCCAGGGATGGAGCTCCTTCTGCGAGGCCAAACAGCGACAACGAACCCAACTCAGGTAAGTACACTGGAATTTTGTGTTTTAATCTTATAATGCCAATAGAAATTCTGTATATGTGAGCTTTTTTGATTTTCCGAACCTATAGAGAGAACTGAAAAGCCTCAGTAGGAATCAACCTCGAATTGTAGCCTGGAAAACAGTTAGAAGAAATTTTTGAAGTTATATCATTCATCAGACAACAAGCATGGAATTGCAATTCAATGACACAATTATTCAGACGTTAGTTTGACAGTGACGCCATTACAATTTATTGTCGTTTACATGCTATTTTGTTCACATCGATCGCAGTGTTCGTGTTGATTAACAGTATCGCCAGAAAAGTGAACAAATAAAGCTGTTTACGAACTCACTACTTACTCACTTCAGTTGGTTTGACCGCCGAAATTCGACTACTATCAGTCTTTTGATGCGTAAAGCCGGATCAAAAACTTCCACTTTTAGTTCGCAGTTTGTCGTTGGTGAAATTCCATGTATTGTGTTATAATGTAAAATTTATAGTGCTGCAAACTAAAACGGGTACAACTTCGACGGATCCAGCGTATTGTAGACAACGGAGGAAATATTCGCTCGTGAATCGTCATTAAGTGTTTCTTTATAACATCAAACAGATTTCAGAAGGAGGATTCCTCTATATATTTCCATCTCCATGATAGTTTCTTTTATGTCAAAATCTCATCAGTGGGAGCCAAAGGCTATCATTAAGTTCTATTTCGATAATGACTTCTACATTTTTTACATATAATTTATGCAATTTGTCCGCGTGTTTTCTTAGACATGTACAAATCCAACTTGTTCATCAACCATCGTTCAACTATGAAACAAGGCTGCTGGACCACACGTCAAAATCAATGCAGGCTGCGAATACAAAACTAAATAAACACTAGAGAAAAACAGAACAGAATAAAGTGAGATTTACTGAGCACAAATTGGTTTACAGATCCATTCGCCTGCCGTAAACACTAAGCCATTTAGAATGGCGAATGGCCATATTCACGCTATAAAACATTTTACTTCTATACAGTACGATGTGCACAGAGTGTATATGATATTGATAAATAACGGAATGTTAAAATATATACCAGATGATAACAGAAAAGGAGGTCATGCTTCCAACTTTTTTGCTTATTATATTATGTTGGTCATCTATGCAAATTCTGATTTTTTAAGCAAATAATTATTGAGATGCCGGTCTTCTGGTTCCATTGGAGATGCTCTGAAATTAAAATTTCCAACTAGGATACTATCTAGTTTTATACATTTTTGCAGTACATAGATCCAAATTATCATCGCCCACTTGCCAAATCAAACTTTTCTTCCAAATATTCCATTTTAAATTATTTTAATCTTTGAGGGGCCAGAATAGGTCTCAAATTAGTAGGTTGTTCTAAAGTCACCTATATAGTGCCATTTAATGAATCATACATCCCACAGAGAAGTTATTACGCTGAACTTGTCTTTCAACTCGTTTTTCATTCATATCATGTTGGAGATATTGTGAACCATTCAACAGCTTCAATTTTCATGCACAAATAGAGCAAATCAGATGCAAAAAACCAATGATACAGAAACTACAGTCAGTGGAGCACTCGTTATATCAGGTATTCGTTGCAGTATTAGTGTCCAATTAGATGATGGAAACCTCATCTGTTTCCTCAAACCATATCCTCCATATCGCCATTATTAATTCATTATCTCAAATTCTTCCTCCTGTACGTCTTTTGCAATAGTTGGATCATGCGCATAGGACCCATTTTCAATTTGACCCAATAATTAAAAATCCATTGCAGTAAAATTAGTCAACATAGAAGGTCCCCCAAACCGTTCAGGTGGACGTATATCTTTTAGCTTAGTTTCAGGTAGATATTTTTTATATTTTGTTTATCTGTACAACACCTTTTAAACTTGAATTAGTAAAAATACTATATGACGCAGATAAAAGTAAGAAAGAAGATACATTGGTACAGTTTTGATACCTTTTTGGTTATTTTCTTTAAGGCTAGGGAACCAACAGTAGCTTTGATAACAGCCCATCAAAATTACTCAATGTTTATACCAATAATACATTATATAATGAAGTTGAACTGTTTGATATGCTCACTTCAAGATTTTGGTATTATCTCTTCCAAGACTTTCCCAGGTTTGAACTGAATATGCTTACCTTAATTCACTCTATAAGATTAAAAATGCAGTATTCTTACTTGAAGATTATTATGGCTCTGCGCATATAGGACTTAAATTAAAGCACATATTATTAGTCTGAGAATTTAATTTTGTCTTCACAATTATGTGGACGGGACCCATCGTTTTTCCTATACGTTATTCTGTTTATATTCATTCCGAATGTATTCTTGTAGCATGGTAAAAAAACAAATGGTAACGATAAAGATTTAAAGTAACAATAAATAATTTGTATGAAAGAAAACGCTTGGCTACTAAGTTCAGTGAAGAGACTCGACTACAAGTTTTCTATAAAACCTGTTCGTGGAAGTCTTAACATAGTACTTTGAACTTGTACCTTAATGGAAGCTGTGCTTAGAATGTGTTAATTTAACAGAGTTTTCGTGAAACCAATCGTATGACAGGTCAACCTAGCTTAGAGAATCTTGCTGTTTGCCTACTTTAAGATTGATAATGTAACAATCCAGATAATTTACCATGTCAATTAGAACAGCTATACTTTTAGAACATACTGGCATACTTGAAAATCTCTGTATCAGCATAAGAATGGCTGCTATCGTTAATTGCAGGTAGTTAATGCTTCTTAAGATTGAGTTCTAATCCACCTTGTATCGCTACACGCAACAATACCAAGAAAAAATGCACCCATTCTGCCCGCAATAATTCTAAATTAGACGAGTTCATCGCGACGTAAATGGACGGAAAATATGAAAAATTCGCCGGCAGTTGATTTATCACAAGCCGGCTTGGCCTGATAAAGTCGACCGTAGCAATTTTTCTCATTTTTTTCCATGAACGGTCAAAAAAGCCACAGGCATACATCAAGCGCAGATCACTTTGTGGCTAGATAACAGAGAGAGTGAATACGCTGACAGATGGAGTCTTCAATGAGTTTAATTCAACAAAAGTTACCAACATCTGTGAAATAAAATAGTTTACTCACTACTTGACAAAAGATCTATGTGATTTATAATTCTTATTCATAACAGAGATGAACAAATAGAAATGCGAGAAGTATGTGCTACGTTTAACTATATCTTAATAGTAGGATTGAAATGTTGTTCCAAGTAAAGGCGTTACCAATCAACATGACATATTTATGTATAAGTAAAATAGATGAATAGAGTATGGTTAGTGACACAGATAAAATTGAATAATGCTATAAATATTAGTCATCTATAGACTTTACATTATGATTTGGTGGGAATATAATGTGTAGGATAAAGTGACTACAACCCCAAAGATAAAAGTAAATATTTTTGAATTACCTAGTCATCATTCCATATTCTGATAAGGGTAAGGGATAAAAAGTGAAAGAATATATTGAGAAATCGTAGGTTTTGAGAACACGTTTTCAAACATTAGAGGAAGAACAGTTTCTAACATATCTTCAGCATAATTTAGTACTAAACTTGTTAGTTATATCTAAATTATTTTGTTTATTATATATATATTTTCTTACGTTTCTATTCCTCTTTAATTTGTACTATTTGACTATGGGATCAAAATGTCTGGGCAAAAGCAACCAAGGGTCAGTTGTTGTTCAGAAACACAATAGTTTGAATCTCCATCACATCTGCAGATAGAACTTATTTTCTATAAATTTGCGAAACAGATAAAACATAGAAGAATCTTAACCGCAAATAACGACATTCTCCTTTTTTATAGTTATTATATTAGTCTTATGTGTGTGAATCACAGTTCTATAAAAAAGCTCCCTCTGGTAGACATTTACGCTTGATATCCTACTTTTTTGGCAAACGATCATTACTAAAGAATCTAATAGTCAATAAAACCCAAATGTCCTATAAAATTCAGATGTTTGGACACAAAAACTTACTTTATGCACCATAACGTTGGAATTACGAGAGCTCCATCGATTTGTAAACGAAGCTTTAGGATCTATATTGAATCGGAAAGCTATAGAAAATTTTTGTTTTTGTGTCCGATTTGGTATTTTGTAAGGATATTTTGCTTTTGCTGAATCAGATACTTGCAATTACTCATCCTCAAGAAATATTTGTGCAGATTTCAAACCTATCATACTGTTTTTTTTGTATATAATTTTACGCAATGATAGGTGTTTATTTGATAGTGGCATTGCAGGACTATTAAGAATCCTTAATCTGTATAAAATAGATTTGCCTGAGGGGAAATCACATCAACTCAGTATGTCAATAAATTAATCAACCTGAAACATGATGAATATGTCGAAGTTTTTGGACATTTTGATTCTTCATTCTTAATTATTCGGATACTGATGCAATCATATAGATTTGCGATATCAAAAATCGTACATATTTGAAATAACTTGCGTTGGCTGTTTTTAACGTGGCTGCAAGAGCGATGATGCGATTGCGGATGCACTGTGTTAACTTAGCTGAAACGGGAGCCAGACTGTACAATTACTGATACTTGCATCAGCTTCAACATACAGATGTGCTTATAAACACTAGTTCTTCCGGACATATGGATTATAGAAGAATACCTATTACTCATATTCATAGTATTTCTTATAATGCGCAAATTTCCTGATAACTTATGGGAAGAACGTGAGATGACAGAGCTTCATATGCTTGACCAACAAATATTTGTGTTTTGACTATACACTAAAATGAACCGCTACCCAAAAATCATATTATGTTAATGACCAAAATTTAATATACCACCTTTGAGTCATATAATGTAAGTATGATGGCATGATGACTGGTGACATTATTTTGAATCAGGAATTGAAGTTTAGTCTAGAGCTGCTGCCAGAGATTGAGAGAAAGAGTGAAACGGGCAGATGTGAGTTGTCGACTGTTCCGTGAGATGAACCTAAATAGCAAATAAAACATTTGTACCATGTTCCCCATTTTGACACCTGATCCTCCTCATCTTGGTGCCCCCTTTACGGCGCTTGAGGCAACCACTTCACTTGCGTTAGCCTTGGTACGCTTCTGTTAAATATGGAGGTACTCATGAAGGTGCAAGGTTTTCCCTTAGGTTACTCTGCTGCGCTTGGGTAGGTCCCAGAATCCCCTGCTATAACGTTCTGTTTCGGCAGCGGCGGCTTAGCTTATTTGCAGAGCGTCTGTTCGGCAATTAGAGGATGCAGTGGGTCGTTCTTTTCCAATGTAGATTGTAGATGCTCTTACTTGGTGAAACTCTTCCATCATGTAGATAAAAAGTTGTGTAGTAATCACAAGTTTCACAAATAAAGCTCTTTCTTTTAGTGATGCGTTTCGATTTTTATTAAAATCATCATCGGACTGTCAGATTTGACTTCTAACTAGTTACAAATGTAAATTTATTTGTCGACTAACACAAGTAAGTAATTGTCACAATGTTTTACTTCAAGAGGGAATTGAGGCACTTTACAGCCGAAACGCCATTCGTCCATCATCAACGCAGAATCGCCATCAGCCTGAAAGTTTCAACTAATCTTCTTCATGGCGTAATCACCAGGTATCTCGGCAAACTTTACACCTTCTTCATTGTACCAACATTATAAATACTCTAGTTAGTGTTAAGTTACCGTGCAGGGTTATTGAATGTCGAATGAATATTAACCAACCCCCGAAGATGATTTAGTTGGATCTGGTTCCTAAGTTCCCAGGCACAAGGACGATCAATCAGTTTAAATTGTACTCGGGGGTGGTTTGAGTCTATTCAGGGGTCGTTGCCGCAGAATAATTGGCTTATGGATCCTATAAGGATGGCTATTAGCGTTATTTAACGCTTCTTGGTGGACTTTTTTTCCAACATGCGGCTGTCTTGAGGTTGAGCGGAGTTTAGTTATACCCGTAGAGTTCCATTTATTTGATGACCCTGCAATTAATATTAGACAAACTTGGATAAAAGCTAGAAGTTCGATGCAATGTGATTGAACTGCACAAGTGGTCACAAATGTAAGACTAAGTATCGAGTAATAATCGGCTTACTCCTCACGCATCATTTGTGGAGAAGTATTAAGGTCGCGAAACACTTAACATCTGCGATGATTCTTTTATCTGCATTACGAACATCTTCATCCCTCATTTCCGTTTCAAGACCTCTTTAAAGTTATATCCGCTGACCGATCTTATTGAAACTTGGAAAACGATTTGTCATAGTAGCTAATTAACTATGACTAAATCGGTGCACTTGCGGCGAAACTATTAGAAAAAAATATTAAAACATCCATAATAATCGTTTTAGTTTCTTAGATATTTCAAAGGTTTTGTATTATACCCAACTTTAGGAGGATTTTCAAGCAGCGGGTCACTTTATATCTCTGAAAGATTACAATAAATGTAATTCATGAAAAATATACGTCAATACACCAGTTTTCACAATTTTCTTACATCGAACGTTATGTGATGTTTTAACTTGGACTGGTCAAATCACAGCCACCTGGCAATACTTTCTCTTCTTTTTTATATGCATGTATCGCGAACTGTATTCAATCCACCATTCCGGAAAGTTATGCCGTTCTTTACCCAGTGATAAAACCATTTAAAAAAATACTCCTATACTATTGATTAGGACAGCTTTTATATTGTTCATTTTCTATTGATCTATTCTAAAGTTCATCCAATATGCTCCGTGTAAACAGAGAATAGATAATTAAATTTCCTCCAGATGCCGGCGAGCATGAAAAGTTTTGCATTAAAATCGCTGCCCAGTTCTATATAACTTGTTATTTTTTTAATTCTTTTATTGCTCCAATAGATATTCCACTTTATTTATAATACCGTCTGCTTCCTCACAATCGAGTTGAATAAGGTAATTTCTGTTGAAATGAGCCTTACCTTTATTTTGATACCTTTGAAGAGAGAAGAAACACCATTTTGGTGTGTATTTATTGTATGAAGAAATTGATAAGCATGTAGCTATGAACATTGAGGCTATGGTTACAGTAGTAGCTTGTCTTCACGAACATGTTAGATTATGCGTGCAGTCTTCATTTGCATATAAGTATTTATCACCAGAAGTGGGAAAAATCGGTAGAGTACCTACCTACTTAAATTTTATTTATTTCAATCTAATTGCTTCTTGTACATTTATTGTTAAATCTGTTGTCTTTCAAGTAAGAGTGTCTACGATCTATGAACATTACAAATATATAAATAAAATGATTAAAAAATAAATAAATACCCTTTTGATGCATAGATTTTTCCCGTCCTATGTTTAGAAATTTGGATGTTAATCACTATATTGATTATCCTGACTACTGTTAGAACGTTTATATTCTAAATTCCATTGATGTTAATTTTAAAATATAAAATCTTCTGTACAACATCAAGAGACCAGCCTTGATGTTATTTTTGGCTTTCATCAGCTATCTCGAGATCTATATCATACTAACAACAAAAACCAAGTGGCACCGTTTACGATTAATTACATGAACTCACATTACTCCTTTGTCAACAACAGAACTCAACTGATAAATAGTAGACTGAACTATTAAATTTTCAACTGTCTTCATTACAACATCATTATTTGTGGCTTATGGCTTACACTATAAGCAAAAACAGCCTTTCTATCTCAAGGCGATTGTTTGGGTTGTTAGTGTTTCCCTCAAAGTCGGATTTAGGCCTTTATATTCCTTCCCGATAGTACGCTGCACTGCTATCTTGCTGTCAACTTCGCCTAACGAAGCTTAGCTCTGACAGTGTTGTCAAATGGAGCTTCTTATATAATACTGAGACTCGATAAGTTCGTTGTACTTTTCTGGTCTTGGATATTTAGCAGCTATTAAGGTCAGTGAAGGAAAAATTTAGATCATATGAGTTCGCCTGTTTCGAATGTAATGTTTTGTATGCGTTATATGTCGAAGAAATTGGCTCGCGCACCAGCAAGGCGTTTTGAGTGCACAAAATAATCACTCGAACGATATTTTGGAAAATCTAAAGCTGTCTATGTCTGCAAGGTTCAAGACTTCCTATGCTAACAAAAAATTGTGAAAAATTTAGTTCTTTAAGAACTTGTCATGAACCTGTATATCTGTATGACAAAAAATGTGTCTTGTTTAATTTCTATGTGACGAAAAAACATTCTGGACATGATGAAGACCTGTTTGGTCCTCTGCAACATCAATGATCACAGACGTTATGGAGATCAAAGACTATATTATGTAATAATCTATTAAGGTCATCAAGAATACAAAATCAGGTAATTGATGTGTACTTTAAAAGCAAGGCATTATTATAATTCAGAAAATGAACATTAGCAGATGGAACGGCCGTATAAAATATAAAAAATACTTAATGCTCCTACGTATGGGAAATAGTTATTGCAACTTTTCTGAAATTTATAATTTCGTAGAAGTTTTTATTTATTATTGCGAATAAAATCGGATTAGCTGAATAAATATCCGATCGCCAAAACATAGTCGGCAAACCTGGCAAACTTTGAGATTCATATCAAAGGCAGTGTGAGAGAGATTCAGTTCAAAACTGCTTATGCATTATTTGCATAAAATCATAAACGAGAAAAAATACCTGGTTGCTTATACATTGCATCACACTTATAACGATGACCTGAAATGTGCAAAATGTAGTTAATGTCTAAGATTATTGCTTGACAAATGAATATAAACTCTCTTGTTTTTTTCAACAACGTTGATCTCCTCAGAGGAGTTGCCAACAGATTTCATGCTGAATATTACGTAAAGCTGGCAGCATAGCATGCAGACGATTGTCGCTACGACAAAATTGTCAAACAACGTCCCATTATTCCTTCTCAGATTTGGAGAAGCCAACGTTTCTTATATTTCTGCGCTTTGTTAGTGACTATGAAAGTTCTCGAGCTGGGACAAATACTCGTTAGATGATGGAAAAATAGTTAGCAAAAAAACAGAGCGTCATTCGCTGAACGGTGTTTTGAGCTCTTTCCTTTTTTTGCTTATCCTATGAATTACATTATCGAAGTATTGTTCACCGAACCCTCTCTTTGTCAATTTATCGATTCACAGCTATATCGAAGTAATGCTAAAGAATCCAATATATAGTGGCCAATACTACGTGTTCGAGTTTTAGCATGAGAAATGTGAAATTACATCTGGAAAAGTATCACCAATCTGTGAAATTATTAATTATTGATGCCTGTTGTGCATTTCAGATCCACTTTGAAACAGCTTGAGTCAGACACCTGAGACCACAAGGAAATCAAATTGTAATTTGATAGCGTTACAGAGCTTGGCATAAATATGTCTTAAACAAAAAAATAATTACATGTTCTCACCTATGAATGTGCAACATCGAGATAAAAAAACAGGCATTTCAAATTCTAATTCTCATTCTCAAACAGTGCCAGTAGTCTATCGAAATACGATGGTGTGACCATGTAAGATAATGTAGTTTAAAAAACACTACGTTTGAATCTCTAAATTTTTCCTAACCTCTGAAGCTATATTTGATGTTCCATGTTATCTAATTGATACGTGAAGACCTTGTCTTAGCGCTCTTTTTTTATTTTTTTTCGTATGGTCGTAGTAAGCCATCAAGGTGTTTCCTGTTTCCCCCTACATTATTCTATATAACCCGCCGCCTGAGAACCAAAGTACAAGCACAAAAGGCAGCCGGCTATGTCTTGGCCGGTAAGTTGCTCGAAACTTCCATTTTAAGTCCATCGAGTTGGTTATCCTTTGGGAAATAGGGGGCCAGTAGTTGCAAAGAGGGAGGAGAGAGAGAAAGAAAGTCTCGCATCACCGAAACGGTTCTCGTTTCACTTGAATACGGGTCGAATGATGAGGGCCGTGCCTCTCACACATGTTGCCCCATTACCGGGGCTGATGGCTCGATTAACGTTCAGGACCTCATAGATATCACGGAATTGTTACCTTCGACTGCCAATAACAACGGATGTTTGAACTCGGAAATGCTAGAATGAGGCCATTTAGCAGGGTATTATGTGCTATTCCACTCCATCAATCATTTTCCTCGTTCAAACAAATCTACTCAAAAAAACTATAATTATCAATTTCTATATTATTATCAATTATAAATACATAGTCGTGTGGTTTACTGAAGATGGTTACAAAGCCGTGTAGGATTCTTAAAAAAGGTGGCTTAGGGGGTGGTTAGAACTACTTTGAGGTCAAGTATGCACTATCCTCACACTATTTTTTAAGTTGTAGACTTTTTCTTAAAGCTTGATTTGAGTATACAAAAAAATTGGAAAATTAATAATTTCAGAAAAATTTGGATACGTCAAAATCTTAATTACCTCTAGAGACGCCAAGATCGTAACATATAAAAAATAAAATTTGTCGAATTCAAAAGTCTCTGAACGTTATAAAGAATGCTCAGATATTACCGGAAATGAAAATTGTACAGTAACAAAGGTTACGATTAATTATATATCATCCAGTTATAATTGAACAAACACATATAAAAAAATTGAGCAATATCACGTCCCTATTACATCTAATGTACAGGAACAGAATCACAAGTTTGGTGACATTCTTTTTTCCATTAAAAACGCCTGGGAGCTCGAAAGACTTTGCAGCTGTATACATATCTTGATAAATCTTCTTTGATTTGTATCTCAAAAGATATGCATACAACCTGGAAAACCTCAGCCACCCATTTAAACATATCATGTTTATGTTTCATTATTTTTTCGAAAAAACATTATTTTGTGTTGACTGTCTAAGCAAGTCCTCGGTATGTTTGTTGTCAAACAATTCTCCCTTTACGGTCAAGTTCTGTTTATATTGAAGACGAAGCGTTTGTCGTGCAAAAGGACAGTAAATATCAGACTGAACTAAGTTCGGACGACGAAGAAGGAACTCGCACCCCAGAGACATTATTCCATGGACTATTTTTATTTTCATGGACTGATTTCAGAGGACTGTTACTGAAGTTGGAAATTTGTGTTTCGGTACATTATAGAAGCTGCAAATATAGCGGTATAACGTGCCGATGGGTTTTTAGACCATATGTGATTTTTTGATTCCCCTAGGCGAGCTTAACAACGTAAGGTTGTTTGCAGTTTCATTCTGTACCCATGAGTCCAACCCTGAGCTTTTATCATCAATATATCTCTTGACGATATAACCGAATACACTGTAGCTTAATGTGAATCGTGAAACTCATCTTGTCGTTGTCCGTTAATTAAATCTACTGAACGCACGTAACAACTGCTAAATTTTGTTTAGTACTCGTATGTGATTTTAATTGATAGCCAGAGCTAGTAAGATGAATAACAGACCATAGGCCTCTAGCTGGTATGTCTGGATGTAACATCCCTTGCACTAGAAGTGTAGATCAAATTTATGTGAACGGTACACTTCATACCTAAACGGCTATTACTGAAATGTTGTATGTGAGATAGTGTGTGAGGGTTATAGAAAGTAGTAATGGTACATTAGGTTATCCTTGATCATTTGTCAATTATAGGTTACAAAAATACCAGGAAGTGGAAAGAAAAATTATGAAAAATATAGAAAATAAGATTTAAACACCGAGATAGTAAACGTTATTCTTGAAAAACTGAATGGAAAATCGGTCGGCTTCAACCGATACCTAAGGAGGACAGAAAGAATACACCCAGCAACTATAGACCTGTGACTCTGCTCTGCATCATATCCAAGGTCATGAAGATTGTCATTAGTTCCTGAGATATCTGAACAAAGACAAAATCAAAGATCGCCAATATGGCTTCCGCAGCCAGATCATGTTTTGGTATGCCAGCCGTGGAAAGGAACACACAATATGTGGAACATCTTCCACCAAGCTTAGACACGACCATGTTGCACAATCGAGAAATGAGCAGTGCGTCTAATTGATACGTCTAACCTCATAAAGGAAGTCCACAGCCTATAAAATCGAAAGAAGGTGGCTGATTTGTCTTTATTCTATAAATACTGTCATGGCAAATATTCTTCCAACGCCTCGAACACCCTCTTTCAAAAATACTTCATTTGGAAAACCTCTGCGCTGTGTTATTTGCTACGGGAGAGTCTGTTTGTCCCCAATGATTACAATTTACAGCGTTTTAAGGTCAATGTGAATAGTTATTCCTGGCACTTCTGTAGCACGATTGGATTTCTGCCATTGTGTCTATCTTAGATCTTAGATTAGATACATAATCTATTAACTTGCTTACCTATGCAAAACAAACAACGTTCCACAGTTAGGTCTTATAGAGAGTTGGAAGGTATGCATAAAATGATAATATCGAAGGTTTTCAATCGTTTCATTTTACCCATAAATAAACGGTGTCAGGTAGACTAGCTGAATTTTACCTAAAACACGTGAAAAAGAATAGAAGTAAGATTTTTATATTTATAAAAGCTGAAAAGGGGTCAGAGATACATGGAACGTATGGGTTTAATTTTCTGAACTCGCCTTACTATCCTTTTTTATCCATGGCTCTATCATATCATGCATTGGCGCAGAAACCATAATTTGTCTTTTTCATAAAGTTTGACCAAAATAAGAAGCAACCCATGACTGTTTGATTATGAATAATCGGTTTCACGTGAAACACAGACGTGATACTCCAGAAGTGAACGTTTTGTTGATTGTAATATCCTAAAGCCTCTTTAGCTTATTTGTGGACTAGTCAAGCCTGCAATGGGAACAGCGCTAGCACAGCACCCCGCAGGGATATTTAAAGTTTCAGTTGACGTCCGAAGTTCTCGAGTTAAACCGCGCCAGATGGCCTCGGGCTAGCAGCCAGACCACTGCTGCCAGTTCGTAGTTTCGTGTTGTCCTGTAAATGCTGCAAACTGGTATTTGAACGAGAGGTGAATACCTTACTACAACTACTAGTGTGGTTGTAAAAATCTATTTTTTATGTTTAAATGAGCACGAAAATGAAGTTAAAAGATCAGTAAGCATAGACTAGTCATGCCTTCTGCGATTTGGATTACTCACAAGGTCACCGATAAAGAATCCAGAGAAAAATATGAAAAGTTCAATATAGCTGACTTAAAATGGCAGATCCAAAATGGTTTACATCTGCAAGAACATGTTATAAGAGGTAGATTAAGGAAAGAACGAATCTTGGACAAAAGAATGGTATTGTGGCTGCCAAATCTTATATAATAAATTGAATTGAGCGCCAGGCAACTGTTACGCACAGCGGCTAAAAAAATAAAAATAGCAGTGATAATTTCTAACCGCCGATAGAACATGGAGCCTGAAGAAGAATTGGATGCTTTGTTAGTCTAATTTTAAATAGTATTACCAAAACTGCCCTCTTCACTGCACACCTGTAATGTCAAATCTAACTGGAAATGCTGATGATATTGCTGGGATAGTTACGCAGTTAATTTTGTAAGCTGTAACGTGTTAAAATTCATGGAATACTTTCTGGTATCTGGATTGAAATTCATTCCCGCTATGTGGCAGACGTAAACTGAATCCAAACTAAAAACTCTGTGCATGCCTCAGCCATATCGTCTATTTTTTAACATGTTTACGTGCGTAAGCGTACCGCAAGAATAAAATAAAATACGGCTCTCATAGTTTTCCTAAGTCAAATAAAAATGTCCGGACTGAGCCGGCTTCTTGTTGTATGTGGTCAGGATTTTTATGGAATTTTATTTTGTGGTTTGTGCCTGGCGGCACTTTAATTTTCTCTAGCGGCATGAGAACACTGACAATTTAATTGTTTGGCCATAGACGTAGTTCTGGTCCGTACCTAAAAGCAGGGCTCATAGAATATACCTTTCTATGAGAAGAATTTGGGGGGGTATGTTCGTACCTGCCGTAGCGTATTTGCCGTTCTGTGTGACAAGTTCGCCATGGCCTAGAATGTAGGAGATTGCGGGTTTTTAATTTTTCTAATTATTTTTAATTGTCTCTTTTACGGATTGCAGTGGAATCCGATAAAATACTGTAATGATACCCTTCCATGTGGTGTATCGTGATCAAATACTTTTGGGTTTGATATAATAGGTTTTTCGATGTTTCATGACGATGACAATGATATTCCTTGCTAGCCGTTTTTTTGGTCTGTCGCGGTGGCCTTGCGGTCTTTCGGTCTTTCGGTCATTCGGTCTTTCGGTCATTCGGTCTTTCGGTCTTTCGGTCTTTCGGTCTTCCGGTCTTTCGGTCTTTCGGTCTTTCGGTCTTTCGGTCTTTCGGTCTTCCGGTCTTTCGGTCTTTCGGTCTTTCGGTCTTTCGGTCTTTCGGTCTTTCGGTCTTTCGGTCTTTCGGTCTTTCGGTCTTTCGGTCTTTCGGTCTTTCGGTCTTTCGGTCTTTCGGTCTTTCGGTCTTTCGGTCTTTCGGTCTTTCGGTCTTTCGGTCTTTCGGTCTTTCGGTCTTTCGGTCTTTCGGTCTTTCGGTCTTTCGGTCTTTCGGTCTTTCGGTCTTTCGGTCTTTCGGTCTTTCGGTCTTTCGGTCTTTCGGTCTTTCGGTCTTTCGGTCTTTCGGTCTTTCGGTCTTTCGGTCTTTCGGTCTTTCGGTCTTTCGGTCTTTCGGTCTTTCGGTCTTTCGGTCTTTCGGTCTTTCGGTCTTTCGGTCTTTCGGTCTTTCGGTCTTTCGGTCTTTCGGTCTTTCGGTCTTTCTGTCTTTCGGTCTTTCGGTCTTTCGGTCTTTCGGTCTTTCGGTCTTTCGGTCTTTCGGTCTTTCGGTCTTTCGGTCTTTCGGTCTTTCGGTCTTTCGGTCTTTCGGTCTTTCGATCTTTCGGTTTTTCGGTCTCTGGATCTTTCGGTCTTTCGGTCTTTCGGTCTTTCGTTCTTTCGGTCTTTCGGTCTTTCGGTCTTTCGGACTTTCGGTCTTTCGGTCCTTCAGTCTTCTGGTCTTTCGGTCTTTCGGTCTTTCGGTCTATCGGTCTTTCGGTCTTTTGGTCTTTCGGTCTTTCGGTCTTTCGGTCTCTGGGTCTTGAAGCTCTTGTACAGGAATGCATGTCTGTGCATTACAGATGCCAAGAAATATCATTTTTTTAAGACTCATTTTTTCGCATAAGATAAGGAAATAGCTGTTTACAAAGGGGTCTTATAAAGTTCTGAGAAATTTCATTAAGCCGGTATTTATAGTCAAGAGAACAAAAAATTGGATCAACGTACGTTATTAAAAAGATAATTGCATCTTATGAACGTTTAACGATGCTTCAATGTATCTACGTCAGTCGTTTCTTCATCATTTTTGTCATCGTGTAATCTCAGTAGCCGCTAGGTAACCCAGTGGAATGAATAATGATTATTTGGGTATAATCCGAGTTTGAGTGTGCTTAACAAGTCTATGAAAAGTTCCAAAAAATGTTGGTACATTATATCGAGAAATATTTGCAATTAATAAACGGCATGGAGCGTAGCCAGCCTACGTCACTATTTTTCAAAAATTTAATTATTAATTTGATTTGAAATATTTTATAAAGTCCCACTTAACAGTGCCTTATAAAATATTTCATATCGAATTGGATCACCATCACATCATAACTGTACTCATGGTTAAAAAAGGTAGAAAGGAAACTCTGTTGGCGGTGGAGATCGAACCCCAGACTTCTTACATCCTAAAATTTTTTAAATGTTTTTGACTGCGACCAATATTTAAAAATTTGATGGTTCGATGTGGCAAAATGGTTAAAACACCTGCCTAGAATGCAGCAGATATGTGGCGAGTTGAGAATTCCTATTGCATTCAAGAACTGCCCACACTTACCGTTGGAAAACGCTAGGCAATCCGACAAGTCTAACAGCGTCATCGAGAAACTTAATATTTCAGTATTCTGGTAAATGAACTACCAAGAACTTGACGAGCCATTGTTGTACCTGCGAAATTGAGACTCACAGCCTCACATCCAGCTTCACTGGAGGAGCAATTGGTAGTAGTGTAATAATCTGAGTGATAAGCTGGAGAAGTACTCCGAAAACTCTTTGTGTAGTGATGTGGTTCTGTGGTGGTCCATTATTGAGCATGATAAAAGTTCAAGATTTTTATGATGTTATGATGCCAGCAGTAAAAGATCAGAGGTTTGACAAGATATCTTACGCTAGTCGATGTTAATTGTTAATGAGTTGCTACTGTATTGAGGTTGGCCATATTCGGATTGTGATGTGAAGGCTAGCTTACGCTAGGAGTTATTCTCAATAGTGACGGTTACTTTAAGGATTTTCTCTCCTCAAGCTGAACCAACACTTGAAATATAACAAAAAATACACATTTTAGAACAGATATTTGGCATACAATCTAAAGTCAGTCAAATAGAACGTTGTATACCATACTACGTGACCATTGACCTGGAATAACTGAAATTTGATTGAACTTCAGCATTCTATTCAGACAAAAATGTATGCAGACCATCCGCATTAATGATTTAATATAACATGTAAACATATTGGCGGGAATAATTATTGTAATAATTGTGGTAGAATAATTTTGTTGATATATATGAGATCAAAATAAAACTCATTGAAAATGCAGTTTCCATTATTTCAAGCACCTTGCACTTCAACTGTTATTAGTCCATGCGCGAAGCTATAATTGAAACTGGAATGGAAACAAAAAAGATTTTATATTGTGGTATCGACATATCGACAGTCATAGTTGCGATGGTAGAACGAATGACGATGGTGATTGATATAATAATTTTCATAATTTTGTCACGTTCGGCTACCGCATTTATGTACTGATTATTACAGCAAATGACAGTGAATATGTTAAAAGCGTGACCTTCTATGGGTGTATCGCAATACGAAGAATACCTCAGAGGTAAATTGCACTGCGCCATACAAAAAGTAAATTTTACAGGAGAGCCGAATACGTAATATTTTAAGCCTATTCGCTTATAGATTTATTGCCGGATTTCGTAGGTTGAAAGAAATGAGATGATTTAACTTATCTCGGAGTGTAAAACTTCTGATACTGCCTGCTGATGTTTTTGTTGACATTGAATTGTTACGTTTTACCTCTGAAGTTGATTTTTATCAGCAGTCATAGTATGCTTTCTTTTTGTTCGGATGGCTTATTATCATTCACCTGTGTATTCTTTGTATTTTTACCGAGAACAATAAATGAGAGTGTAAAACAAAAAATATTTTATTATCATACAGTACAATCAGATATTGTAAACTACATTTAAACCAAGAACTAATCCTACACTACGAGCAACCTCAATAAATAACGGGCAAGTAATAATGTACAGTCTGACATAACAATGTTAGACATATGAGATATTGATATCAATTTTTACCATTCGGTTTATTAACTTCGATATGTGGAACATCTTTGATAATTCATAGCAAAAAAATGTCCTATACATGGTTGAAACGGTAATGATGAAATAATAATGTTTTCAACATGAAGCACATCCCGTTTTCAGTATGTATGCCTGTCTATTGCCTTCCTAATTTGGAGCTTAGCAAAATTTTAATAACCGTCTGCCTTACATCGCATGACGCTAGAATATATTTAATTTATTGAGTACCTTTCAATTTTAAGAGTAAATGACATCGCTTTTTAAACAAGATAATGCTTTTTCCACTAACGATTTACAACAGTTTGGAACATATATCAAAACTTATGTAATAGATCACTTGATAATTATACTAATGCAAAGTATATATAATCTTTCCACGATATGATACAACGAATTTTTTAGACTAATTACATTATAATGCATCATAACTGTCCAAGTGCCCTCAAGAAATACGCTAACTTTATTGCGCAAATTACATTATACCTTTCCGAAAGCCAAAGCTCTGAAATTAACATAATGCATCTCTCCTCTCTTTTTTCCTTTGCCCTTAAAGCACATGAAAATGATTTAAAAATGTAATTTAAAAAAATCATTATAATCAAAACTGAAACAGCGTAGATCGTTGATACTCTTTTAGTCTTTTCATCCATGATAAATATTGACTTGAGTTAATGGTACATGAATTAGATAAAAATTAATGAATCAGTATCTCAATAAATAACAATCCGTTTTATGACAAATCAAATAAAATCATGTAATTCTATGACAGCTTCTTTTCAAATTCTGTCCACACGATCAAGTCAAAATGTAACTTCTTAAGCGTTATCTGTGGTGTCTTGAAATAAATACTTCTACTGAAAAAGTCAATTATGACTCAATTCTATAGAGTTTGATTAATCTCCTTGGAATTGATATCTTGCATGTGTAGTACAGAAGCTTTCTTCCATTTTATTGCGGCGGTTTTCCAATCCTCTTTACTGATTACTGATTTTTGCATTCTCCTTTAGCTATATTATCACTATGTTCTTTGATCCGACAATTGAACGGTTAGACAACTCACCAGTTTAACATTTGCACTCAGTCTACTATATGTATTGCATTTCTCAAAAAAAAACTGTTAGCCTAGAGACAGTTGATCAATGTCAATTTGATAACATCAAGATCAAATGTCTTTCGTTTTATGCTTTGATAAATGATACTGAGGCAGAGTATCAGTAAGATGAACATTAGAGCACGTTTCTGATTCACTTTCGGAACGATCCTCGTACTTTTTTGGCTTTTAAGTATTCCTTGCCAAAGGAATAATACTTAGAAATGATATGAACCCTAGAAATCGTCACGTCACCGTATTTCTCCCTCCCTCCGTACGTGATAAGTATCCATCATCAGAAAACGGGAAATTAAAAGGGGTGGTTTTGTTGACGCGAAAAATGTACGGTAAGAGGATTCACTTTCACATCTCACTTACTTTTTCTGGTTTAGCGGAAAGCTTTTACATTAAGGGATACATTCATCAAATATGAGAGGCTCTCATCTAAGCCTCAGCAATAAAAAAATTGCAAAATATTGTACACCATTCAGAGCTTATCAGCATCATATTATCTATTGTAAAAAATCTTATGCTTGAGAGAACCATTATGGTTTGGGGCATTTTGACTGGATAATGGGTTTTTGATGCATGAATAACTAAAATCGGTTAGACTACTTACTAAATGTATGAGTTTTGCTACTCTTTGGAATGCGATATCTCTGAAACTACACTTTTAGCTTTGATGAAGTGAGTTCTGATATAAAAAGACAAATTTCCAACTTAGTTTCTTATATTTTTGTTCAACCGTCAATCCTTGTCAAACGAACTGTTTTTAATGCATGTCTAACTTGATAAAGATTTCATATTCCTGTAACGAGGAACTGAGAATGCATTCGCCTCACTTTTCTGATTCACTTCTTGTTGACATATTTTTGCTAGAATAACGTGAGTAAAGTGTGCGGAATGAAAACGTCATCTTATTTTAACAATTCTATCCGCCCCACTGGGATCGAGAGCATTGTTGAAATATGAAATCAGTGTCACTGTATAAAAGAGAAAAACAGTGTCATATAATGAAAACGCTATCGTTCCACTTACAAAGAATTTCTCCGCAAACCACGCTCAGACAGAGAACAAAACATTTTAAGAAAGAAAATCGATGGTCAGAAGCTCGTTACATCCAGAACCGTCAACCAAACTACCCCAAAATCGTTCTTGAAATCCAATAAGACTGCCGAAGTCCGAAAAAAGATTGCGGGTCACGTAGGTATCCTGTCTGCTTTAAAAAGCAACAAGTAAAATTGAACGTAACAACCGCTGAAGCTGGAGTTTCGAATGTTTATGTACGCTCTGAAGGGTAATGCATTATTTATTATCAGTTTGCCTCACCGGCATTGAGTACCTCTAAGAAGACTCTGATGGCATCAAAGTGAAGTTGTTAGGTAGGTATATACACTGCCATACAGTGTATTATAAGGTAATATTCACTTTGTAATGGTGCGCTCTATATTCGGAGCTCAGTGTTTGAAGTTTTATATGTGTGAAATGGGCTTGAAATGTAGGGCTATTCAACAAATGAGAGCGAGTATATTATTGGAAGAAAGCAGTTAATTACTTCAACTAGAATTATTGAATCACTATCAAATATTGAGGTGTAGTTATTACTACTTTTATGAAGGTATAGGTAGTCGCAGCAGATAACCATACTTTTTCCAGAAAAAAGTCCGTTTTTGCTATTTTTGACGTGTGGGCCACAAAAAGTAAAATATGACTTTTATCTATACAAATTTTTTTTGGAGCAATCATAAGATACTAACAAGTGACGTTAGACATTCTTCCAACAGTCTCCTACTTTATTTTATTACCTCTCAGGCACCTGATAATTTTAAAGCATTGGCTAAAATATTTTATAGAAAATCACCGTTTTGAAATTAATAAAATTATATTTTAGGATGTTTCTTAAAGTTGGGCTATTTCAGATCTACTTTAGGGCACTCAATTTTCCTAAATCATAATGTGTTTGATCTGTTTCTGGGACAAGTAATCATTCTCAGGCGTGGTGAAAAAATTCAATCTGACAAATGCTGGCTAAAATGCCATGGTGATAGCACAGTTCTCAAAGAGACTCCAATTAAGATGCGCTCCAAAGTTAAATCACTCCGGTAACACGAGCAGACGTCAGTCTAGCAAATTAGTTAAATCAGCGCTAGTCGGGATTACCACAATCCGGTGGTTTATCTTCTAGAAGTATAATTAACTAAGTAAATTAATATTTACCTATATGTAGTTCCAAGGTAAGCTTGGATATGTTGACTTTGAAATTAATTGTTTTGGTAATGCTAACTAGAGGTGCTTCACTGTAACAGGATGGCAGCTTTAAAACCATTACAGGAACTATGGGTTAACAACGTTACCTTTGCCAGAAGTGTACAGTTTCGCCACGACTTCTAAAGAGACATGGAGTCATTTCCCTAGACTCCATTTTTTACGCATTAATGTATTATATAAAAAGTGTCAAGAACATCTTCAAACAGTTTCCACTGGATATACACCATTTGTAAGCAGTTTGGTGTATTCATAGCTTCAAATCCAAATACATGTAGTTATGATGTACAATTTGTTAGATAAACTTCACATTCGATTGATTATTATATGCTCTATTTCGTGGTTAAACTGTATTTCCTGCATAAATGCAGATATGCGGTGAACCCGCTGTACAGCGTTTCATGCAAAATTAGAATATTGAGTTTGAATTGAATTACATCGTTCCTCACAGCATTACGCACACATTCGACTAAATTATGCTGTTTGCAATTTATGAATGTTGTATACCAGAGCTTTTGTACATTTACTGTAGCATTGAGATGTGTACCGCTGATACAATATGCTGTTCATAGTGCAAATATACAATTTTTTTGAATATACATGTCAACTAATTAAACTTTATTTTCCAAAAACCTAAGCACTTGATATATATCCACAAAATCACCTATTCTGCGCAAAGATTAAAGGAATGTTTTAGTAAAGTTTTTTCAAATCATATACTACTCGTATTATGATATTTACATATTTTGTCATGAATTCCAAAACTACTTGTGAAATAGCATTATTGTTCAATCAAACTGTAGTTAATTTGATAATTTTGTCATTGATGTTGTTTCATGATATATTTGCTGTTCAAACACAAAACTAGCAGGATGAATTTATTTATAGAATTCGCATTCGAATATATCTATTATCCAGGAGATGATAGATGGTCCAAAAGTGTGTAGAATACCAAGTATGAGAGAAGAGCAAGAAAAACGAAAGATAAATCATTTTCTTATCTCATACACCTTGTTTTCGATCTTTATACTACACGAAGGCATAAATTCCAATCATGCACTTCTTTTTTATTTGGGTGACAAGCCACAATTTCATACATACTAACCTAATACAAGCCGAAACGGAATTCTTCCTTTAACTTATCTGTTAAATACGAGAAAGACGCCACGAACGATACTTGAATATGAATAGCTGATAAACGGTGACCTACTCCCTGAACTTTGGTAAATTGGGTTGAAGTAGCTTGAAGTTTTTAATGAGAAAAGCCCTGTGCAATGTACGCTATCAGAGCTAGGTATATAGTACCATTTAAATATTTAGAAAAATTTAAACAACGGATTCATGCCGAATTTCAAGAAGAAATGTTCATCCCACCATTAGTTCGCAACGGCTCTGTATTTGAATAAGATGGTACCAAAGTTTTAAACCCACAATGTAGACAGATATTAGAAGAAAGGAAGAAAGGCTTTTAATACTTATATTGAAATTTGGTATGTCGTTGATTTAAAAAAAGCTAAATACTGCTGATTCTCAAGTACCTCACATATCTAGCCATACAAAAGAAGTAAAACTATATTTTCAATTAACCTAAGAGCTGTCAAATACTGCTACTTGTTAATTACTATCTATTGCTCGTATAAGTTATAGATCCTATTCATCACTGATCGTTGTAATGGTTGTTGGGTTGTCAAAAGGTTCCATATATGCTTTTCATCTGTAAATGGTCCTGTCTAACGTTCAAGAAGCAAGGCGCATGCTTTTTTCTGCTCTGGTGCTACCTTCTTTGAGAATGTTGGCTATCATCACAGCTAATTATATATTCGATGTTGTGGCCTTGCGAACTCAATAGAATTGTCCTGTACCACTATGTTAAAATCTGCCTTTTTACTCTGAATATCTTTCCTCGTATCTTGGATTGAATAATTGTCTACAACAGGGTGTATTTCTCCCCTCTCATCACGAATCCCATGTATTGCAACATGTCTTCATTGTATTCAACCGTTTGGTTATTTCTTGCAAATATCTTCAACATCGATATTATATCTGTCCAATTTATCTTCCACACATGCCAAATGCCTCCTCTCGGAGTTGATTTGTCGAACAACTAGTCCCATGATAAAGTAATCTCCTAATCCAGTATTATCTATCGATTCTAATGATTTGGAGTACGGATTGATATGCAATTTTCAATCATTCCGATTATACCACCTTGACGATGGTCCCTGACGCCCTGTATATTTAGTTATTATTTCCTTGGAGAGGAAATTCGTCTTTCTAACTCAATAAGCAAGATGAGCTTTTGCCTTGCTGCAACTCGATTACTCATTTAAAAATGAGGATTTCAGAACGCTGGTCTGGGCAGCATCCTTAGAGCTAGTAGAAGACTAATAAATTAAATGATGAATTTCTTTAAAGTAAGCTGGGGCTTGCCGAGACTCCAATTTATTATGCCGCTTTGCGTTTGAGCAATCTCTAACAAATTAAATTTTCTTCTCTACCAAGCATAATGCAAGATTGCGGATGAATAGAACCAATTGATCATTTCTGTTACTTCCCGCACACAAGCGAGGTCATCGAGAAAATTTTCGACTTTCGTATACTACACTTTCTGGGCATGACAAGATATCGATATTAACAATCTACATCTACATCTACATCTACATATTACTCATTTCTGTAGCTAAATATGTCAGTCTGTCGGCTTGTGCGCTGAATTGATATACGAGAGGATCTTATAACAAAATATCTGCATCATGCTCGACAATGATGCTTTGGCCATCAAAATAAAGTATGGCTACAAGCTATAAAGAGACATGGATGGGAAGCACTCAGTTGCGCTACTGGATTTCATTTTTTATTTATATAATTCTAGTGAAATATTGCAGCATATCCTGACAGCAGTCTGGTGATAATACATTCAGGACTGTTATGATGCCCAGTCTCAACAATTTCCACAATTGTACCGATGTAAAGATTTTTCCCTGTTTAATCAGCTGAAATAGGTTCAATCTCATAAAACGAAGCCTTTTTCATTTTTGTTCTGAAAATTCTGTTTATATTTTTTAATATAATCCAAAATTCTTTTAATGCAATCGATAGCACATTTTGAGCTGACCCCCTCCGCGATCCGAATTGTCCTGAAAGGTTAGAGTTAAGCTTGCGAGTTCACAATTCTTCGCGCTATAGTCCAAAAGCGAAAAAGCGCTTTCTTGTGTTCATTCTATGAATGAATGAATGAATGGAAGAGGCATTCCGATGTGGACCATCGGTGCATAGAACACGGCCAGGTCCTTTTGAGTCTCTATCAGCTCTAGTTCCCAAGGCCAGCCCTTTTCGCAAAGTTAAGTATGGCCTTAGGTCCTGTCCATCTTATATCCCCTGGTTCCAGAATCATGGACCCCAGTATGGCCTGCCTGTGGTGCCCGAGGGCTTCACAGCGGAATAGTATGTGTGCCGAGGACTCCTCTTTATCGCCACAGCGTGCACACGTTGGGTCACTAACTATCCCGATTAGGTGCAGGTGCCGCCTAAAGATATTATGACCAGAGAGCAGTCCCACCAGCAACCTAAGTTGACTCCTATCAATAGAGAGGCAAAATCGCCCCTCTTTGGCTACAGGCCCTGTAATGAATTCCCGTGCCTGACGAAGATGTCCTGAGATGCTATTCCACCTCAAAAAGTGTTGAATTTGAATCCACTCGTCCGTAGCTTTTCTAATTCTACCTGCGGCTAACCCTACAGCCGGTTCCGGACCCAAAAGATTTTCTTTTGATCCTGTCTTCGCGAAAGCGTCCGCCATAATGTTTCCTCGAACCTCAGAATATCCGGGGACCCACATTAGTGTGACCCTGTGTCTCTCTGGGATCTCGTCAAGAGCTTTCCTGCACTCTAAGACCAGCCCTGATACTATCCTGCACTTGTGTTCCCTACCTTTTATATGTTTCATCATGTAGCATCAACTTGACCATTTCCACAAATTTAGAGACAAAGATTTTGGCATGTAGACAAGCGATCTGTCAAAATATATATTTTATAAAGCTTTAACATTAAAAATGATAGATTGATTGTATTAATATTGATGTTTAAGCATTCACTAGGTTCACATATTCTGTGCCCAGCAGTTCAGCTAATGTGCATATATTATGTAAATGTATACAGTTATCCTTTGATATTTAATTAGATAGTGACAAATTTTGCACCACGAACATTATTGTTGATCTACCTCGTTAAGCGTCGGTACAATAATTCAGGTTATCTACGTAGAATTAGCGTCCAATATCCAATTTTGGCTTTGTTGTATGCATATACGCATACTGATGGAAGCATGGTGGTACAATCTCAAATGCAACTAAACGCGAGGCTGTGGCAAACACAGATATAGTAAATATCAATTTTTCATTCTATGTGCTCATAGTGAAAACACCACAGTAAGATAAATTGGACACTACAGGACAATCGAATTCTGGAGGATAAATACAAACACACACAACTCTTGATTGAGCAAAAAATTGGCAACGTTGAAAATTCAGAAACAAGTTTCATTTGCAATTGATTATTTATAAATATCTTTCAAACTATTAATGAACCAACAAAATTGAAAATATAATGATAGATTGAGGCTTATATTTTTTAGGAAATGGCGAAAAATCGTGTGATATCGTATGTGAACGGCCCCTTATATATAATTTACGAAAATCATATTCCCACGCAAGCTATGCACAGATAAATCTTCTTATGAGACAGTAGAACATTTGAACTCTTCGACCGAAGGATTTCATTACGTCATCGTGAGTTGGAAGAATTGGATACAGCGATTATTTTTTTGCGATATCTCATTAGTGATGACCAAAATCCCAGATCGTATCCTATATTCGTAGACAAGCGGTCGCCATCAATTCCAGTCTATCTCGCGTTCAGGTTCAACAAGATGTTACCTTGGGGATTAGTTCGGTATCCTTCCGTGCGCGTCCACACCCAATATTTCATTTTCGGGTGTGATGAATGTACGTCACGAAGACAAGGGGAAGAGAAGATAGACTGGAGCTCTTAAATGTGACGGGGTTTCATTAATAAAACGGTGGTTAATTGCCTGTCAATTTTGTGCTCGTCTGCAAACCATCGCTTTCTGTAATAACGGAACTTGAATCATTCCGATAAACTTTAATGTTTTATTTTAGCATAACTGACAGTGGTTGTAAATGGAGGCCCTTGGTTCAATATTTGTGAACAAAATTTTAATAGCGTTGCTGGTTCAAGTTGTATTCCAACAGTTCCAATTTCATGTAGATTGTTAATGACAATTTTACTTCGAATTCGAGATATTGTACTGATATTTCTTGACATATGCGTCACACATTTCTGTCGGCCTATGCTTCATCTTACAGTTCTTGGCTGCTCTATAATTCAAAAACTAATTTTTGGATTTTGATGAATCTATGACACCAAGAAGTTGCTAAGGTGGAAAGGACGAACATGTTCCATAGTTTTTGACATTTACTTCAGTAGCAGCAGAGTTTTCGTCAAGAGAAAAAAATTAAAAACGCTCAAACTGCGTCATTTGAGGTTTCTGAAGCTGAATATTTTCAATGCGAATATTTCTGGGATCTGAATACTGCTTAATGTAAAATGAAAAATATATGATATAACCCATATCTATATTCCAAACATGGTGCACTAAAACCAAGCAAGCATATCGATCCAGCAATCACTTGCTTTTTTTATTCCGTATGTCCGTAATAGCCTCCTAATACGAATAACGGATGTTCTAAATGTTTATCGCTCGTGCTGAGAAGATGGCGCAATGCTCCGGTGAGTGCCTGAAATGGCTGAAATTGGTCGTTTGTCCCAGATTTATTCGTCGTATGTGCTTTGTGCATGCACTGTTGAAGTCGGCTTGTGATGTTGTCTGCCCTTTTTCCGATAATATTCAGTTCATTAATCTTACTGAAGTAAAATGGCTTAAAGCTCCTTAGCTGGCAGATCTAATGTACTTAAATTTGTTTTATGTGTACTTGAACTTAATCCATCCACAAGTTTTCGGGGGTGAAACGAGATATCGTTTTAGCACTTTCGATGCGTTGTGAGAGGATATATTTATATTCACATAGATCCTAAAATGCTGCAAATTGTAAGTATCAGAGAGGAAGCTACTCAGTAGCTGACTCCAGTGCGCTGCAGTTTTCCAAATAATGATTCAGAAAAGGCTCGTTATTGATGTTGGAACGTTGATTTGAGCACTTCATATTGGACTTCTCTAATATTGTTCGTTATACTAATGGCTCTCAATGTTTCTATTTGAAACAACTGGAACACTCAATATATTAGGCTCTATACAATAGGGACAGATTGGCCACTTTTCTTCGTAGGTTCAGGCTTGGAAGTCCTCTATAATATCAACTCGTTGACTTGTCTTTTCTATTCATCTACAGTACCGATTACAGCAGTTGAACGCTTCACTAAACTGTATAGTTTCTCTGCTGGTATTGTGCTGAACTATGTATATTGGTTGTAGCCTAGGCTTCCCAAAGAATTTTTTGTGGTTTACAGTAGAATTATTCGGTTAACTTTCCACATGGTCGGCAGTTACGATAGTCCTGGTTTCTTCAGGTGCACCTTCAAATCATTAGGTTCTGTTAAGAGTCCAGTAACTCTGCACAATTGGATGCTGCTCAAAGAAAGCAATAACTCATACATCATGGTCCTGGTTCTCATCCATTCCTGGAACTCTGCTTGTACTCATCTCCAAGGCTGGTTGTGGCATGTAGACTAATTTATTCAATATCATTTTTACATTCCGGCAAATGTTTTTGTAGGAAGATATTAAACGTCTCATAAATGACATAGCTGCGATATTGAAAAGCCAATTTAATTTCCTGGAACCTCGTGCCGGTATACATAGCAAGGGATAGATAGGCAGCAGCTCTTACTATATATTAAAACTGAGTTTGTCAATTATGACGTTATTAAAATATATAGCGGATACGAACAACGTTGCACCAGCTGGTATTTGCGCTCCTAACGAGTTCGGAGAATAATATCCACGAGAAATGCATAGTGTCATAACAAACTGCTATTAGATAGCTCTCATAAGAGGTGATAATTTAGAAATAACTCGTGGCTGCCACTACAATATCTGTAAAAATGGAGGTATGTAGACTGATTCAGCACTTACCACGCGTTTAAAGGAAATCATTCGCAAACAACAGGAAGAGCAAAACTGTGGCCATCATACAGTTGTATTTTTCACGCATTGGCGAAGGAAGTAAGGCTCTCAGGGATCATTTTTTTCTATACATAACATCTCACAAAGCTCCAGAAGCGCTGTGAGGATGGATGTATTTAAATTGACCTTGAACACCGTAGCCTGCTAACGACTACTACCTGATAATTATCCAAATAATTACTTTTAGATTCATTCGAGGTTCTGGTAGTTTGACCTGGACGAAATATTTTTTAGCACTCGTTGTACTGATGGCAGTTCATGTCATCATCTAGCATAGTTCGATCGAATACTTACTTACTATGCTGACTGCATCCCTACACCACAGTATTTCAAATATGGTCAGATCTGAGCCCTAAAAAGCAGTATTATTTCCAGGGAATACAATTTTCGAAAGCGGAAGGGAACCCTTGACTTCAAGGATGCCGACCTTATGAGGCCGTCGTCATGGTCATGCGAGGACATGTTATTGTCAGTATTGATGGAAGATAAGCCAAGCATTTGGGCGTCATTTCATTTGCATGGCATGGCATGGCTGATCAACGTGTGATTCTCTTCAGGGTAGTTGTTTGAGTCTTTGGTCTTTCATGGTTGCTGGGCTTCTTATCACCTTTTGACCTCTTAATGGTTGGGTTGCATGCGACTGAGCCGTCCTGCATATAACACCACAAGTTTCAGTCAATACATATTTCGGCGAAAATAAGAGCTTTCTCCTGGACTATGAACCGTATCATTCAGAATTCCCAAAAAGAAGACGAACGGCTGACGCGAAGCGCTAACAAATATCTGCGCGTGCCTCATGTCGTAAGTTATGTGGCACGCAGCGTATCTGGAGCAATTCTGGTAAAGAGGCCGCATTTCCTCCTGAAAATGAACTTCCCTGAATACGTACGGGTTCATTTCCAGTTGCGGACGTTCTCAAGAAGCCATTTCTCATTCTCCTCTCGCACACTGTACGTTGAGGAAGGGGGCGGTTATACACGGTGATCTATACATATAGAGCACCAGAAGGTCGTGGTCCACATAAACAACATTATTTCTTACGGTAATGACGTTTCTAGGGCTATATTTGTCTAGTGGCTATGTGTTCTTCTTTTGAATTTATACTGTGCACTTTATTTCGAACTTCCGCACAAGCACCGAATTTCTGAAAATAAATTAAAATCAACTTATAAATACTCTTTCGCTTTTCAACTGTGTCCTAGTTTCTAAAACTATGCTGACCTTTCAAAAGCATAAACTTTGTAGTATAAAGTTTTTATCTAGCTTATAGCATATACGGCATTTACTTTAGAATATACAATATGTTACAATATCCAGAAGCTTTTAGCATGCTGAAAACATCTAGATATTCGAAGATATTATATAAAATATGGAAGAACATGAAGCTACGATTATATTAACTCATTGCCAGTAAAAGCTACAAACTGGCTACCAAAGAAAACATAAATTCATGAAGTTAATTTTAACTCAAGTGAAGTGAAGTGAAGTCAAAATGTACAAACCCTCTTCAGAGCTGTATGTATGTTGTGAGGCTTTCTAAGCTGTAGCAGCTTACTATGTCATATTATGTAACAAAAACTGGCTCCATACATTCTTCGAGCAACCATACTTCATAATCTCAGTCCCCATTAATATCGGCGCACGATTCTGCGACGTTGCATAAAATCCTTATGAATCTCAGCAGGCTGGGCGGTTCGCCAAAACCCCGCAGCGCCGCGTGACTGTCACTTTTCTTTATTAAACGCGCGGCCTGCTAGGATCGCGACCCGAATTTCTGACGACGCGGATATTCCGATGCCACGAATGTGGATACGTAATCCACTTTGTTAGGATCACACCTTAAATATCACATGATGCTTGGATTGGAAGTATCCAGCTTCCTATGGATGACAAGGGAACTTGTAGTTGTAGTAGACTCTTTTCGAACAAAACATACTTCTTTGACCCGTCCAATAGTGTGGTGCAAATAGTCCAGAAATAATCTCATATATGATTTCTACCCTATGTGTCTTGAGACTTTTTTCCTCGCTTAAGTAGAATAGGATTTTCACTTGAAACAGTCTACAACCTTTTTAATAGCTGAATGCCGCTAAGAACCTGTTTAAGTTTGAATACGCATCAGAAGAAGGGTGGACTTTCTTGAATGAACGTATACCTCTGGAACACTTCATTCGGAATGTGTTTTTAATAGAAAGACAGATAAAAAGCGACTATTATTGAAAAGTGTGTATTTTCAAAAAAATAAATGGAAGACGTAAGGGTTACACTGATACTGACACCTTCATTATTCATGTACCATAAACATTTGAACATTTTCACTTTGAACTTAGCAATCATCTATTTCTCGTATGTGCAAGACAAATCGAGCTGTTACATTATCTATGTAATTAGCTGCAAAATTAGCGTCTAAATTTTATAATTATGTCGATGGATATGATGGTGGAGCGTTAGCTGTGTGAATGTGAATTCATGCCTATTAAATTTAGGTTAAATAATGGGATATATACGATAGTCACAGTTGCTCAGTATATATATATATATATATATATATATATATATATATATATATATATGGGTTGCAGGTGTCCTCACAATGGCATGATCCACAAGAGTAGATGACAATGCTGCTAATGCGGAACTTAGAATCACACAGTGTGTACCGACCTTAATTCCGAGAGCACGTTCGTCTAGTTGAAGCGATTTATCAGCTAGAGAGCCGTCGATAGAGAGTCAATACCCGTTCACCCGTATTTCCATTCGCATTTATATCTTTGACGCTGCCGATTGCTCCTGCTCAGCGTAGTAGCACTAGCTGTTGCACCATTTGCGCCATGCTGCATGCTTTTTGCGCTATTTTGCATGGGTGACTATTCTATCAAATCAATCTGCTCGATATGGTAATGGCTTGAATACTTGAAGGATGCGAATTTATTTGATTTTATTGAGGCAAGCTGATATCTTGCCATATCAGATTATAGTCGTTACTGTCTAATTAGTTTTGATTAGTTTGTTGTTATTGATTAAGTGCCGCAGGGATGTTTACTGCTCTATAATGAATAAGCTTTTTTGGCACTTCCTTTTTTAAATCTTGAATGAGCTTCCATAAAATTTCGCTCTGCACATTTGAATTAAGGTCAATCAAGGGTTACAAGAAATCGTTCTATAGTACTAATTTTCAATAACAAAATTCCCACGCTTCATTGTTAAATACCTCGAGACTGTCATCTGTAACTGTTCCCATTGTTTGAACAAAAATATGTCTTACCACTTACTATTGACAGTAATTTTACACCTTTAAAGCAGTTTCCTTGTTTGCAGACTATCCTGATTCCTTGAGCGAGATGTTACAGCATGACCTTGAACTAATTGTAAATACGCTAGACAGTCGCGAGTACTATTCATCGTATCTTTCGCCAGTTCGAATTGTGCCTTTTTGTCTTTGTCATTGTCATCATTAGGCGACTGTTATTCCACACATTCGCATTTATAAATCGTAAAAAAACTGGCCACTGACAGGATTCAACCATGCACCTTCCGCTTGCCGGTCAGACACTCATCCATTGAGGCGCGTCATGCAGTCGGTCCGATTGTTTCCCTTTGTCTTGGCGGTTATCACATAACGCAAAAGTCCACGGAAGGTAGTTACCGTGAGATGTGATATGAGAAGAGCTACACTCAACTATATTTCATATTTTAGACAGGGTGGCTATCAATCTTCAGGGACCCATGTTTCTATATCTGATAGTGGGGAGTTGGTATATTGGGTGCGCAAAAGCGAAACTGTTATATCCCGAAACACCTTTTTTTATTTGTCGAGTTTATATCTGAGAATATATTAAATCAATAATGACATTTCGTTCCATGAAATGTCTGTGAGTTATTGCACAGGAAATTCTTAGGAAGCTATAATCATCAGCTGCGTAGAAATTTAAGCATTAATATACGCAGATGAATATATGATATTAATTAATATTGTCGCTGCTAGCTTCATTCATGGTAGATTTATATTTGTCCATTAACCCACTCAGCACAGCTATGTTTATCCAGTATTTATAAGCAAACGGTGGCATCAGAATGCACCATAAACATTATTACTATCCATTAATTCAACGCTCCACTACCCTCTATTTCACTAGATTCATCATGGGTGATTTTAATTTGCAAGTAACTGGATGTAGGTCATCTCTTTCATAGAGCGTCGTCATCGCTCTTTTATTTTATGCAAATATATGCAGGGAATGTCCTCTATTAACGAGATCCAAAGGCCACTAGGCGCTCTTGATATCAAGCTGCTGTGATGGTGTTACAGCCTTTTATGCTCTACCGGAAAGGGGTTTTAGATGAATTGGTTTAAGTCTTTCAACCATCTTCTATAATTGAGTTTATGTGGTATACTCGATGGCCTGGTAAGCTCATAGGTTTTTTAATAGGTCACAGAAATTATTTGATGATGATATTTCTTAATTCCCACTTGGAATTTGATGTAAAGGCTTTCTTCAATCAGTCGAGGATGTTCACTAACACAAATCCTACAATTTTGTTTTTCCACGTTACCTAACAGGTGAAAATGAGCTTTTTCAGAGAAAATAATTTCATCATAAAATTAGGGATTACGTCCAACTCTTTTCAAGACAAAATTTGAGAACGCACGGTGATAGTCGTGATCTGGGGCGCTTCAGCTCTTACCTTAGGAAATTTTTATGTAGGAAAGATCAGATTTTTGGCCAAAATTTGTTGCAGACAGCTTTTTGTTATCAACCCTTGAGATCGACGACGAATTGAAGTTCTAGTACTCAACTTGTACAGTTGCTTATGGGGGCAAATTTCGATTCCACTTGGAACATGATTGCGTTCTAGAATTAAACGAAGTTTACGAATTGTTTTCACACAACGACGTGAATTTTTGTAGTGTGTTTTCATCAAATTACCGTGTGTCTAAATAACACATTGAAAAATGGCGCTGAATTTGAATCCCGAAGTTACCTACTGGGTCACTTTTTATGAAGGCTCCTCACCTGGTTTTGAAATGAGTTTGACCGAAAATCCATAAAAAATGCGCTTATTAGACATTAACGACTTTTTCCTTCTTTTATTGTTCTTCTACTGTTCGCTGCTAATCCCATAAAACTCTCGTGCGAGGATTTGGGCGTCCCATTTATTCATATTCAGAGTGTAAGCTGCTGAATACATTCATAATTCTTATTTAACTAAACAATCCGACAGTGGAATCTGCCGGTGGCAGTTGCAATCCTACAAGCAGTAGCACCAGCGCCAGTTCTCTAAAACGTAAACTCTCTATTATTTCAAAATCTGATATGCAAATCCAGCATGGTGCCCAGTAGCCCGACTGTAATTGCGAAGAAATTTACATGTGCACCACTCCGATAACAGAACGGACAGACGCCAGCCTGCTAATTCGGTACGATCGTGTTCCTTTTGTGTCCATGCCTCTCATACCGCCCATGCCCTCATCCATGATTCGACTTCTGATAAGGTGAGGGCAATTCACGATTTGGACGGTCGTCATTCGCACAGCAGAACATCAGGTAACTCTGTCACACATTTTGTTAATTTTTTATACAATGTGACAATGCTGTTCTGAGGTGGATGACGTTGTCCATCTATCGTTGGTTCAAACACCTTATAGATGATCTTCCTGTAATTGCCTCTTCTGTTCTCCTGCTGTAGTCTCAACTGTTCGGTGCCATAGGTCTATACTTATTATTCAGAGGTGTAAGTCATTGTTCTTGCGCCAACTAACTGCAGTACTTCGAGAGCAACTTGAATAGGTATTTGCATATACAGAATATTCTATGTATCTTTTGCATCTGAAGCTTGAAGTTTAGGAGATATATCACAGGGTTGCTGTTTCTTCACAAACTGCTAAATGGTCTAATTGATTGTACAGAGATTTCACAACAGATTATTTTTTTGTGACTAGGATTGAGACTCGTTAACATCAACTATTCTATTGTGGCACTCCTAGAACCAATGCCATTGTGAAGTAATCAATATACTCTATGTGCATTAATTTTAATACAATATCTACCTATGTGACATTCGGACGTGTAGCAACAATAAGTTGGAATCTGTAGCCATACAAGTACTGCATTAGGTCCACAAAGATACAAACATATTAAAATTCTTCTTAATTTCATTTATATTTTTTTTCTGAGTTACTTAGCCATATAGCTTTTGTAATATTATGTTTGAACTTCTTTTTAAGAGGTCTTTGTACTGTTGGGCAATATATTATTATAATTATCATCATCATTATTATTACTATGCCGTCGTCTTTAACGAGAGTTGGCGGCCACTTATTTAAACGCTTACCCATTTTTTTCAACGAGAAATTTCTACTCCACGTTCAGGTTTGTCTAATCTCTGATGTTTCAAGATTTCTTTTTTCTTCCTATACATTTTCTTCCCTATATTCTTCATCTTTACGTGTAAGTGAGATTACCTTTCGTTACAAACTATATGGCCTAGATCTGCTGGTATTCTCATTTTAACAATCAGTGTTCTACCGTGTCCAGTGTGTGTGTTAGACCAAGGAATTTTAAGCACATATCTGTAGAGCCACATTTGAAATGTCTCTAAAGTTTTTATGTATTGCGCCTCTAATATCAAAGTTTCTAACCGATATGGCATAAAACTTATGACCTAATAATTGGCCTATTTTGGATATTATCCATGGCGAGAATTTATTATTGCTTTCTTCATTTTATAGTCAATATTAGCCGGCGACTTCATATAAACCACGGCATTTTTATTTGCCATGCAGGAATCTCAATATTCAGGCTGGATGTGTGTAGAATCCCAACCGGCCTTCTGTAAAGGTACACGTTGGCATCCAGTTGGCATTGGTCGGACAGACGCAATAATGTGGCCGTATAGCGGAAAATAACGTTCCATGCTTCAGCGTCGCTGGTATTCGATCGAAGGCTAAGCGTCTGCTGAAATATAGGACATTCCAGTATTGCTTTCTAATACATGGACATCTTTTCTTTAAATTGTTTCACAACAATATATATATAGACTGAAGTCCATGATCGGAAAACTTCTGAGAGGAGGATAAGTAATATTTGAGATATTTAGAGATACCGGTTAGTAAGTAAGTTCCACCTTCAACATGAGCAGGAACCTGAGCGACTAGATTTACGTTTTTGTGTTGAACATATATACATCTTTGTATCAGGATAAAAAATTATATTGATGGTGATAAATGCTCCCATGTACATGTCGATAAAATAGTATGCTAGTGACACTAAATTAATGTATATGGTACACGTGACTGAAAGAATAGGTAGGTGCAAAGCTCATCGGTCAAGTATTTTGTTGAAGTTGTTTATACCTACGAACTGCTATTTCACCTGGAAATTGATTAGAAATCAGTTCAAAATAACCAGGTACTGGTGAATCTAATATTTTTACTGGCACAAACGAACTTATTGCAACTTACTATCGGAACTTATTCTTGTACTTTGCCTCAGTGGAAGCGAAGATTAGACATGCTAATACCATGCATATTTTATCAGCTGTTGTGCCTTAATACGTAAGTCTATTAGAGGCTGGGTTAATATATGGCAACACTGAGATATCAGGACAAACATTCTGTTGAATCTATTACGGAATTTCCCAGGCAGCTAGGGCGCTTCCTGTAAAGGCAGCTGTTTACCTAGAGTAGCTTCTCGGTCATATCCAAACACATATGTGATTTATAGTCAATCCGTCGTCCCTCTGAAGACGACCTGGGCCGATGGAGACGCGGACTAATTAACCCAGTTTCCTGGTTCTGCTCTAATGGAAACTTGTTAATGTCCAATATGCTGGATAATTTTATATTCTATGAGAGATGCTCCACGGCTGGTGATTTGATACATCGATACTAATTATGATAGTCTTTCACAGGATTCACAATTGACACCTGATCAACTGTGCAACCAGTCTGGACGTTCTGCTTAATGTTGTTTCAGTAGGTTTCGTTTATCTGACATTAACAAAATTATGCCAAGAAGAATATTCAAATATTGCATGACATTTCGCCCCACAATAAATTATATTTAACAACTACCTTTAGCTATTGTTGAGTATTGTAAATTTCATGAATCTAAGAAATATATGGGTTACAGAAAGCAACCGTTGAATACGACATGAATGTTCGTTAGCTTTCTCCGCCTGAAGTGTAAGACTCTCCGAACATTCAGCATACTGAAACCCCTCGGTGATTCCATCACCATAAGAAATGCTGTATTTCATCATTATGGTGATCATTATTTGCAATTCAGATAGATTTCAACCACTCTAAGAAAAAGTTCTAGGAAAGAAAGCCCATCGTTGGCATTCATGCAATTTTCTTTTCCATTTACATTCCTTAGAATCGCATACCTGAAAATCGGTTGAATTAACCCATTATTATATTGTTTTTGATTGTATAGTGCTGTTAACGAATTCAAAGGCTTTTATGAAAGTTTGTAGTGGAACTTAATTTCTGGAGCAGTTTACCGACAGAGCGCAATACATCCTTCAGGAACTCTTTAATTGCAGCAGACATTAATTATACCCCAGACCGGCATTGCTGGTAGTCGAGACGAGGTTCTCCACCAACTTTATGAACGTCTGTGTAAATGAGAAAAATTGTTGGGTAGTGCAATTTGGGTGCGACAATAATAATAGCTCAGTCACCTTAAGAAGATGGCCATTGGTTCAATGCATGGCTACCAGGTAAATAAATGTCTTAATATGTCAATTATATATAGCATCGGTCATTCCAGTGGGCGGTCGGTGATCTAGCACTCTTCTATAGGTTTATCTGTCCTACTGATCTGTCCAGCGTGATATTTTCAAAAATTAGCTTGCGCAAATCCAGATATTCTATCACTTGCCATAGGGAAACAAACTCTCCGGCAATTCATTCCACATTGCTGAGAGTCTTTGAAACAGAGACTTATGGAAGAGGCACGTTTTAGAGGTTGGGATCTGGTGCTGATCTGGCCGTAGGACCCCTCTAGAATATGATTCGGAGCACACCTCCACATATGAGCGCAGTAGGGCAGCGATGGTCTGATTCGAGTCTTTGAAAGCAGCAGAAACTGTTCCGACGAAGACCGTTTTGTAGTGGCAATAAACATCAGCTTCTGGGACATTCACCTAGCAAGGACAGGACATGTTATTGTTAGTTTGATATATAGCAATAATAGTATTGAGGAAAGGACATATCTCTGAGTAATTCCCCGGTCGATAATTATGTCGCTGTCAAAACTTGCGGGACGAACTGGTTGTTACGGTGGTTATCGAAGAATATCCGAATTGTTCCTCTCACAGTATATATCTTCATTTAATCATCAAATGTTTCAATTGTAACATACCAGAGAACGTCAGCAACGACGAGAAGCATTTTTGATTGGTAATTTTGAAGAATGCCATCATTGCCGTTAGCAGCAGTACTCTACAGCTGTTTACAATAGGTCCAAAAAGATTTAACCATGATCTTTGTCTAGCAATATCCATTTTAATAACGAATACTGTCCATCAACCAGTGGCTTGCTGAAGTTCAATCCGAACTGACGAGTCTAGGCTAAAGACGAAACATGCATGTTTGTAGTAGGTCTGATGCATAGTGCAGAGCACACTTACTTTCATTTTTTTAAATGTGCTGTACCCAACTTTGCTTGGAACTGGTAGATAGTTCAAGGCCTTTCTGTTATACTTCCATTGTCTCTAATTTCATACTTTGAGTGCAATGTCGTTTCGACTGTTCAATCCTCCGGTGAACTATTTACTGAAGTAGATTGCAGGTATTAAATCAATAGAAACGTCGTGACACTCAAAATAGGTTAGTCTGGAATTAACTTTAAAGAATATACGATGTCTACAAATTCCAAACAACAGCTGAAGACAGCACATTTGACAAACAGGAAGAAGTTGGCATTAAAGGTCAACTGTTTACTGATAACGATTGTTCTAACTGGTCCAATTACTACTAGATGGCGTTGCTGAGATGCTTATATAATATTTACAGGTCAAGGATGAAGAGGAGGAAGTATGGTGGATTTGCACGTCGTGGCGTAGCGTAATTGGTTTTAACGCACTGCTATGGGTTTACCAGAGGCGAATGTTAAAATTCCACGTACTTCAGATCATTTTATTGTAAATGTTGCATTATTTGGTCATCCCCCTTTTGCGGACGATTACTCGTTCAAACAAAAGGCTGATTAATCTTCCTTTAATAATGCGTGCAAATCATTCAACAGACCATATGCGATATCGGGAATCAATGCGGGTATTTTGAAGGTAATCCAGTTTCCCTGGTATATGATTGCGCAGGGACAGATAGCGTTCGCTAAACGCTGTAATTTGGGTAATTACCGAAATTAAAAATGTAACGAACTTCCAGGTCGGGATTAGTCCGTTAAATTCGTTCCGAAAAATTACACCCGGCGGACTGGGTCCGGTATAGGCAAATATGCTTTTAAAAACTCGGTTTTATTGTGACAGCATGTTACAGTACGAGATAGCGATGCTATGCTAATTACTGGAGCTGACACACATTAAGTTTTGCACTCGGTTTGCTTTGTCGCGTCGTTACGCCGAAAAATGCTTTGTCTTACTAGCGGAACATATGCATTAAAATGTATTATATATAAGTACCAAACATTTTCATGGTACAGTATAAAAACACCCTTCAGGATTATATACCGAGTGGTTCATTTAATTTGAGACAGTCGTATAGCACGGAAACGCTCAATTAAAAGCTATTGCGTGCAATTGTGCAGAGTGAATGATGACTTATTTTTGACATTGACAACCCTTTCAAGGTTTGTTCATGTTTTTTTTTCAATGGGAATTATCTTTAATTTTCACAAAATTATAAATGACGTAATTATCATAAATATGGGAAACCTTTAAATTTATGATAACAAATGTTGAAAATGATGCCCGCCAACTTCAATACACTTATCAATCCATTTTATGAAGGTTTCATGGCACCCAAGGAGAGTTTCTCTATTGATTGCTCTACAAGCAATTCTCAGGCATTACCTGATATTTTGCAATGTAGTGGGAGTTTTTCGAATGAGCAACTTCTCTAAGATGGCCCCCATAAAAAGAAGGAAGAGGTTAATCTGGTGACCTAGTAGGCTACATAAGGGTTCACCTTATCCGATCCATCAAGTAGGGTATTTCTGATCACGGAAAATTCTGACATAATGAGTAGAGCAGTTATAATGTTGGAACCACATACTTGCCCTTTTTTGAAGTGGCATATCGTTAATCAGCTCTGGTAAATGGTGCTGTAGGAAGTCTCGATACTTTTGCCAATCCAATGTTCCTTCAATAAAATATAGACCGATCAACTTGTCATCAATAATTTCGCACCATAGAGCCACCAACCAAGTGCGCTGATGTTCAACTTCTCTCAACCATCTCGGATTCTCCACACTCCAGTAGTGCACATTATGTCGAATATAGAAGCCACGATTTATTCTCCCCGATTGCATCCAAGAAATTTCCTTTGAACGTTTTCATCAAAAAACTCACCGTTTTCGCACTATATGGCTGTCTCAAGTTAAATGGACCACTCGGTATACCGGGTAGTAAAAATACCGTACGTTTCTTTTAATTGAGGAAATATTTGTTTATAGTTTCCCCCAATTGCTGATAAATCTGGCCTCATGTTTGAGATGCCCTGTCAAGGTGATGTTTAATCCAACAAGATTTCATCAATATGATGTACGCAAGAAGAGAACAAAATATAACGATGACGTCCGTATATATAAACGACTTACAATCTAATCCGGTATTGGTTTTATTAAATAAACAAATAGAAAGGATAAACTGATCATGGCATATTATTTCCTTTTACTGTGGTATTATTTTTCGTAGATAATCTCTCGCAAATGCAGATAGCGTATCGTAATCTATAAGCGCAGGAAAAACACAAATGTCTATTCACATTGACCTTGATACACTGTGAATTGTATTAATCGGAGACAATCTTTCCAGCAGCTCGTTCCGCAACGTCGAGGCTCCCCAAAAGAACGACTTTTGGAAGTGTCTTGTTTGAAGCGTTGGAAGTTGAAGCTAGTGAGGATTCGTCTTTGGGCTCCTATAGTATTTCCTGCACCACCCACTATTGCGCTATTATGCGGTTCGATAGTTTCTATGACAATATCTATCGAATAGGGACAGATCACTCACCCTCCTTCGATGTGTGGAGGTCATCTGTAGGTCAGGCGCATCCACCATACGATGCTTGTTTCTGGATTGTATCCAGAAGGTTCAAGGATTGCTCCAGGGCTCTTCCGCACATATGCAAGCAATACTCCAGTAATGGCTTGATATGAGCCTTGTAGAGTGATGGAACCTCTAGCTTCTGGGATGACGACCTGGTGAGGTCGGCAAAATGATGCTGCGAGAATATGTTATTGATAATTTTTCCAATGTAACTCAATATCGACAACGTGCTGCCTCGGACGAATTAAAATCTCTCGGGATAGGTAGTGGTTGACCTGCTGCCGTCAAGGAGATGAGTTCAAAACTTGTCACTTTGCATGGGCTTTTCAGAAGTTTCACCCAAGCTGGAAGTGTCATCCTATTTTTTAGACTTTTTAGTGACCCTCCTTGACTGCTACAAAAATTAGTGCCCACCGTGATAGGTAGAATAGTTGAAATAATTGCTTAAACATTAATTAATTGCAGGGTCATTACATAGAATATGGAAACACGACCATGTGTATTTTTCAGGATGATGATAATATATTTCAAGTCAACTATTTCATGTTGCTTCTCCTGGCCATTAATTCAAACCACATGCAAATATTGAATATAATTTAGCACAGTTTTAATATTACTTATTAGACTCTGTAAATTCATATGGCTTTCAGGTTCACATTTTGTATATTTGTTTAATAGTGCTCAGGCATTTTCAGATTTTCGCCTGAAGTTACAGGATCCCCGTCGCTTTTTCATAACGCCCTGGAAATGTGGCTTCCACAAAGTATGTGGTTTCATAGCATCTGTATAGCTCCTACTGCAACTGTAATTATTTTTGAAATTGAAAACGCCATTTGCGAACAGATCCGCTTAAAATGGAATGCCGAACAGTTCTGTTTGTTTCGCAGAAAAGTTTGGATGCTGTGTGTATGAATATATCTACGAGTTCTGTAACATGTCTAGGTGATATATTCGCTAGAGCTGAAAGCGAGGATACATCAAGGTAAAAAGAACTGAAGAGTTTAGTGGATAAATTCAGTACCTTCTATGCATAACTATTGAAGAAGGAATAATTACTTGGGCTGTTCTAATATATCCGAAAACTTGCAAACAATAGAAACTCGCAAATCAATCTCAATTGTAACCTCTCCTGTCGTATCTGAATTGTATTCGGTTTTCAAACTTTTTCTGGTAGGATAAGTCAAGAAAATAGGGTGTTTTCTTCTATTTATGCTGACGATACACCGTTAGGCTGGTTTGCAGTAAGCTGCGTCACAATGGCCACCAAGCTGAACGCGAATTAGTCATACCAAAAATCGATAGCCGAAATTGCATCAAGCGCTCAGTGGCCACTGTGACGTAAGTTACAGCAAGTCAGCAAACCGATGTATACGTATATAAATTATTAATAGATGTGTTAAACGACATAGTCCTAACACAGTTCTTTGAGGTACACCACGGTTGATTAAAAAAGTAACTCTATTACTAGTTATTGGTAATTACAAGTTAACACAAGATCTAATGTACCTAACGGCAGCCTTTGAAACAAATCCAGAATTTGTATTCAGAGGCCCCATAGGCTTATAGACGTTTTTTTGGAGGAGTGTTTGTCTTCTCATTTTGATATGTGGTAGATTCCAGATTCTCACTCAGCAGCTCAATAGTATAGTTTTTATGGTTGTTTTCGCTTTACTTTTCAATGTGTCCCTGAAATAACATTGATGCTAACCTGATACAGTGAAATGCATTAAGTATTTGAATTCAGCGATTCCAAGAATATATATAAATAGCCTGATTATTACATTAATGTGATGGTGTAAAAAGGATTCAGGATTCAGTGGCCATTAAAATATACAGATATGGCTAACTGATCTTACAAGTATAATAAAAGGTTGTGACATCAACTCATCTCCAAGTGTCGCCCATTGGAAACTTACGGAGTCAAAGGTCCTAACACCTGGACTGCCCTGAAGCGGCAACAGATGTCCGTTACGACCTTTGACTTCGTAAGTTGCCAATGGGCGTCCCCATAAAGGGCGATACTTAGAGATGAGTTGATGTTGCTATGAATCCCTTGTATGGGTTACGTATATACCATCCGATTTCTCTCTGCAGCTAGATCGCCAGGCTATACTAACGAGTCTAGACTAAAGAAGGGCTGTAGCAGCTCTGATACATAGTGGAGATCATACACATAAAAAACTGTGGGTTTGTGTAATTCTAAACCATTTACGAGGTCAGTTTATACTTAAGATGTTAAGTCAGTAACAGTAACAGTACGTTTATCTGTGTGGGTGGTCACACCATGTATGTAACAGTAATACAACCGTCAACGTGACAGATCATCCAACTGTATAACAAAATTAATCAAAATTTTGTTTTCGTACGAACCAAACTTTTCGGCGACGTAAATTAAACTTCTGACGTCCCATTTAAAATGATCCCGTTGGTAAATGACGTCGCTTTCAATTCTGAAAATAATTACTGTCGCAAAAACAGTACACGTGCATCTGTTGTAAAACCGTAGTTTGAGAGAGACGCGCTCAGCATTTTCAGTGTATTACAGAAAAACGCATATATGAAGGATATAATTCTGGGGGATTTTCTCGCAGTCGCAAAAACTGTGTCCTGTAGCTCTGCCTTTGGCAGAAGTGAGCAAATATTTGTAAACATGAATCTGACTCAAGAGGGGACCTAGAATAAAAGGTTGTTCCGTATGGGTTTCCAATATTTCGTTTCCAGCACAGCGCTCATTTTTCATGTTAATGTAACGATTTTTTTCAATAAAAGATAAAGGTTGGCTGAATGCTCGTACGAAACCTTTCTTGCAATCTTTATACAAAATTTTAGATATGGTCACATTAATATTGACATTTTTTTACTCATTCCGGATGTCTTTTGAACCTTTTGGTAACCAAAGTAATCAAAATATAAAGTAAAGGGTTCCGCGTGGCATAGATTCGTCCTTCCTATATGATCTGCATGAAAAATATATTCAGTATTTTCAAAATCAAGCGCTCCAAACGAAATATTGTGGCACCGTACATGATCACATTTTTACCGCTAATGCGAGAGCCCTGGCGTTAATATCTAAAAATTTTGATCATAGATTCAATTGAATGGTTCGCACGAGTATAGAACCAATCTTTCTCTATCATTCTCAAAATAAAATCGTTCTATTATCTTGAACAATGAGCGCTGGAAATGAAATAATGGAACCCATGCAAACCGCTTTTTATTCTAGGTAGAGTGACTTCTTAAGCATATAATTGTAATACAACAACTATAAAATCTTTAAGTTATCTAATAAAAACAGAACTTAACTACAAAATACTTTGTATTGTATAAACACTGAATTGAAGTCAGTACCAGCTCCTTACGTCGGAATTTGACGAATCATGCTAGATTTCTCCAATACACAATACTGTCGCCGATGAGCACTGACGAGAGTCTAAGCTTGGACCAAAGCATGTCAATCTGTAGCATTTGCGTACTCGTCAAACGTGTAATGTTGGTAGCGCAGCAGTGTGAACGTAGTGCCCACAAAAGAACAATGTCATTGTCGGTTTGTCGTTTTGTTAAAATTTCTGTTAGTCCAGTAACCATCGGGCCAGTATAAACATAAAAAATATCATTTTCATGTTATGTTGCTACTGGGAGGGGCTTTATATTCTTCTAAATCAATTGAGTGCTCGCGGAGTAATAAAAAAAAATTAACTAATTTTTGATAGCTGAGTAATTTTTATATCATAATTTTAATATAGATTACCTACTCTTGACAAGTGTATATAGATATTTAGAATCAACAGAATCAGCTAAACTGACAAAAGCTTTATGAGAATCGGTAACATGGTGGTTAATGCCACAAAAAATATATAGATTAATATAAATTAAATAAGAGGTTATTTTTTAACGTTACCGGAATGGAGGATCACACTTGGACAAAGTTTATAATTTGATGAATATGTTATTTAGAAAAGCATTGTACAAAGTCACTACTGACCCCATATTATGCACATTTTTTTTAATTACATAGTTCTTGGATTGTAACGCCTTGCAGACAAAGCTGTGGATGTTGCGTGGTCAGCTTAGCTCAGCTTCATCAATTCTATATCGAGATTGTGAACACCTACATCTATGTAACGTACTGGAAACTATTCCATATCAATATATCATGTCGATGTGTTAGGATTCTTAGTAATCCTACCTAGCTAAGTAGTCTGCTCTCTGCGAGTTATCGTAAACACAGTTTTAATTCTGACAATACCATGTTCAATAATTTTTTTTGTTTTTCTTTTCAGGTAAGTGATGATTTCTGACGTATATTCTTGATACATCTTCAGTAAAACGGTAAGTCCTGCAAAACTTCATTATTCAAAAGTATTAGTTGTACAATAATAATTCATGTGTAAAAGTATATTAATGTGTTACCAGGAAAGGTTGAGCTCACCTAATCTATCTGTTGATGTGTTTTTCTTTACCGTCCGAGAGCATTTGATGATTGTATTTATATACAAATTTTCTAATCTAGATCCGACGAGCGGGAAGGCCGGTGGTTCCTTGTCTGTGGGCCTGGGTATTAAGAATGTGGAGGGGAAGGCGTGTGGTTCAAGGGTTCCAGAAATGAAAGACTTCATCAAAATATTCAACTTCTCAGTTCTGGCAGTTCTTTTTTCTGTTCAGTAAGATTTTATTGCACTTGGGTTTACCGAAGAGGCGGAATTCCCTATGTCCTCCGAGCTCGGATTTTTTAGTTAACTAGCCTGTTCTAATCTATAAAAAACCGACACTATCAAGGCTTTCAAGTTTAAAGAGAAACTTCCCACTGTGATACAGAATCTGACCTGAACCTTAACCTTCAGGGTCACCCTAAAATTATTGTCAAAACATCGAATTTTGTTCACGTCACATTACACACCTAATATGAAATACATATGACAGATACAGTATATTTCTATAAAACAATAAAACATGTTGAAATTCCCCAAAAGACTAGTGCACACTTCACTTTTGACCTGTACGTAGTCCCAACACGTCATGGCATTAAAATCGATTATGGAATGCTGGAGGCATGGGTTCAAGTCCCGACCGCACAAAAAAATATTGTATTCTTACTGCAAAATTGCATTTCTAATTCTCTTTCCATGTTGGTTTGTGTTTTAGCTTTACAAAATATCACAAAGTAAAATAAAAAATATTGTCATGTAAAACTGATACTGAAATTCAGAAAAACTGCTAAACGTTGAACACCTAAGCCTCAATTATCCCCGTTGTCATTCATTGCCTCAGCTGCAGTGTCAATTCAGCTTCAAAAACTTTCTGATAACTCCCAGCACCATAAAAATTCGCCACCCACTGGTCTTAACTGCTCCCAAGGTATTCTGTTGAACGTATTTAAAAGTATGTTAATATGGATAATGCAGAGAAGCAACTTCCAAACTCCCGGTCTCTTAGGAGTTTATTAAAAGATGTTTCAGAAAATTAGTTTGAAGCTTTAATAGAGTCTGGGGTAAACCGGATGAAGTCTAGGTAACTCGATTACCGCCCGATCTTCCTGGGTTTTTTCAAAGAGGGCGTGACTGGTGCTGCGCTACGTGAGATAACGTTGTAGCTTTCAGGATGGCAACGTCTTTGAAGATTTTGTTTACAAAGCGGCCTGCCTGATTGAACTTTCGCGTCGTTTTTGGAAAATCGTGTGAGATTTAATTATAGGCAGGTGTTGGCGGAAGATTTGCTCGATAATTATAATTTTAGTGCGCAGGGCTACAGAATTTTCAACTGCAATATATCGAGTGAGAGGTTTGGGAGAGATTTAGCATCCTGCAGACCGTGCAAAATATACGGTTATTCAGAGTAATCCTGTTACCATTGAGCTACGATACCAATTTTGGTGTACTAGGATTTCTAAAAGCTATGTCAATTGTTTCTTCAACAGTAAGCCCCTTCTCAAGAATAGCAACAAGGAAAAAAAATGATAATCTTTTTGGTTCCATATTAATACCCTATTATAAAGGTGTTTCAAAAGCTCTACACTAAAAATAAAACATGTATACTGGAATCTAATAACACGAGAACATGCTAGCATTACAGCCTAGCGTTACATAGGTGCAATCCTCACATTCCGAACGTAAAAACTCTTGTATAAATAAAAATGTTAAGCTTAGTATAAACAAATAATATGTCTCCACATATACTTACTATTATATACTATTTTTCAACTTACATCAACTTTACTCTACAAAATATATTAAAGGTAATTACGTTTCATCAACGAAGTCCATATTGCTGCGGTTTTGTCCCTTTAACGTTCTGTACAGAGCGAAATTTCAATAGAGGCATTAAAATGATGCTTCCCGACATGAACTAACAGGTTGTCTGATAAAAATGTATTTATTGTTACATAAAACTAACGCTGGCCACTAACGGGTTAGTATAGATAGAATAGATTTCCTAATTGTTATGCTGAAGTAGTACTACCCTTCCATTTGTTAGTAACAATGTCTCGAAGAGTTGGTTTTAAAACTGGAATTTTCCGATCCACAGAACTGCTTTCGCAAGTTCTTCATTGTCAAACTCACTAGATCTTTCGATGGATGTCATCATGTTCCATCATTTAGCGGAGTATAATTCCTTCCTTTCAAACTCTATCACGCTAATTATCTCAACCCTTCAGGAATATACTTCGATGCATCCCTCTTGATCCCATGGTTGGAACGTCTCTGACAATATATCTATATATACTGTAATACGATACATTTTAAATGAAAAATAGAAGCACAAGGGAAGTTGTAAAACCGAATTTCTTCGCAAATAGGATTCCGTTCACAAAAGCATTCTCGGAAATTCCCGTATATGTGTTTATTGCACAGGAGGAAAATACTACTTTCACCTACTTTACCTCTTTCTTCTTTGGATATTTCAACAGAAGCAAAACAAAACTCAAAGGTGTCAGTGGTAGCTGTGTGAAGTACAAGGAAAGGAAGGCTTTAGAGAGCTTAGATCAATGAACCGAAGTGAAAACCAACATTATGGAGTATCCCGAAGGAGTACGTATTAAAATAACCCCAATAACATTCTTTCAGAATTCTATTGTCCTATGAATTTGCATTTCACAAAGTTTCGAGTGATGTGATGTCTTTAAAGGTCTTCAGGTGAGACCTGACAAGGTACTTGATAGATGTAGTCCAAGCTGTCTCAGCCTCTGTCCTTAGGATTGGTTTTCGTGAGGATACTGCAAAGATTCCTTGAATATCTGGTCTTAATCATGTATCGTTGCCCTATCCCTCTCTGGATCGCATCCAAGATTCCCTTCACCTATGGGAAAGTCTTCTAATTCCGTAGCACCTGCTGGACTCTGTCTCGCATATACATTTTTCGACAGTTCGCCTTTTATGCATCGTATAGTATCTTCCAGGCCTGTTTCTGTATTTCAGATCTTCTTAGCTGTATGACCAGATGAGTTTTTGTGTGACATCAAGTGTTATCCTGTATGCACCGATGTTCTCAATTTTTTTTTCTACTTACCGAGGAAATATCTAGTGAATAATTGTCTCTACTTAGACGAAACCAAGGATGACAATCACAATACCTATTAGCTGATATTCGAGAAATAATGACAAAAAATTCCTAGCAAAACCTGTCTGCTAGAATCCTAATATTCTTTTATTTTTCCGACTGGCATTTTCAGCGTTCTCATCAAATCAAAAAGTGAATTTACTGATTCAGCACAACATTCGTCTGAATACGGTTTCATTTTGAAATACGGGCAATTTACCAAATGGACGCCAAATGTGGCACGTATCAATAAGTTTGATAGATATTTATTTCGAATAAGTGCCGTGTATGAGGGTCAATTTGTCAGAATCATAAATTTTAAGTTTTATTGGCTGCATATACTACTGAAACCTATGTACTTATACTTAGATACAGATACCGTGGAATAAAATTAATAACATGTTGTGATTAGATGGACAAGGTTACTGTAGTTAAGTTTGTTGGCTCTGTATTTCTCGACACACTGATATAAATTAAACTTTAGATTGTACGATTTTTTTTTGAACAAAGAGTCACTTGGAAATATCAAAATAAATACCTAATTAGAAAACATAGATCGAGCTTATCTTGCTAAAAATTGGAACCATATGCCTGTCTGAAGAAAACCCCTTCAAGGCTTAGGTTGCCTCTACATATCTCTAACTATTTATATCTCATACTTCGACGAATCAAATAAATTTCATTTCACACCAATAGGCGGAGAAAGTGTTGTAATCGCAAAAGATTTCGGATTCGAGAGATTAAGTTTTCTTGATGTGCTATGGCATATACACGATAAATATCCATATCACCCATTCCTTCAATTTATCTGTCGTCTGTCTGTGTGTCACATGTCCGTTATTCTAGCCCCCTTTATAACTAGAGAAGTACTATGGGAATTTTGATGAGATTTTGACATGAGATTACTACAATGGCAAGGACTGGAAACTTATATAGTTTTTAACTGTTCCTGTAGTGGTGAAGTAGTTATGGAAGAACGAATAAACTTTGGAGATTCTATAACTCGGGAACTAGTGATTCTCATCAACATTTGCAGTACTACTGTTAACTCTAGAATATTGTATGTGTAGGTGTAACAGCATACTATACTCGTATATATTAGTACAGTACGAGTGCAATTGGATTTGAGATTTGCTACTTGAAATACTGGAAGATAAGAAGAATATTGAATACCTAAACATTGCGTGCAAAGTGGAGAATCAACGTACTGGATGTTGATATACTGTACCTCGAAAACTGCTGTAGAGATACCTTAAGCTAAGTTAAGCGTATGTGGTTACAATCGGTGAACGGATAAACGATTATAAATGACAACCACTGGACCACAGGAGTTAGTTGAGCAATGCGTTTATTCCCATTTTTGAGAGCAGTGTTAACGTATAAAGCAGCACATACAACCATCCTGTACGGCAAAACTACCGAACTTTGCCAAATTTATGTATCGTACGGATGCACTGGGAGCTGTTTCTCAGTTGCAGTTAAATTAAGCCATAAATTGTTGAATAAAGTTTTGTTTCTTAATTAGCTCCAGAACTTCCTCGAATTCCTTAACGTCCACTGTAAATGTAGTTTTTTCGACAGTGAACCAAGTCTTCCTAAGTTTGCTAGTGCATAGAGTGTTCTAAATGTTGTTCTTGGGAATAAGGGATTTATATACAAACTGAGTCATCTAATGAAGTTCCTCACTCTATTCAACTTATGAGCTGCTCATGGTTCCATACGCCATTCATTTGGTTGAAAGGCACCCTGACGTCATCTATCAAACCAAAATCCAGTTACACATCCTAACACAAACCACATCCGAAGGAATCGTGCTGATGAAGAGTCTCAAGTATGAGCTTCGTCATCCATGATTGGTTTTGGATGAAGGAATAATTGCAGTTCTGTGTTTCAAACTGTTTTGTTCCTTAGTATTTCAGTTTTCAGGAGTATTCATTCCTCCATAACAAAGATATATTTGTCAAAACTCCAGATCTTTTAACGATGTACTTATATTCCTATTTATGTTGGTTCGTAACAAAATGCGGGTTGTAAGTTTTCTTGAGGATGAGCTATATAAAAATTCATCACAGATCTGTCCCTATGAGGCAATACTGCTCCCTGAAATATGTAATATAATGTAGATAAAAAGTTGTGTAGTTATCAGACAGTTTCACAAATGAAACTCTTTATTTGTGAAACTGTGTGATAACTACACAACTTTTTATCTACATGATGGAACGGCTTCGCCAAGTAAGAACATCTACAATCTACGTAATATAATATGTTTTTTAAATAGAAATGAAGAGTTTATGTCAAAAACTAGACATAAATGGTGGTACTTTGTCATTGAAATTCATTCAAAGCGCCTTAAAACACATAGAAACATTAGCTTGCCAAGCTGTAATTTATGAACAAGTTTGGTAGCTGAGATGGTGTTACCACATTAACGAATTATACTAGCCTCCGATTTGAATCCTGGTCTGACTAAAACACTGAAATCTATCTCATCCTATTTATTTTGTTAAATATTATTTTAGGAAATAATCCGTCTACACATCAGGCAAGCATTTAGTTGCGATGAATATTACCATGCGTTACTTAGAGTCCATACATTGAGGCTTATGAGATTCAAAATTATATAAGATGAATAGTTTCGCCAGTACAATCAGCTACTAAGAGAGAAGATCTACACTCGCGACTATATCCCTGCTTTTTGTGTACTCACCATGATTGATGCCTGTTGTACACTTCAGATTCAGTTTGAAGCAGTTTGAGTCCTAGAATCAAATACCTTAGACACCAAACAAGTAACGAGCAAATTTTGTTTTTCAAATTGTTCCGAAGCTTAGAATGTAATCGAGCTTGTAGTATGACCCAAATAGGGTAACTAACAACAAAGTTATCACGTACAGTTAATATAGTATGATTTATTTATAAAAACTGTTCGGTTTCGATTCCACCTACGAACTTCCAAATTGGCATTTAAAAAACAGACATTCAAAAATTTTAGTATCTTTTCTAAAGAAGTTCCCTATCCCTACTCAATACACTTCGGAGGTACGTGATTGGACGTATCAGTGTTTCTATTGCTTACTAGATGGATTCACCAGACCTCTGTTAGAAGTACCGAGTATAGTGAACCTTTGAAATACATCTAATCCAACTCGTGACATACTGCTCTTAAGAACAGTGTAGGTAATTACGCGGTAGTCGTTTTCTATTTTCAACACCTATTAACTCTTCTGTCTAGCAGACGCAAACTCCTAGGTATTTAGTCTGCTTTCAGGCATAAGAACCCGTAAGAATTGACGCGGCAGGATTTGGAAGTTTAAATTGCATTATGGAACGAAGCGGATTTGGCAAAGAGAAATCATGGTAGCACGATTCTGCAGTGGCGTAATGCTGGGGCTTTTCAGACTAGCAAAGGACTCGGAACGTTTACGAGAGGTGTGGAAAAGTGAGAGGTATTATATAATGGATATTATCACTCTCCATGTGAAAGCCGAAAAACTCCTGTAATCGCGGAAAAATCCAAATCTGAGTGATGAGTAATGTCATGAGACCAGATGGTGATACAGTCACTCGAAACGTAAAAATATAGTGGATGCTTGAGGTACTGGGTCTATCTACTCGCCGCTTTATGTAAAAGTTTAATTGATCAGCAAGAGCTGGTTATCTACTCTACGGCTTAGTTTGTCAACATGAACTCCAATTATTGAGTTAGATTACAAGTAATTCGCTCATCATACCTCCTACTTACAGGGACACTATTGCCAGTATAAACAAAAAAAAATCCTGTACCCTATGATAATTTTTGGAAGTTTCTTCTAATTACGTGGTGCTTTTAAAGCACTTGGGTTCCTGCGTGATATCCCTTTGTGAACAATTTTCGTACGCCCATGGAAGCTTTGTTAAGAAACTGCGCTAGACGTGCCTGAACCTAATTAGGGATATAAACTTTACTCAGCACATCACTGAATGGCAATTTATGAGGTAATTGTACCTGATAATTTGAACATGACATTATTTAGTTCACGTGCAGCTCAAACTACCTTGATTTTACAATTTGAAATCAGTAATGACAGGCGGGTTTTTGGTATAGATAAAATTTGATTCCGCGTTATTTTATTTTCACAAAGAAGTGATTAAATATATATTTAAATTTTTTCAATAATCTATTATCGAACATTATGCATTTCTGAAGGCACATATATACAAGTGAGATTAACATTTACATTTAGATTGTACATATGTAGATTGTAGATGCTCTTACTTGATGAAGCTCTTCCATAATGCAGATAAATAGATTAAGTAATTAACACTGAAAGAAAAAGACCTTTATTTATGAAACTGTGTGTTAATTACACAACCTTTTTACCTTCATAAATAGTAACTGTTCAACACAAATAAAAGTCACTTCTATTAGAGAAATTCTCACCAAAAGAAATGGTTCTTCCAGTGATAACTGCTCCCCATTCTCTTTCTATCTTTCTTGCTGTCTCACTCACTGTTATACTCTTAGCATTCAGAGCAACAGCCTAAATCTCGCTTTGACAGTCGCAGATTAAGAATCGCTTCTGGAAAAGAAAGTTTGCAGAAAGAGAAGTGCTATTCCATTATCATCTATTAGAATTCCGTACCTCCATTCGCATCGGGTCGTAAAGAGGAGGACAGCGTTGCCACATTATGTAGTGGCACCCAAAAGCGGTCGACTTTATATCTGCATAGGAATCACAGTACAGCTATCACGAAAAAATGAGAAAAATGCGCCACTAAAACTGTTTTACTGTGGTCAGGCTCAGCTTTTACTTTAATTTTCCAAAACTGTAATCTAGAGCAATATGAGATTGGTCGGAATGTTGGTAATTGTGATATTCCGACTTCCATTCGACCGTTTCCCCGTAGATCAACAACCTGGCTACTCTCTTAGAGATGCAACCCTGTTTCCACTTTTTTATTGTATATCATCACTGTGTTATAATTTTGAACTCCAATCGCAAGGTGGATTCTACAACCAACCGTTGCCAGCTGAGTTCGTGTCCTCTGACAGCGCTCGACTCACTTGACGTAAAACATCCCAAATTGCACCTAGGGAATTCGTGGCAGTAAATAAACGGTAAACATAGTGGATGCAATTTCTAATGGCAAAGTTAGGGTGCGGTTGCATAGAGGCGGACAGGCGATATTTCAGCTTGTTGACGCTGCAAAACAAGCCATGCTTACAGATATCTAATAAACTCGTTGATAATTTGCTTAATCGTGCATAGTCACCAGTTATTGTGCTAAGAGTTAGTTGCGCATTTCGGATTCATTGTTGGAAGCGATGTAAAATACGAATAGGTTCGCGATGTGGGAAGTTATGCTCTACTGGGTGTCAGGTTATCACAGCAAATAGAGCAATCCTCCAGGTTACTATTGCAGAAAGACCTTCTCTGCATGCATCAAACCTACTCGATAAGACACTTGGTTGTCTTCATACACTTCTTTCTTGACTACCAAAGAAAATTCAAATGACAAAGCCGAACCAGTGCTCTTAATCTGATGCTTTGGAAAAATGCGTCAATATATTCCCTAATCAGTCAAGAATAATATTTGTAAATGCATTTTCACTCAGTTGTCTTGTTTGTATTACTGAAAAAATTTTATAATATAATTTTTTCCGCTCTACACTGCTCACAATCTGGAAGCTAACTCCTTGTTTTAATCTTATGCATCCAGACAGACAGAACTTGAATTATTGGTGTCTAGATCAGAGGTTGGCCACTGAATGTACCAGCAGTTTGTTTGCTCTATTTCAGGTCTACTCTCCATTAGTGCTTCAAAGCTGTATAATTTAGTACCTCCATAAGCTCCCAGTCTTGCATTTCCATCTCACTCTTCTGGTAATTTCCGATATTCATGAAATTTGAATTATTGACAACATACTTTGACACTAATCTAATGTTTTTGAAAAATAAATCATGGAATTCCTTGAGCTACTGGATCGATTCTCAAGACCCAAATCTTGCGGAATCTAATTGCATTCCGTAAATAAAGCAATGGTGTATGACGTCATCCAGCAGACTGCTCAAAAGGCCATTTAGGGACAAAAATACCACCGCCGGCATTTCGTTCTGCAGAAAAATAACATTTTGATCCCGGCCACACAAAAGAAAGCTTGTGGAGTGACCTTAATAGCACAATCTCTCCAATTACCTTTTCAGACTGAAGTATTAATGCCGAACAAAAGACAGTTTAAATAAATTTCGCCGGACAAAGAGTAAGGTTGACCTAACGACTTGCTGCAATGTCTGGGTTGCGGAGCAATATACTGCCAAAAAAATGACCTCTCATTGAGGTTAACCCTTACAGAGAAACTGAAGTGGGTCGACTTGATATTTTCCGTTCATTGTGTTTTTTACCTCCTATCCATAAGTGAAGGATAAAGTCATCGCGTAAATTTCAGAAATTGAGAAAGTAGATATTTTCGACATGATATCTATATCACGAAAATGTATTTCATTTAGTTCTTTATGCCAGTCATCGGGTCATTGGTCTATCGGCTTGTCGCTTTGCAGGTCTGTCGTTCTGTCGGTCTATCGGTCTGTCGGTCTGTCGGTCTGTCGGTCTGTCGGTCTGTCGGTCTGTCGGTCTGTCGGTCTGTCGGTCTGTCGGTCTGTCGGTCTGTCGGTCTGTCGGTCTGTCGGTCTGTCGGTCTGTCGGTCTGTCGGTCTGTCGGTCTGTCGGTCTGTCGGTCTGTCGGTCTGTCGGTCTGTCGGTCTGTCGGTCTGTCGGTCGGTCTGTCGGTCTATCGGTCTGTCGGTCTGTCGGTCTGTCGGTCTGTCGGTCTGTCGGTCTGTCGGTCTGTCGGTCTGTCGGTCTGTCGGTCTGTCGGTCTGTCGGTCTGTCGGTCTGTCGGTCTGTCGGTCTGTCGGTCTGTCGGTCTGTCGGTCTGTCGGTCTGTCGGTCTGTCGGTCTGTCGGTCTGTCGGTCTGTCGGTCTGTCGGTCTGTCGGTCTGTCGGTCGGTCTGTCGGTCTGTCGGTCTGTCGGTCTGTCGGTCTGTCGGTCTGTCGGTCTGTCGGTCTGTCGGTCTGTCGGTCTGTCGGTCTGTCGGTCTGTCGGTCTGTCGGTCTGTCGGTCTGTCGGTCTGTCGGTCTGTCGGTCTGTCGGTCTGTCGGTCTGTCGGTCTGTCGGTCTGTCGGTCTGTCGGTCTGTCGGTCTGTCGGTCTGTCGGTCTGTCGGTCTGTCGGTCTGTCGGTCTGTCGGTCTGTCGGTCTGTCGGTCTGTCGGTCTGTCTGAATGTCAGTCTGGCGCTGAGGTATGTTTTGAAAATGGTTGGTAGCGTAAAGAAACAAAAAGGCCCACAAGCTGCTATGTTTTAGGTTTACTCTTTCAGGTTACGATTATTTTATGCGTATTTAAATACGTAGTTTCTCGAGAATGTCAAATATTGTATATGTTTTTGTAAAATATATTGAAAAATTTAATTTTGTCGGCAAAATTCTGTCCTAATTAAGGATCCAGAATATACATTAAATTGCATCAGTGGATGATGGTCCGCTGTGTGACCCGACCGACCTACCACAACGTTAATGCAACGTCACTGTGTCTGCTGAATGCTATCAATCTAGTTTCCGCTCTATACCCTCAACACAAAACCCTGATAGGTAAACACGTACAGCGAAACCCACTGGTGCGATGCGATATAGGAAAATTGAATTAATGAGAGGTAGGCGCAATACATTACTCCTTTCCCCTTTGTCTTCCTCCTCTTCTCACCGCTCTAAATAATTTAAGGTCGGAGATGGTTATCGTGAGTTCGTGGTCGATGAAGCTGTAATAAGTTCACAGTAGTGTGCATAACAGCAAGCAGCTCAAATTATATAAAGTTTGGTATTCATCAAGCTCTTTTATCTGACAAGTCTTTCAAGAGTTTTAGATTTAACATTTAATACAGTTTTTAGCGATACTAATTTTTGTTGTTTACTTAGATCAGGTAGCGACTAATTCCGAGTTTGCGTTGTTTTGTTAAAGGAATGTGAAAATAGCAGTGAGAAAAATATGGTCTGCGTTTGTTTTCACAGAGTCAGAGTAGTGAATTTTTCTCACTGGAAATGTTCAGATGAAAGTTCTTGGGTGTAATGGGGGAGAGTTATCTAATGATGACTCTTATTTTAGACATTGACAGCGTTTTCAAGGATTTTTTCAAGGTCAACGACGTTTTTTCAATGGAAACATATATTTTTGATTACAGAAACTTAATCTACGAGAAATACAAATACTTTTTGTTCCAAAAAATTTTTATTCCGATTTCAGCTTAAGTGGATAAAAAATAAATCATTTGTTCTTTTTCGAAAGTTTCATAACCCAATTGTAGACAACGCCGTTATCATTAATTTCTTTGGAACATTATTGACTGAGTCGTATTCCTACAGTGGACAAGAAATTGAATATAATCAAATAGATTTTGTTTGTTTGTTGTTCTCAGATGAATCTGGTTTCACAAACCGTGGTGAAGTGAATCGATATAATATGGACTACTGGACAGTGGAAAATCCGCGATTGTTGAGAGAAGTAAATTATTGATGACAGGTTAATCGGTCTATATCTTATTGAAGGAACGTTGAATGGGCAAAAATATCGAAACTTTTTAAAACACGATTTATCAGAGCTAATAGACGATATACCACTTCAATAAAAGGCAAGTGTGGTTTCAGCATGATGACTGCCCTGCTCATTATGCCAGAATTTTCCGGGAAGGGGTGGATCAGAAACACTCTAATCAGATGGGGTAATCACTTTATTTGGCCTGCTAGGTCACCAGATACAACCCCTCTTGATTTCCTTTTATTAGGCCATTTGAAAGAAATTGTGTTTTTGAGAAGCTTCCACTACATCGGAAAATATGATGTAATGCATAAGATATGCTTGTAGAGCAATCTATAGAGAAACACTCATTGGTTATCATGAAGTTGGCGGGCATCATTTTGAAAATTTGTTATAATAAATTTAAAGGTTTCCCATATGATAATTACGTTATTTATGCTTTCGTGAAAAGAAAAGCATTCCTGACAATATAATTATTGGAATTTTATGAAAAAAATAAATATTGTACTTTTCATTTACTTGCAGTCGGATTTAAAAAGTTTCCGAACAAAATATATTTGTTTTTTCTCGTAAAGTGAGAATCTGCAATGAAAAATATATGTTCTCAAAAAAAACATAGTTGACCTTCAATTGTACTCAAGAACTTTCATTCAGATGAAAGTTCTCATAAGAAAATCTACCGTTTTTGCGCTATTCGGCTGTCTCAAGTTAAATAAATGCTATATTCGTTAACAAATGCTTGAAAAGACCGGTCAAACCATATAGGTCAAATTAAAAAATATATATACAATGAATTATTTGCCTAAATACTAGTGCAGATTCAGGCACCAAAAAAATTATTCCCTAAGACAAGAAAAAAAAATTGACAGAAAAACAGTTCGACAGGATATGCTAGGTTTGACAGTTCGAGTTTTGCCTCCATCATAAGATCTAGTTAGCTAGTTGTTAAGTAGCGTTTGTTAACAGTCAAATCTGACAGTCCGGCGATGATTTAAATATAAACACGTCACTGGAAGCATAAGAGTTTTATTTGTGAAACTTTGTTTTACACATACATGTTTTATCTGAAACCGTCATAGCAGACAGACAGCAATGGCGGATCATTATGAAGTAATAAGTCATGGAATAAGGTAAATAAAAAGATATAATTCCATATAATTTATTACAGTGTTCAAGCAGAAGTACCTGAACTATAAAAAAACGAAGCACGTGATCTCAGGTTGAGCGCGGGCAGAATTCTAAATGGCGCGAATGATTCCAATTTAATTTCGAGGATGATGTGCAGATGTTCTCTCCTCCTGTAGGACGACGACGCGTTTTCTTGCCGCCGCTACCGCGCGGTACGCCGGACGGAATCCTATTTGAATATAAAACTGAATTCTCTTTTATAATAAAACGCTGAGGTAATAGTGTAGCTGCAGACACGAGAGCAGAATACCGGTGCGCATTAGCATTTTTCATCACGACTCATCGTCAGTTACCTCCTCTCATTAGGGAACATCGTGCAATCTGTGACATATGCAGCCCTGTGGAACAGACAATATCAAATGAATCTTTGTTCTAATGAGTCAAAAATAATACCAGAAATAAAAATTTCATTATTCGCGAGTTCAAAACAGTGTAATCAAATTTCGATTCCATAATTCAATAATTAATTTAAAAATCGCCAAATAGTTGTACCTATTTTTTCTTTTAGCTAATACTTCTAAAATGTATTAATTTCATAGAAATCGAAGGTGAAAAGTTTCGTATTTCAATTTTACATGAAACCTAGTTGGTTAAAATTTTATTTTGCAAAGATCGTAAAGATTATTGAGGAATTATTTTCCACATTACCACAGCTATTCTGTTCGATGATTTGTTAAAATACATTTTGAAGCTTAAACACCCTTTATGTATAGGCAATTTAGTTTACATTAAATTTGCAATATTATCAACCTTTTTTATAGGTCTGGATTACAAAAATATTACACAATAGCTATTTGAGAACCGCTTTGAATCAAATTTGGTGTGATGATTTTTTACATTAAAAATGTTTTTCTGGTCAAACTTAAGAGTCCTACCTATCATACGCATACCCAAACTAAAATTGCTAAGAAACTTGAAGGTTGTCGCATATTTTTTATGATTTTTAACCATTAAATCAAGAATTCTTTTGATATATAGGCTGAAGGAAGGGCTGATAATTTGACATGTTTTTAATAATTGGTTCTAATGTAATCTTGGTACACGTGTTTGAAACAGCAAATTTGGGATTCTCATATAGGGACATGATTCCGAATTTGTATTTGACATGACTGTGAATAGCTGTCAATATATAAACGTTTAGAGTTGAATCATCATGTATAGCTTGACTGAATACCTTCACTAACGTTTCTACTTATCCGGCTGTTTTCATTGAAGTATAATATGAAGAAATATATTTTATAATGGCAAAAAAAATTGAAACGCGTCACTAAAAGAAAGAGTATTATTTGTGAAACTGTGTGAAAACTACACAACTTTTTATCTAGATGATGGAAGAGTTTCACCAAGTAAGAGCGTCTGCAATCTACATGATAATTGTTAAATACTTTTCAAACTATTGGTGACAAAAATTGCTCCTTCAAGAAAATGTTCATTTCCGACGTACAGAAAGGTAAAGGTTTCGATCAGCCTCGTAGAAAATTATGATTGATTCGATTTTATATTCTGTAGAAAATGAGGCATTAATGTCAAAAGTAGTTAAGAGGTACCCGTACTCTACAATGACACTTCAACCTTGAAAGCCATGGTTGTAGTTATGAAAATCCTTTTTTTCTCAGACATGTTCACAGCCTGCTCAAAAAGCTAACGCAAAAATACGTATATATTTGGTCAAAATCGCACGAATCAACAAATCAATTCGAAGTGTTATGCCCTCCACTATGAATTAGATCTGCTATAGACATACATGTTTCGTCTTTAGCTTAGACTCACCAGTATAGCCTGGAGGTCTAACTGTAGAGAGCAATCGGGTGGTATATGCGTAACTCAAGTCAAGGGTGTGATAGCAACGGCAACTCATCTCGTTCAATGCAGTCCAGGTGTTAGGACCTTTGACCTCGCAGGTTGTCAATGGGAGCCCCTGTAGAGGGCAGCACTTGGATAAGTTGATCTTGCAATCAATTTGAAGTTTGTTCGAATGCCAGTGTAGTGAAATTCAATCAGAGTAGACGAATCTTTACCAAGAAAAACGGGAACATAGTTTCTAATAAAGTAGATGCATTCCCTCCGTCTATTCAGAGTGAGCTGAATAGGAAAATTTATGTACCTCCTGGGAACGGGTAGCTTTGATATATCAACAGAGTATACACTGGTCGCTGAAATACGGTGCTTTTTAAGCCAATGCTTCGCTTGATTCGATTTGATCAAAGATATTTATTGCCATCGTACGCAAATATGCTGTTCAATTCAGATTTATAGCAATGCTTTAACAGTGTTGTTTCAATTTCCTTTTTTCGATTAAGTCACCCAATATAAAAGCATTTTTGAGTATTAATACCATACAGGGTGCTTGAAACTGCTGGTGCGGCTAAACAGTGAAACATGATAATTTATTGACTTTGGATTGATATTTTTGGGGTAGATGTCAACAATCTTAAAAATTTAAATTTAATTAAAAATCTGATAGTTGTATACCGAACTAAAATATTTCTGACGTCAATTGAAGATCCTAATCCTTTCCATTAGTTTTTGTCTTATGTACTTCGATGCGGTGGGAGCGAGCCAGGGCAAATAATGCTATACGCTGGGCGTGTACGACTGGTTTTAAGATCAAACTTTTTTGAGAAAAATATTTTTCTTCCAAATACTTGATAAAATCCGATTTTTCAGGAATTTTGCACTATTATTTGTGGTGGAGAGGGACTAGTTCAGTCCTAACTGGATCAAACCTATCTAGTCCTATTGGCATCCCAGGATCACGTTAATAGTACGCCACGGGACTGGATAGTATTAATGTATTTAGAACAAAGCTAATCCTCCACTATAAATAATATTGGCAAAGTTAAACAAGTTCGGATGAAGATGACTAAGATTTTATAGAAAAAACATTTTTTCTGGAAAAAAATGTATATATAAGTACCAGAGCTAAGCTTATATAAACACTGCGTCTCAACGGTCTCTAACGGTTAATAATATCGGAAGCTTACGAATGGTAAAAAAGATACATATCATCCTATTATAAATAAGATTGTGTCCATTACAAACCCTTGTAGAGTCTCCCAACTTATGAACCGCAGTGTACACTAGAAACAAAGTATTGGGGTAGCGGCGCACTAGCCGTTCGCAAATAGCGTGGAAATGAGCCGGTAATCGGTTGCAGAAAGCTCCGGGGACCCGGAAAAATGGCCACCGGAGCCAGAGTTGGAGCCGACGCCACGAAGAATTATCGACGATTCGATAAAACTGCCGATAATGCCGCACTGGACGGAACACGAGCAAACGTTAAGACGCTTTGTGTAACGTAGCCCGAAATTGATGTCTATTGGCTTGAAGGCAGGAGAGTTCAGCTCACCTTTAGGCTCGGTTTCACTTCCCACGTTTGGGCGAGCGAACTGTTGTAATATTTTTTTTTATTATTTAATTTCAGATTTTTTTTGCTGTTTTATAATGTCTACTTCACGAAAATTCGTGTCGCTCATTCGCCTCATATTTGGAGAATGCTGGCGTTGATTGTAAATACGAGGGTCATGCTGAAAGTTTTTAGATACCTACAGAAAAACTACAAGGTTTTTAAAAAAAGCTTTATTCTGTTTTTCAACATATCCTCCACGGAACTTAATACACTTACGAATGTGGTTAGACCACTTTTCAAATTCTTGTGACCAACGTTCATTTGAAAGGTTACTAACCTCCTCCTCATATGCAGCGATTGTCTCTACATCGATAGAAAAATGGCGACCTCGTAACTTTTCTTTGATCTTAGGGAATAGGAAGAAGTCGCATGGAGCTAGGTCCGGATAATAACCATTCATAAGTAACTTTCCTTTGATTTTCACACTCTTGGAATGTCGAATTTTCATTGGAGGCTGCTCGTTTTCAAAGCACCAAACTAATGACTGCTGTTTAGTTTCGGGATAATAATGATATAACCATGTTTCGTCTCCGGTTACGATATTAAAAGTGTTTTTACTGTGCCCATTATCCAACTTTTCAAGCATAAACTTAGCCCAATGAACTCTTGTTGCTTTTTGCTCACTGGTCAACAAATGTGGCACCCATCTGGAACAGCGCTTCCTTAGGCGAAGGTGATCATGAATGATTGCTCGGACAGCTGCCGATCTAATCACCAGAGAAGTCTCAATCTCGGTGTAGGTTACATGGCGATACATTTTTACCATATTTTGCACAACTTCCGAGTAACAGCAGTGGGTGGTCGACCTGTGCGAGGTTCATCATCGAGTGAGACCCAGCCCCTTTTAAACGCAGCAAACCAATTAAAAACTGTAGCACTAGAAGGGGCAGAGTTCCGGAAGCAACTCGCTAAACTTTCGTGACATTCCGCTTGTTTTAGTCCCTTTTTATAGTAATACAAAAACATTGCTTAAAAATCGCGACTACCCGTTTCCATTTTCATGTTAAAATTCGACCAACACTTAGATGCATTCGAGGCCGTGGCAAGGCAACTACTGAACGATTCAAAGGCTACCTTTGCGTTTAAACACTTACACCTTTAGACAAAATAGCTGCGTGCAAACTTGTTTAAACTTGTTTAGATTAGGAATATCTAAAGACTTTCAGCGTGACCCTCGTTCATCGGAAGTATATCAGTCCAGAATGGGTGCCTTGGATTTGGATAGACCCGATAGCAGCCCATATACACCAAGCTTGATCAGAAGTTCCCCATGCCAGACTTCATCAAAAGCTTTACATAAACCGAATGCGACGTTTCGAGATTGTCCATGAAATACAATTGCTCGGCTTCATATATGTGTAACGGAGGCTAGGTTCCTGTGGGTCTACGCTTTCGGAAGCCGTACTGGCAATCACTGGTTATGTTGTTGTTTGTCCAAGTTGCATGTTAATGGCTGTCGCCATAACCTTGGACTTGCTACAGATCAGAGTCACGTATCTATAATTGCTGAACACGATTTGTTTGTCCTTGTTCAGGGTGGGTTGCATGCTGCCAATATTCCATCCACTAAGGGAGATGCATCGGTCCACAATCAGCTGACCGTTTGACATTAGTGTGAAGTGTAGCTTATAAATAGTCTGTTGATCACAGTGAATTGCAAACGACAAAATGTGAACATCGGATGATAAGCTCATCTCAAATCCAGGCTTAAGTAGACAAATCTATTTATGTTGGCCAGTGATATTCGAACGATTTTCACCGCTGGAATGAGTGAATAAGAAAATGTGTTCCGCATTGTGTCTCTAGGTTAATTAGGGATTATGACCATCGGAGCGTCGCATGCGGTCGCAGAACGGGACGGCCGCAAACGATCTGCGGCCTCGCATCCGGACAATGCTCGTTAATTGACCATAAATCGCCAGGATCTCTGGACAAATCCCCCACTACGCCGCTCTGTGGAGATACAAAGTGTTGCTTACCATCACTGGGAGGATTTGCCGCTCCTGCTCGTAGTCTGATTTTTGTGTGTGGCGCAACAGAGGTCTGGATATGTTATGCTGCACGAATTAATCTTATTATGTGCGAATCGACTGCTACATCGCACAGGGCATGAGGGCTTTGACAGCAAGCTGAAATAAATGGAGTATCAAAAATGATTACATTATTTTGACGTGGCGGATATGCTTAATAATTTACAATAATGTAGTAGATGTACATATATGCTACTCATAAATTATAAAAGCTGTTCATCCTAAATTTTTTAATCACTAAATTAAACCACATAAGGTTGAATGAGTTGCTTACTGACATTTAGATTGCTGCCACCCTTTTCTCAATGAACAAAAGAAAAGTTTGGAATGAAAATTATTTTGATATTTTTAATTTTTTTGCGTTTATATACGTGGGGATGGTGGAGGGAAATAGTGCTACTCACCATGATGAAATGCATCAAGCTCTACCAGTAGCGGGATACATAACGGAAGATTGAGAACTTTCTGAAAATCTCAGTTTGGGTGAAAAATATTGATGTCTTTTCAAGACCGTTTGTACCCAATTCCAATTGTATAGTAGCTCCTTTACTAGGAGTCGTCAGACAGAATTCTATTGGTTCTAGCCTAGGCTTCCCAAAGATGATTGCTGATTCCTCTTCTCATGTAGTGCATGAACTCACAGAGGCCGCGGAGAGCTGACATTGTACCTTCTCCGCATGCAGGTAAGCTCTCCATTGTAAAGCCCTAGTTGTACAGGTGCTAGTTAAGGCCACAGTGTCCCTTAAAGAGTCCTATAACTATACGAAGCTGATTTCGGTTTGATGAAATTCTTCTAGCCGTTTCTGAGCTTGAGCTTCAAATAAATGTTTCCCTTGGCTGCATCTAATCATCAGGTTCCATATTCCTTGTGCTGAAGTCTTTCCAATTCCTTGACTTGGTTCCTTATTGTGTTTCAAGGAACTCCCAAGGCTGTTTCTGGTACCCACTCCACAATAATTTTATTGTGGCAGTTTACTCAGTTCTTGTTGACATTCCCAAACAGACGACATCGTAGGACTTTTCATATAATAGTGCTAAGACCACCAACATATATATTTCTTATTTCGCTACACTAAGAGATTAAATCAATAATTTAGTACAAAAAAAGTATATAAATCAAGATCCTGCCTGTGGCTAGTTGATAGCATTTTCTTAAAACTATTGCTTTATAGGTTACACCCAACAGTTGCAAATTATCTTACTTCTACCCACTGTCATATGATACATTCCAAGCTCAGATCAAGCTTCTTCAATCTGTCGAATTTCATATTTCAGGCGGACCTAGGAACTAGAGCATCAACTTTATATAGCAAGTTATAACCGCTAGAAACAAGCACTACCCGGAATTCCGAAGATTCGTTTCCGCGTGATATATGTGATTAATTTAAAAGTTGAGACTAGTCCAAAATGCTGGCGCGATATCATATAGCCAGCCGAACGACGTCGCCAAGATATATGTATACCGGAAAATGTAAAACTAATCTAACTTTATCTCTACTATGCAAAGTTGGCTGCTAAGGAATTTTAAGTGATCCGAGAAGCATTGTGTACTTGATTAGCTAATCAGATGTGCGATGTAGAGTCTTCGTTATTGGAAATCCCAATCATTGTTATCATAGTACTTATTCAATATCTTCATTTCTGCCGCGGTACGTAGAGTTGTTCAATTTAAGTATTGGAGAAGAAGGGTAAAACATCAGAAGGAATAGGTGTGGTGGCGAATTGTATCTCTCTGAAATGCAGTACAACCACAAAAATTAATGAGTCAGAAAGGCTTGAAAAGGTGTGATTTATTTCATAATGTGCAGTTCTCTATAATATTTATATAATAAAATAGAATCTCTTATAAAATTGGTGAGGTTGACCTCCAATACCTCTAATGAACCCGATAGTCGCGAAATTCGTCACATAGAGATAGTGATGGCAGTTTATTTACCCTTTCGGTTTTAAGAGATCCGTGTTTATTGTAATTATTAATGAGAACATCTTTTAGATGATTAACCATTTCATCATTATCGTCTTAGGAAAATATTTGAGTAGGAAGTAGTACGGCTCTCCTAATCGACCAATTTTAATATTAAGAAACACATTAAAGGATTGAAGGATCTTCAATATCTAATTAACCTTTCACGTTTCTATGATTTTTACCTTAGACTTTGTTTAATTTGCAATATTAACAGCTTTCTATAGATGTGGATTTCAAGATTATTGCTCAAAAACTATTCAACCGATTTTGATGTATTTTGCGTGATGATTTATCATACTAAAAATTTTTTTGTCAAATACAAATTTTCGATCTATTTTCTGAGTGAATTACAGTCCTAGTTTTGTCACATAGTTTTTATACCTTATACTATTTCTGTTCTATTATTTTGACACGCATTTTGAATTCTTTTTTAAATAATTTCTTCAATAAAAATTTGGAGTACACTTTATTTGGTCCCGCACATAGCGAAATTATAATTTTTGGTGAAATTTTGGACAAATTATGCAACAGTTTCTGATAGAAAATATCCAATACAAAACAGATACGCTGAGTTCACTTAGTCTATTCTAAGAAATAATTTAATCCAAATTCCGATGCGTAAAATACAATTATTATCAACCCACTAAAGAGTAGCATTGGAAATGAGTCCCTGCTCAAGCGGTTTACTATGATTGGTTCCGCCGGTGCCGCCTTTCCGTGGCGCTGTCCTCACTCACGCTGTCGTTGTTCCTACTTTGTCCATTTACTTAACAAATGAAATTAATTGGGAAATCTTTAAATTCTGCTGAGAACTTAAATACAGTAGGATTATGTTTGTTAATTGTATTCAACAATTACTGCCAATTTCAAATGCGTATCTAAGCTTCACTCATTAAACTTGCTCGTATTACATCTATCAATGTATTCATTAGTCCGTATACTGCGTTACAAGTTGCAATCAAATTTCTGTATACCGTTCTTGTAATCTGAAATCGATATCAATTATATCCTGAAAACTAAAGCGTTTTATAGCAATTTCTTCTGGAAATCAGAGACGTTCTCCGCATTTAACTATCTTTTTACGACCACCCATTAATACCGTTCCGACGAAATAAACCCATGTATCTTCTTAAAAACTCAACGAGGTCAGTGGCAGACAAATCTGTGCTTTATACCGGGAAAGCTCATTCGGGACAAGCTTCATTTGTTCTCTCAGCTACCTTGCTATTAGTCTTCTCGGTGTCAAAGTACAACTTGCCTCATGTTTATCGGAATCTAACGATTTCGAAACTTCTAGGATTTTAGGTCATTCAAGTCTTAGGTACACTCAGAAATGATTTGGGTAGTGTATTTGACCGTCTGAGTTTGTAACAAGCCTATGGGTTGCCACCGGGATGGCTTCCGATGTGATCATACCGAATGTTCCTTGAGAATCTGCCCTTTCTTCAATGGTCTTCTTACTGTACATAAGAGAACTGTTTGAAATCACATCTAGTCCTATCTATAAGTTTGCTGATGACAGCGCCCTGATTTCCTACCATCCAGAAAGTCCCTATTTCGACGGGGCCTGCTACTCTACAAGGCCCTGATCAGACCATCCCTGGAGTACTGCTCGCATATGTGTACTCCTTAAAGCTTCTGGACACAATCCAGAAGGACCAAAGGACCTTCATAGTCTACACCTACAGCACCGAAGAATTCTAGCTGATCTGTCTTCATTCTATAGATATTATCATGGCAGATGATCCACTGAGCTGTCTCGCATAATAATATCAAGAGTCGCCAGTACAGCACTCAACTGGCGCATTCTCACGAGGTCAAGCCGCATCCAAAACTCGTTCCTTTAGAGAACCTCTCATTGTGGAATGGGCTAACTTAATTCCCCGATAGTTACAATCAACAGTGTTTACGCAACGCTTATAAGAAAACTTGTTTAAATTTTGCAAATAGCACTAAATTTTCTAGTTTGTTGCCCCTTGGATCTGCCAATGATTGGATGGCTCGAACTCAATCGCCTAATAGAAGACGAACTGCTTTTAAAAGGACTTAACGGAGAGAGATATCGATGAAAAGAACACCATTTCCCAAGGCAATTGCAGACGATTAGACAAAGTAGTTTCGACGATTAAACTTGTATTAAAAAGAAAATCGCAACAGTCAGGATGAGTTTGCTGTAATATACTCAATGGCATACTTTAAAGCTTAGGAGGAAAATTGTTTGTCTAACGGATAGCTTGCAAAACCAAGTTAAAAAGTATTTAGCTGCTTGTACATCATGTTTCAATGCATGCATATAAGAACAAATAAATCTCCAAACCAAATTAACACTGATATTCACTGACTAACTGTTCCTAGGATAATAAAAAAAATGCGTACGACAACTTTCAGGATCTCCAATAGTGAATAACTTCTGTAAACCGTTAGTGCCCTACTTCTATGTTTTTATTCAAAAAGGATGCATTTTATTGCTGCATCCTGATCGTGAAAGGGGCGAGGCGAGGATCTATAAACTAATTAAAAAAGTGGTCCAGTTTGTTATTTTCCCCATGATAAATTTGCTGTTGGCGGTATTTACGTATAAAGCCTAATTAATCTTTACGGTTTACGGTCGTTCTATTGCGACCTAATTTTTTACTTGCTACCCTGTGCCTTGGAAAAGAAGCGAACATAAACTGCGACCGACTGAAGTTTATCGTAAGCACTTTAAAACCGTGGGATATACTTGAAAATACAGAATTAGGAGAAGATAAAATCTTTCTATTTGAAGCTTGATAAGCCTTTACATCATTTAAGAAGTTCAAAACACATCGTCTCTGAACTGAAATTGGTATCTCAAAATTTTAGCCCCAAAAAGCTGCGTAAACTTCATACTTATAGCGAAAATCGGTGTTATATCATCTAGCATTTTCTAATTTATGGAGATATAATTGGCGATATATACCATATAACTGAAGAAACAATTGACAATTTGAAGTATTGATTTTTTTTGAGATGGGGCTCATATTGGATTTCATTATATATATGAATACTTTGCTCAGCTATGTAAGCTTGTAAATAGATAGCTTTGCAAGAAAAACTAACATTCAATACAGAGAATATCGAACTCTGCGATCATTTTCAGAAAGGCAGTTTGCTTATAATTTGGAAATATAACTTCTCCATGGACTAGATAATAAAAATTTAGATCAGTTAGCTACTACTTCAACTTTTCAAATATATTTATTAAGTGTATTGCCGTTTACTGTGACACCGACTCTCTCATTAAAATAATATTCGGGAAAATTATAACAGATAGGAAGTTATTCAATGTTAATGCATATGTATATACTAACTAAAAAATATATTATCTGCTAAGCCACAACCTATCGTAACAATATTTCTTTTATTCGTTTCGCTACAGTCTTCCTTTCCAGTTAAACGATTCGTGATTATTTATTGAAATAGGTTCAAAGAAAAATCAGTTTCAATTATTGACTTTACTACTTCATTTCTAAAGCCTCTATATTGATTACAAGTGAACAAAAGGGATGGAAAACAAACTCAAATGTGAAAATCATACCGTACTTAAATTGGGTGGAGCGCTTGATTCAAGTAAATCCTCCTAGATAATAGCAGCCGTATATCCTAGCCATATCGCGTTCAACTGTTTATCCAAATAAGTAGTCCAGAAGCACACGGGCTTCAGTCTTAGAAAACAACAGAGTTGTACGGATCAAAGCTCAACCGACTGTTTGTATTTTAATCCAGGGAGCTTAACCGGAGTTTCTTTGGCGTGGAGCAGTGAACAGCATTGAAAGCGATGATACGGCACTTGGAGCCATTGGCGGGTTGAAAGGGGTTTTCTGGACTCGAAAATTACCAAGCATTCCAAAATAAACCACAACAAATAGTGTTTTCAGAATGAATGTTTCTCCACAAAATTTAAACAACAAATACCAATTTGAGATCACATAGTTTTTTATGTCATTGCTATCGAACCAATGCTTTTTACTATGTATAACGTGCTTATCTAGATACTATCATTTTTGATCTTCCCTTTTAAATATATTTAGCCTTTGCCAACACTGTTTTCACTTCTTGGGTGGTCACTTTGCAAGGTGTGGTTAATTCCCAGATGCCTGAATGACGATAACTCGACTATTGGCTTAACTGTAGATTGTAGATGCTCTAAATTGATGAAAACTTTCCATCATTAGAATATTATTATGCAATTTATACACAAAATTTCAGAAATGAAAGTCTATTCTTAGTGAGGCGTTTCACTTTAATCTATAAAGTGTTCACCACGAATTTTAAAAAGGTTTAGAAGGACAATGATAATGACTGAAGGAGTGTATATTTCACTTAGACGGATAGACGCCTAGAAGCTGAAAAGTGTGTTCTACTAAGCTCTAAGGATTTATACTATCACTCTGAACATCCAAAACCCAGCCAAGCAACATCATCCCAATAAACATCTAGCTGCATAAAACGTAGCCGTGGGTTCCTGGTGCATATAAAGCAGAGTCAGATGGTGTTATATCTGTCGTGGAGATGCAGTAAAAACGGCCCGACGATATAAAATTTACTTCCACCGTAATGCTAATGCTCTTAGCTTTATAACGCTTTCCCGTTTCCAGAAATTATACACGTGGTATGTTACTGCTGAGTGCTTCGAATACACTGTATTTATTATGCTCTATGCTGGCGATATCTAATTTGTTTACACTGTCACGGATGTTTTAAGAGGATTCGCAAAACTTGTGGATGGAATTTGATTCCTGCATGTTTGAGCAAATTGTAATCCTCAGATAAAATCAATACTTTCTTGAGTGAAAGCTTGGAATGAAGGAGCAGCATAAAAGGATAATGAAAAGAACTATTATGAACTTTGTATCATTATGTTTTATATAAAAAGAACAAAAGGTACGGGTGGTTATATTCAGAAAAGTATTTGTGCGCCTCTGAGGAACTAAAAGAAGCAAATGGAAGTTCCACTTCCAGCAAAATGGAATAAAGAAACCAGTTGAATGGAACCAAATCAGTTTAATGAGTGAAAAAGTAGATTGTTTGGTGGAGGAGGGAAACAATTACTAGATTTCGTGTTCTAAGTGGACGATCGTTGCGTTGATACGATCACATAGAAAATAACACAAATGGTTGCAAAATCAGATGCTAAAGTGGCGAAAGTATATTCTGCTATATTGCTATATATTCAAAAATAAATGCAGTTGTGGAAAATACATTAGCGAAAAAATAATCAAAGCGGAATTCCGGTTTTATCTATTTGTAGACAATTTTGCGCTTGCCAAAAAATTTGTTTTGAAATCCAAACATTGCCTTGGTGCATTTTTCAAGTCTCTGGCCAATATTTGGACGCACCGAAAAAAGTTTTGGTTATAGTATCAGATCTCTTGACGTGCGCTCAAAATTTTCAAAAGGTCCAGAATTATCTGTTTCTGTTGTTTACCAAAGCAATACTTGTGAGCGTAGCAAATTACTCAGTTTGAATTCACCATACCTTCACTTGTCCATGATGTTAGTAAGAAATAATTAATGATTTTATTTAACTAATATTTTTCAATCTGCCACTACTTCAACATGTTGACAGAATTCCCAGACACATCAAATGCAACGTCAGCGATGGTGTGCGCCTTCGATCTCCGTTCGAGGTTAAATGCATCATCAAAATGTATGAGCTCAGCGTTAACGTTTCCTCAACCTGCTTTAACGGCATACCTATACTATCTGGAAGGCACTTCGGCCAACTTTAAATGTATGAAAATTGTCCGGACCTTCTTCTATACGGATATATTCCGTTTTATTGTTAGGATACGATGTTTAATTCAGATACCTCGGTAATTTCATCTGGTAGAGGTACAAGGAGCAACAATATATGTTGGGTCTTACATTTTAGTCGTGTAGGCTGACGAACTGACGTTTGGTTAATTGATGGCGCAAGTCCATTCTCGATCTGTATCATCATGTGATACCAGTTATTATCCTGTATTACATCGCACTGATGAGTCTCAGGGAGACAAAATGGTCCATGATTGGTTCTGAAAACGCAGCTTCTCGTGTATACTTCATTTGTTTTTTAGCATGCCAAATTTCAACCATGAATAGTGCTCACAATGAGGGACTTTTGCCATAGATCCGTAGATTGGTGGGTTGCTGTAAGACACAAGAACTGTTTTTCGGTTAATAGTTGATGCAAATGTATTCGAAATTCTCTTGCAGAGACCAGGCCATCATTAAATTGGGATGCGTTCCGAAGTAGCTTCTGGAGCTTCTGGACTGAAACTAGAAAAGAACAATACGTTTGTCAGTACAAATGATCACCATACCACTATGGTGAATCTTATGCCGGTCTGCATCGGATAACAACGTTGAAAGTCATCACTATGTCGCTTCACCAAGTCGAATATTCGACACCTCGTACGAGCCTCTTGAAAAATTCATTCCTCTTGAGATCCTCAGTGTTATGGAATGGGGTGCCGGGACGTTTGTTTTCCTATAGTTATAGTATACAGCAGTTTAAAGTCAATGTAAATATATTATGTATCCTCACATAGCACTTCTGGGATGCGCTAGATTCTATGCATTTGTGAGACGTTGTCTATAAAGAAAGGGTAGCTGTCTACTATTGAAGTTGCGTATGGCTCTCGCCAGGTGGTTCGCTTTACTATAGCCTAAAACTTCCCTTTGAACTTATCACGTTCCTAGGAAGACTTAACTCTGAGTCATTTCTTGGCTAAAGTTAATTTATTCTTGGGGGTACAACTAACATGGCCAACATCTCTGTCTGATACACTGCAACGTAAATATTTCCTGTACGCTTATGCCTTCCAAGTACACTCCCGCAACTACTAGATCCTTATATGAACCATTCGCAAAACATTCAAGACTCATCCCTATTTCCTGGTGGGAATGAGAATGAACCTTTCGCACGGCCTGAAGATATACATGGAGTTGCTTAATGATAGTCCTAATTCCTGAAATAAGTACAAGGAGAAATCTTTAGATATATATCTCAAGTAAAAGGTCTGGTTTTTAAGATACAGGTTGTTATTTTTTAAGAAGTTGGTTTTTCATTAATATCTCGAAAATCCTTGTTCTGACAAAGAAGTGGTAGTCTTAGTTGATAAAACGTATTATTTTTGAATACTTAATACGAAAATGTTCCCTCATCTTACATTATAAGGGATGCTGAGCTTTTGCTTTTATCCAGTAATCCGGAGGTGTGAAACCCAAGATTAGGTCGGCGACTGTAGATGCTGTCGTTGTCATATAGCTTGTTTCCCGGTAGGGGTCCAGGGGGTGCATCTTCATCAAATAGAACTTCTAGAAGAGCCTCCTCCAAAAGTAGTTCTTTGGTAAAACTTCAACGCTGTGGAATGAGCTGAGCGAGTTAAGGTTAATGCAGATAGAAAATTATACTCTAGCAGCGCTACTGGATCGCGACAGTCTTCCTGTCCAGCGAGAGGTCACACTAGAGAGGGAAGTGAAATCTAAAAAAAAGGATGAACTGGTCAGATGAATCTTTTTTCTTGATGTACCTCTTATCATAAAAAATGCACATCGAATATGTAACACAGCATCCAAACGCATCAAATGCAGTGGACGAAAATATCACAGCTGTGTCATGGTGGCATGGTAAAATCAGTTTACTCTACTTCCTTCAGTTTTATTCTATCGGAATAATGTTTAATTCATTTATTTGTTCTGTTTCAGGTGAGTGGCGATGCTTGATGTATAGTCTTAGGGACCTCTGTAGTGAAGTGGTGAGTTCTGAAAAGTTAAGGTGCTACTTTTTAATTCAATATCGATCTTAAGTAACTCTAAGTTGGTTGAGATTTGAAAACCTTAAAAAATGAAAATCATCAAAGTCATGAGGATTCATGTAGACATTTAAGCTTGAATGTTGGTTATATTTGGAAAAATGTACTTTTCACGGAGTGGGCAGAGAAATGCTATAGAAAGTGCTCCAATCTTTTATTCGATCAATGTCAAGGTGGAGATAAACGTAGAGCGTTATTTAGAGTACCTGTTATATTTTTTCTTCAATTATCCAGTTCTTTGATTAGTTTTATTAGTTTGATATCTGTTGAAGTTATTAATTCGTTTTTTTCCGATTAGTTCTGTTATTTCTTATGCTGTGTTGATTTATGTTGCCGCTTTTAGATATTTTCATCTTATAAAAACGATGAAACAGTTTCTTATATAGCTGTTTATCAATTATTGTTGATGTTGATCCAGTTGATATTTGTGCAATTATTCCATGGTCGATGCCAACTAAGCAAACAAATCTACCCGAAACGGGAATATTGTGGATTTTAAAGGGGATAAGTAGGAAAACGGTATAAGAATACTCCAACTTTTCCAGTTAGCTGTAAGTCATAATTAATAAAACAGAAAGCGATCGTTTTGCTAAACATTTCAGGTTGAAAAAGTATGGGTCATTTCGTTTGAAAAAACAGCCACCGTTGTTTGAAGTTTTTGGTTTTGTGTTCAGTATTGCGAACACCATATAGATTGTTTCAAATTTCCATAGGTAAAATAAAGTTATGTAAGTATTCCCTAACAACTCGCAAAAGATTTGGTCTGCTTGATCTAAAATTAAAGAAATGTGTTCATTTCTGTTGACAGGCTTTGGCGCGTACTGTTTGTATAAAAATATTCTTGCGTAAATCGCCTCTGAGCATCAAACAACATTGTATTTGAAAATGTTTCTTCACAAATTTCACCCATTTAATTTCTTTATGAGAAAATTTCCTGCCAACTAGCTTATTCACAAGATTGAACATTGCTCTTGTTCATATCTTATTTCATCCCTCGTAAACCTGCCCTCTATTTCACCTGTTCCGGCAAAGCTACAAGCAGCCGTTGTGAAATATCGAGTTCCATTCCGCAAAGATCCTGGAAAGAAATAGTAGGAGTAATAAAGGATTTATACAGACGTGTAATAGCAGCGATATTTCCGTTCGCCTCCAGGCACTACATTTATATTTCTCCATTATTCGTAAACAAAATATAAATGGAATTGTCAAAACTGCAACGGTCGATTGTTTTCCGTCGGTTTGAAGGATGACCGTAAACTCGAGCTAAGGTGAATCGCGTGCAATAGAGCGATCGGTGTTTTTATTTATGAGAGTTGTGTTCGGGGTTGTGGACTTGCCAATCAATTGCGTACTCGGCCTGCGGAATAAATATCAACACGATCATTTTTCAATGTCCTGGTTTAATTCAAAGTAACTTCAACTGGGTCGATTTCGGATTTGTAACCACAGTTCGCTATACAAGGAATATGCATTTTGTAAAAGGGCTTATTTACTGTTTTTTTGTTATATGCGTTTCGATCTGAACTTTAGATCATCATCGCCATATTCAAATTTAAAGGATCGCTACCTATTTGCTATGGTTGATGGATATGCAGCCGATATATTTGGCATCAACGCAGCGTCCCACAAGGATCTGTCCTTTCTCCAAGGCTCTTCTTGAAATCTTGGAAATACCACCTAAGACTATCTACAGCTTCGCGGATGATAACACCTTCTTTTCCTCCCTGCCAAAAAGACCTCACCTCTACAAAGGGTGTCCAGCTTAATTAAAACGAGACTCAGACCACAACCCTGACAAAAGAATCACATTCTGGTCTACCAGTAGCGGAGATAGCAAAGCGTTCAATAGTCACCATCCTTCAAGCTTCTGATAATTAACATCAATAATAACATGTCCTGCCATGATCATGTTGCTGGGCTTGCCAGGTCGGCGTCTCAGAAGCTGGTGGTTCTTTTCCGCTCTAGAAGGTTGTACCGCTGAAACAGCTACTGCTGTTCTACAAGGCTCATGTTAAACTAGCACTGGAGTGCTGCTCGCATGTGTGAGAATGCATTCAGTAGCACTCCTTAAAACTTTTCGGCATGATCCAGATCCAAGCAGTGCGTCTGGTGGGTATGCCTCACCTTACAAGGTGACAGTCACACAGTCTGGAACATCGAAGGAGATTGGCTGATCTGTCCTTCCGAACACCAAGGTTCGTCAGTACAGCAAATAGAAGGGGACCAAACGAGTACATCTTCATTAGGTCGAGCTTTGAACACCTGGAATTAGCCTCTTCGAATAGTCGTTCATTTAGAAAAGATGAAGGGGAATACGCTACCGGGGATTTTTTTCCCGAAGATTACAATTCTTATCGTTTTGAGGTCAATTTGAATAGTCACATGTCCTCTCGCCGCGCTTTTGGGGCACGATAGGTTTTCTGCCTTCCGAGAGCTTATCTAATAAAATATGAATCGTCACAAACAATGACTTAGTTGTGAAACCTGCGTTTAAATTACACAATCTTTTATAATTTTATTATTTATGTATTTTTTTAACTCTTGGTTTTAATAAACTCATTTCACAAGCCATTTGAAGATAATTCCAGAAGGAATGAGTTTCTGTTAATATCTATGACATATAACAAATGTGAAACATGTTTTTCATAGAATTCTGAAAAAAAAAACTGCAGTAGATAGGGAGAAATTTGACTTGAACGTAAGCACTATGGATAAAATTTGTTAAAATTTCCAGATTATCTTGATAGAGACAAGCCCTTGAAATACTGAGTTGTGATTAAATATGAAATTTAAATGTAAATCAGCAAATCAGTTCAGACACATTAACAGACATCTTGCTTGGCTTGTTGGATAAACCAGTTGGCGGCTTGTTGTTGGCTTTACTTTAGCTCAACATTCTTCTACAGAAACAGACAAACACAGCATAAAATACAGTTCGTACATCTAACAGAAAGCTCCTACCTCCAATGTATCGCTCAAGGCGGAGCAACTATAAACATTCAGATGCACTCTACGTTAAGCTATAGCTACAACCCCTGAATCTTAGTTGATTCACCTGCTCATTTCTCAGACCGTAACCATACAAAGTTCGTTTCACGGAATCTTGCCACTACAGACTTGGCTCGCTACAGACGTGCACTTTTCAGTCCTGGATGGCAGGGTTAGTTAAATGATTTATATGATGAGTTTATCAGTCATCAGTAATGAGTGAATCTATTCCACTCCACGTTGTGTCTAGATATACGCGTAGGAGTCCTGCTTACATATCGAACCTCCCACATTGATTTTGAGTTCACGATCTCTCATCTAACGTAATTAATCGCTTCAGCCTTTGATTAATTTGCAATTTTCACCGCTCGATCTGACTGCACGGATTTCCAAGGCCCTTCGCAACAGTTCTTGCCAAAGATCGCGCTGTGAAGTTTACCTTTCAGAATGCACATCTGAAATTATCGCTAATTGATTATATTCAGGCAGCGGTTGATAGTACAGTAGGTGTTTCTCATATTTCTCTTAAAACACGGCTACACAAAAAAGGGACAAAAATTATCAGTCGGATTGCTAATGTCGGCGGGCTTCGAACCACAGGTCTTCTTTCATCCGGACTTTCAGTTGATCTACGATACCTCGAGCATAAATCGATCTAAGCGCAAACTTAAAGTTGTATTTATTACTTTGGCGAATTTGTCCCGGTGAAAGTTTAACAGAGGTTTGGAATTGACAAAATTACAAAAATATATGTACATATTAACAATAATTTGAAGGTTTCTTTCTCGAAACGTAGAGCGCTTCTCATATCATTCCCCTCCAGTCACAGCACAATAATTTATATTATTCGTTCACCACTGAATCACCACAAATCAGATGGATATCTTTTTTGAAGAATATATATTAGTTTCTGGAACATGTGTGTAGGCTCCACAAAACCCAATTACTTGGATCTATGAGCTATATTGAGCTCGTCTCTGCAACTCAAAGGCATGTCAAAGAAATAATGTGATGTTATTAGCTGTGAAATAATTTCATTGTCATAGCGCAAAACTATACGATTTACCTCTGCCCTGATCTGCGTTATCTACGCTTTTTCTCATTGAGCTTAGGGATTCTTATAATTTTTACAAAATTGGGACGACTTCAACAACTATTAGAATATAAAGATAACATGACTTTTTACACAGTCTGTAGGCGTTTATTCAAAAAGATATTGAAATACTGATATCAAACTCAAAAGGATACTAAAAATTTCATACTCCGAAATTATAATATTAGCAAAGGCTTTCGATCGTGGTACAAGAAATAAGAAAAGATTTGTCTCACTCTGAGTAGAATTTTAGTCTTCACAAATTGAGTTCAGGTTACACGGGAGCCCATAGGGGAGTAACATTATAAAATAAATATAATAAAGCATTTGGATGGGTATTAAAAATGAAAATATAAATTAAACCAATAACACCACCCGCGAGTAACGCATGAAAGTCAGACCTTTTGCATTAAATGAACTTGAGGTTGCTGACTTAAATGTGATAAAACCACATTTCGTCAGGTTTTGGACATAATTTCAAAAAATTATATAATCTATGCTAGATCAATCCATAGTACTTAATATATGTCACAAACTTGAGGGTATGAGGTTAAATGAACTTCAGATGCCGTTTTAATTATTCAGAATACTTAACAAATTGTGATCCCTATACAACATCTTTTTATGTGTAACGATCCAGCAGACAAACTTATATCCACATTGTGATTTTGTTGCTAACAGTAGATTTTCAGGCTCCCTGAAACTAAAACAAAACATTCAAAATTTTGTCGTCAAATTTTCGTCATGTATTAAATATAGCGAATTAGTAACGGACCAACTGGATTAAAACAATATAGTGTTTTTTGAGGTTGTATCTACTGGTATATTTGCCTCCATTTTTTTGTAGACGAATTAGCCATCTATGAATTTTATACAATAATTTATGGAAACTTTGCCACCAAACGAATAAATATCACTGTTCACTGTTAGGCGCTTGCGCTAGAACACAATATTTATGTTACTTTTGGAACATCCTAAGGCTTTCTTCATATAATCTTAGAAACCCCATAAATCAAGCCCAATTAGACCCAATATCCAACATATATCAAATAATTTGACACCACGTACTGAATGGTTTTAGTCACCAGGCAGTCAGCTTTCTCGTTACCAGGCACCCCGCTGTGACCAGGGACCCACATGAGGGTCACGTTCTTGGATTAGGCTAAGCATTGGAGGACGGCACTGCATTCCTGGATTAGTGGTGATCTGATCCGAGGAGATGCTACCGCTCTCAAAGCTGCCTGATTATTGGAGAATATACACATGTCCTGCTCCGTGCATTATTATACTGCCGCTATATATGCCACCATAAGGATGGCAAATATCTCCGCCTGAAAAACTGACGTGTGTGTTCCTAGCGCTACGCTCTCCTCTACGCCTCTGCCTTCCAGGCACACTCCCGCGCCGCTGGATCCCATTTCTTTCGAGCGGGACCCGTCGGTGTAGCATACCAAGCTGTGGGGCGGAAATCTTATCTTCCCTCCCGTCCACTCTTCCTCAGAGGGAAGAACGAGCGAGAATCTCCTATCGAACCTTATCTTATCGTCGGCCCTTGCTACCCTGAGTGAGGAAATGGGGGGTTATTTGCCGCCACCTCCTCATTCCTGGCGTGGCCTACCAATGGGGCTGACGCGGTCCACGAACCCCCGTCCCACATTCTCAGACAGGCCGCCATGACGCCTCGCTTGATCCAGACGTTCAGGGGCAGCAAACCTAAGAGAACGTCCAGGGCTACTGACGGCGTGGTTATCATCGCTCCCGTAATCCCCAAAGCTGCCATTCTTTGGATTTTGGTCAGCTTGGTGACTACTGTGCCACTTTGGATGCAGGTCCACCGAACCAAGCACCCGTACTGAATCCTGGCACTGATCACCGACCTGTAGAGCCAATGCAGTACCTGAAGCTTGAGTCCCCAGGTTCTGCCTACAAACTGGCGTTACTGCCACATGGTAGCAATCGACGTCTTGTACAAAAGGTCGATGTGCTTATTCCATGACATTTTGCTGTCCAACACCATCCCTAGGGACTTCACTTAGCTGGCTAACGTCAGTTGAGAGCCCTGCAGGGTGGACGACAAAGTCTCCTATGTTCTTCCTGTGTGTGAAAAGGACCAACTATGTCTTGGCTGGGTTGACCGAGAGTCCGGTTTCCGCACACTATCGACCTAGTATATTACAGGCTGCTTGCATTCTCTCTTAGACGACGCCCAGGAATTTAACCGAGATCTCATCGGTAAATATCTAGTATCAGCTAGATGAATCAATATTTGCATCTATATTAAACATTATGTGTTTTCAGAAAACAACGCGTTTGTTGACTATACTACCATTAAATCACCGTTAATTGGTAATATGCAAGCAACCGTTCGGTTTAACCAGCTGATTGATCCGCTAATTTGCACTTTACTCCGGGTAAAATTAAACTGGAACGTCTAGTCGGAGCCTGGTATACAGACTCTGTTTCAGACAGCTCACTTACTGGACTGCTGCAGCCCAAGTGTTTGATAGTTTTTCGATTACATCGGTTGACTTTTTGCCAGCTCGCTTTTGGTACGGTGCCTCAGTTGATTAAATTAGTACTTTTGCGTTCAAACCTGATTCATGTACAGGTACATTCCGTCATAGAGCTATGACTGTATAGGAGCAACAAGAATTAGGGTATTGGAAAAACCAACAAAATCAGTAAAATAGAATTTTGTCGGATTACACTGCCAATCCACAAGTGGACACCTCATAATATTTAGAAAAATTAAAAAGAAAAATTTGTCGCCAGTGAGGATCGAACCCTTACCGTTAGACTACGACGAACTGCTCAGACTGAACGGCAACAGAATCAGTACTTGGTCTGGATCAGTAGCATTGATATATTATTCAATTTAATTTTTCAGTTTTATGAAATCTAGGCGAACCTTCTAGATCCCAAAACTTTATCGTTGAATCCAAAGGTCAAGGCCATTTTCTAATGAACTAACAGAATCAATACAGTCACGGCCACTACCAAGGCTTACGAAAAATTTCTTCTATGGAGCTAGATTTTATATATTGTGCCTTCCATATGCTGAGGTTTTAGGTTAAAAACTGATTGGTTTCATATCTCTTGTTCAGTTAACTGTAAACACTCACCATCCTTCATTCAAATAGTGACATGTTATATCAAATGGCGTTCAGCACTTACTATGAAGATTTGTGTTCTTTCTTTTGCAGCCTAGTAACTCAAACCTCGAATACAAAATTTAAACAGAAACATACGCGAATTTGAAAGATATTATGATATATATGAGGTAAATAAATGCTTACAATGGAAACTAGGATTTCAGGGTTAACTCAGTTAAAAGTAGGAAAAACCTTGCAAGCTTCAAACAATAGTAAGAGGAGCCTAGAATTCTGAAATCGATGACTTTTCTTCCAAAATCGGGTCATTTTGGTTTACCCCAAATTGTTTTTATAGATATAAATGTCGATCTGTTACGAAATGATAAAGTCTAAAAAGTCAGATCAGACCAGTGTGGTCAGGAGAAATGTCTTATTTCTAATTGGGAAGTTTTTGCGATTATAAGACTTCCGTCGCCTATGGGAAGGGGCAGGGTGCTACGTATGTGTGAAAAATAAAAGTAACTCGTTCGAATTGATGTCAAGTGATGGTATGCATCCAGTAGGTCGGTCAGATTACAGCACAGATTTTTATTACGATTTCCGAGGCCATGGAAAAAGGTAAGCGAAAGTGGAGTGTTTTTGCATGTTTCCAAACATCGCTGACCCAGTGATGGAGCCTAATGGTGAAATCTGGTAATCCATCTCTCTTTTATGCTCAGTCATACTGGGAGAGAAACAGTAAAAAACGGGATACGTATATATAGACATGCACGATACAGATTTTTTCCCGAAACTATATTTAATATAAACGGCCGAATGATTTATTTTTCTGTGCTGCGATGAAAACTTTCAATCTGGTATCCTATAAATCTAGAAGTTTTGATAGGCATCCAAACTATATAAGAACCCTCTCGTAAATCAATGTCATGTGTGGGAGTCTTCTCAGATCCATGTAGACATTTTAGGGTTATAATTAGAAAAGGTTCCAGGTGATTTAACTCCCTTTCATTCGATTTCACTAGCGAAGGCTGTATTAAGCATAAAAATTACTCATGCAGGTAGAAGGATTGTGGATGATGGGAGAGTTTCACCAAGTAAGAGCATCTAAAGTCTACATAAAAATTAATGCTTCCAGTTTTATATGTTAATGAGGTACATTCAACTGTATATCTTAAATTTCAAGAAAAATAATCAGATATATCATAATCTCCAATTACCTCGTAATAAGTTTGTTTTCTGATGGTTACAATTTTCAGTGGTTTAAAGGCTATACGAACTAGCATTTAGCCCCTTACGAGAACTGTCATGGAATGAACCCTCTGATATCTCATTCTACAAAACTGAATTTCTCCAACAAAAGGGACTTTAGGAGGTCGACTTGATGAATTTTAGCTTATTGGGCATTAATAGTTTTCATTATACTGATTTTGGAATGCGTACCATGATAGAATCTATAGAGTAGAGACGTATGATCTATGTTAATAAGAGGTCTGATGCTGAGGAGGTGGGTCGACTAGATGTATTTTTTCGGATCTATAAGCTTCAGAAAGTATCACGCAGTATATCGTCACAGATAAGGATGGACCTACTACGATTACAGAAATTGTGTCATTGAGTCCAAAATTCAAGGCCATTCCGTAATGAAATCGCAGTGCATAATCTAATGCTGCAACCCAAGCGTTTGATAGTTTTTCGATTATATCGGTTGACTTTTTGCCGGCTCGCTTTTCGCAGAGTGCGTCAGTTGATTGAATTAGTACCCCTGCTGTTTGAAACTGATCCATGTACAGTTGTACACGTGCAGTCCGTCACAGAGGAATGACTGTATAGGAGAAATAGGAATGAGGAGTATTAACAGAACTCACAGAATCAGTATTTTTCTGGATCAGTAGCTTTTGTAGAATTATTCTATCCAATTTTTCAGATGCAGGAAATCTAAGTAGACCTTCTACGATTATAGAAACTTTGACGTTGAAGCCTAAAGTCCATTTCGTAAAAAAATCGAGGTGTATGATCTACTATAGATAGAACTATAGATGTCTTCTCAATTCAACCCATCGATCTCACTTACGTTGTTGCACTTTTATGATGAAGGCCTTTTGTGCGTAATTTCGTTCATCATTTCTAAGCCATATAACCCCAAACAAGGGCAAAAAGCCTATCGTCCTTCTGAAGCACTGCGAGAGGACAACAGTCGATTTATATTCTTACTTTGGATGATTATGACATCTGATAATAAACTCCAAGGCAGCTCATTCCATAACGGCCAGGTTCTCCAAAATAATGCCTTTTGAAAAGACGTTGGAAACTCGACCTGGTTAGGATGCGCCCGTTAGAAATCTAGTATTTGGTATAGTGAGGAAGAGTATTGTGCGCTACAACGCGATCTAGCATTTCCAAATATCTCTCAAACACCCTCCTTCGATGTTCCAGAAACGAACAAGTCAATGAATTTTATTTATTATTTATTATTATTATTGTAGGGTTCTCATAAGCAGCATCGTTTATGATCACTTCGTACTCTCGTGATTTCCACATCAAATCTGTATACCTCACATACAGGAAATCCAAAAAATTTAACTTTGAATGTGCCGTTGACACGATAGATCTATGATATAAATAAATAATAAGTAATAAATAACAGACATTCTCACGTCAGGGATGTTATACATACGTGATACATTCATACAGCGGCACACTCATAATTTAAACAACAGCAACGTATATCACTACCAAACGTTCTCTCCAAAGTAACTAATCCATGATATTGGTTTAATGCATTGCCTACTAGCGCCGTTATCAGTAAATGTTTAAAATGGATGTACTGACATGAATACTGCACACAAACCCCGTGTTGCACATGGCGAAATGCTTCGTATTTGGGCTTAGTATACATTACGGACAAATGCGTATATGTATATAATTTTGAGGGATACTGCTAAACGAAATTTAATCTTGGTTTCGGTGTTTGGATTAGTTCTAAGTTGACAGTCGATGTGATAGGTAGGGGTGGACTCCGGTCTGGCCTATAGCATTGGTTACAGAAACATAAACATTCATTAATGTTGTAAACATCGTGTGGCTCATTTCATATTTTACGAAAACGTGAGTTCAAATATTGGGGCAATGGGGGAGGCCAGTTGTCCCCGTCTAAGATTTAACTTTTATAGTCGAAACGAGATAAAGTTATGAATGAATAAATGAATAGAAAGAGCCATTCCGATGTGGACCATCGGTGCATAGGCCACCGCCTGGCCCTTGTGCGCCTCTATAAGCTCTAGTTCCCAAGGCCAGCCCGTTTCTCAAAGTTAGGTATGGCCTTAGGTCCTGCCCATCTTATATCCCCTGGTTCCAGAATCATGGACCCAAGTATGGCCTGCCTGTGGTGTCCGAGGGCTTCACAGCGGCATAGTATGTGTGCCGAGGACTCCTCCTCATCACCTCAGCGTGTACACGTTGGGTCACTAACTATCCCCATTAGGTGCAGGTGCCGCCTAAAGGTATTATGACCAGAGAGCAGTCCCACCAGCAACCTAAGATGACTCCTATCAAGAGAGATGCAAAATCGCCCCTCTTTGGCTACAGGCCCTGTAATGAATTCCCGTGCCTCACGCAGATGTCCTGAGATACTATTCCACCTCAGAGTGTTGAATTTGAATCCACTCGTCCGCAGCTTTTCTAGTTCTACCTGCGGCTAACCCTACAGCCGGTTCCGGACCCAAAAGATTTCCTTTTGATCCTGCCTTCGCCAAAGCGTCCGCCATAATGTTTCCTCGAACCTCAGAATGTCCAGGGACCCACTTTAGTGAGACCCTGTGTTTCTCTGCGATCTTATCAAGAGCTTTTCTACACTCTAAGACCAACCCTGATACTATCCTGCAGGCACTTACTGCCTTGATTGCTGCCTGACTATCGGAGCAAATAGTGATTCGTCTCCTAGGCCCCTGCTTTGCCTGAATGCGAATTGCACACGCTAAAATTACAAAGATTTCAGCCTGGAAGACAGTGGTGTATCTCCCAAGGAGGAATGAGAAGCTTGTCTTGGGTCCGAAGACCCCGGAGTCTTCCTCGGTCAGTGAGCCATCCGTTTACCAGAATTGCCCACCTCTCTCGAAGAGCTGTCGCCCTCCTGTGATCCATTTCTCTCTTGTTGGATACTCCACCACGAATTTGCAATCAAAAAGGTACTAGGTCTAAGGTGTAATTATGTCACTTCTTGTTTGCAATATGGGTGACTCCTTTTGTAACTCTAAAAGGATCGCACAATCCTTTACCCGGATTGATAAAAGCCCAACTTTCTTGGCTCCATAGCCGGAATGCAGTTATCCGGGCCTCTCTTCTGATCACAAGATCTAGTGGCGGCAGATTCAGCAGTGCTTCGAGGGTACCCAATGGGGTCGTCCGCACTGCGCTCGTTGTACTAACACAAGCCAGCAGATAAAGTTATACTGGGGCAGGATCAGATAAAAGCAAAGGTAGATTTCGCGGTAGCTCGTCGGCCGTCACGACTATGTGACAAGCAATGAATGGTTGGAACGCAACTAGCACTCTCATTTTAAAAAAAATGCCCCTCTATATTCATTTCTAGCGCCGCCTATGGTCTACAAGTAAGCATTATCAGCGTTTTGTGTGTTTTTGCAGATTTAATTATGGAATAGAGATAAAGCTACCATTCAAAATCGAATCAAAGGAAATTGGTGAAATGTTTTCAGGATAATAATCTACTGTTTTGACATCTAATGTGAAATTGAGACGTCAGCACTAGTATCCAATACCTCAATAAATGAGCTTGAATTTGCTTTGTCGATAAGTCAGTAATAAGGCAAGCAATGGCACAACATAGCAAAAATGTAGCATTAATTGATAAATAAATCTTATGGCATTCCGTTTACTTATTAGATGATTCTTGATTTTACCGATTATAATCCTACTTAGAGGTTAGGTTAGTCATGCACGAAATACTAAATCAAAGGTCTAAGCCATATATTAGACGTAACGCAGCAGTTTTCTGTAGGAGCAGACCCGGCAACAAATCTTCTGTAATTCCCTGTTCTGGTGCAATATCTTAAGATTACATTGTAGGGGGGGCGTTAGTCGTGTAGGAATTACCCTCTATTTTTGTCCCCCTAACTCAGGCTTATGTCATGTGCAACTTGGCGGAGAGACAGGCGTATCTAGGGAGTTGTAGAGGTACTCTCACTTATAGAGGGGAAAATAGAGGGATCGAGAACCTTCACTGGCGTCTTGGCTGCTTCGGCAGTAAAAAACAGAATGAAAAAATTATAATTATAATACTAATATATTGTGTACTTTCCAAATCGTTTGAGGCACTTATTTTTTGGAAACTTTCGGCCACAATATATCTCCAGAAAGATCACAAAAAGTTTGTAGCAGTTCTGATGTTACGTTTTGCTAAACAATTGTGTTTATTGAGATCACATAGTGAAAAATAAACCAACAGACAGATACATTAAAAGCTACATAAAGACTAAATATATTACACATAATTATGCTAAAATATCGCGATTCAAACTTTTCTCGCTAATTTGTAAGATGCAACTCTTCATGTAGGTTGTAGATGCTCTTACTTGGTGAAACTCTGCCATCATGCAGATATAAAAAGTTGTGTAATGTACACACAGTTTCACAAAGAAAACTCTTTTTTTCCGTGACGTGTTCTGAATATGAGTAGCCTTGTTAGCAGTCAAGTCTGACAGTCCGACAATGATTTAAATATAAATCGAAACGCGTAACTGGAAGTAAAAGAGTTTCATTTGTGAAACTGTGTGTAAATTACACAACTTTTAATCTACAAGATGCATCTATTGCAGTTTAGCGATTTACCTAACTACTTAGAGGCTTTGATACATAAACTAATCAATTATTTGGAACAAAAAGTGTAAGGTAAAATGAACAAGTCTTGTTGACCCTTGGTGTCATGCTAATTGCCAATCTTTCCTCAAGCGCTTACGCCACATGGCACACATTAAAAGCAACCCAAATTGGTCCAGAATCCGGGTAGTATATCTACTTATATCGTAGTTAATGATAAAAAAATAATAATAAACCAATTTTACCACGCATACAAAGCATCCTTCGCCTTCCGTTTTGTGCGAACATTTTTCACTGACAGCGAATGAAAGAAAAAATCCTATTTGTAAATCTCCCGTTCTCGCTGACGAATCGCGCATTTGAGAAATGCCGGCGAGCGCAAGGAATCCTATTCTAATAAAAAGAATTTTATTTCATTTAAATTCGAGGCTGGTCAATAAAACCGTGATAAAAAATCGACTAGAAACTCGATGGAGAATGAGAATGAGGAACTGGAATGGCGGCGGTCGCTTAAAATTCAATCTAGAAGACGTCAAACGGAGAGAAGGAGGGTAAATTGGTGGTTAGTAATGGTAATGGTAGTTCAAGGAAATTTGTTGTTTGGAGATATTAACCAACTTTCAAGTCTTGTTATATGTTTTTACAGAGCTTTCAATTATACATAATTAGATGGCAGCTGAAACATTAGTGAAATTTGCTCAAGTCTTATTTTTTATATAGTTGAGCTCTCGTTAGGAACGCTGTAAATTGTAATCATCAGTGAACAAATTCCCCGGCAGTCCATTCCAAAACGCTGAGGTTATCCAAAGGATTAATTTGGGAAGAGGCTTGTTCAAGATGTTGGTAAGGATACATTCCCTGGACCCCTTAAGTCTAACAGTAACCATGATAAATCAGACTTAGTAGCTAACCATTCACTATGCATCAGACCTTCTATAGACATGTTGCGTCTTCAGTCTATACTCATCAGTATAGCCTGGCAGTCTAACTCTAGTGAGCAATTGTGTGGTATATACGTAATCCAGTCAAGGGCGTGATAGCAACATCTACACTCATTCCCAATGTCGGGCAGTACGTCGCTGCTTATTGAAAACTTACGAAGTCAAAGGTCCTAACACTTGGACTGCCTTGAAGGGGCGACAGCTGTCTTTGCATCTGCCAACAAGGGTGAACTGATTTACAGCGACATCCCTTGTTTTTCGTAAACATCTAATACAAAGTGGACAGCATACACTTAATATTAGTCGTCAGCTTCTGATGTCAATGAGCCGAGATAGTGGTACATCGTAATAGTGTTTATGAAGAACAAGGGATGTCGCTGTATATCAGTTCATCCTCGTTGACAGATGTAAGGGACATCTGTCGCTTCTTCAAGGCAGTCCAGGTGTTAGGACCTTTGCCTTTGTGAGTTGATGATGCTTTTGAGAAAAATGTGTGAACGATCATTTACATTTAGCAAGCAAGTTTACCTACCAGGATCAAAAGTTTATATAATGTCTTTTAACACCTTCAACAGGAGTAGATCTACTCTACCGATAAATCCTTGAACCTTCGGTCAGGCACAGTTTCAAAATAACCGTCAGCGTTATAGTGAATGGAAATAATATTTCATCAAGCAGTATACTTTTGTGCAACATTGATCAACGCTTGCTATAAGAATGAAGAGCGAAATATACAATTTTCCTGTAGTATATGAAAAAAGGCTTCCATATCCCTGTTCCTCTATTCTTTTTTGATGGATGGTACTTCTGCCATTTTGCAGGGATGAGCTGTCTTTTGTGTGCGTCACTGGACCCGTGTTCAACAAACGAAAAGATGTATGTATTTTTCTAAACAGCCATTAACTCTGACATCACAGAATACACAATGCGAACGCTTCGCTTAACGCGAGCGAAGTAGGCACATAAAAAAAGAATGGAATAACCAGTAGAAATGGTGTGTAGTTGCAGCTGAGTTTATATCTTCAGATGTTTTTTGGTCATCCATATATTGAGTCTATTTCAATTTTTTTTCTGAACTGGAGAAAGAGATAAACTCAAAAAATCAAATACAGTATTTCGAAATGAATCTGTATAACTATTCAAGTTAATAATACATTCTGAATCATAGATAATTCGAGTAAATTTATCTATAAAATCAGTAAGGAATCAGAACTGTTTGGCAATTCACAAATTTTTGACAGATGTTGCACAGATATGATTCGCACATAGTAATAAATTTTCAGAGCGTCAATGTCATATCCGTGCTGCTTGTGGCATATCATAAAATAGTTCCACTCTCACATGAATGATTAAGTAAGAATCAATTTACTATGTATCAAGTAAATTTAGTCGTCATTTGACTGTGATATAAGCACAGCCCTGTTTTTGTCTTCTCCAGAATTCGTTGCGAAATCATGCGTACAAGTATTAATCAAACGAAAATATAATTTGACTAGACTATAACGTGATCATGCAAAAGGACCGCGTTGGGAGATTGAGACACTGATTTTAACATTTATGTTTCATCTTCTGTCATTCTTGTATACATTGATTCGACATACTGAAGGAAATTCTTCCAGTATTCTATATCTTACCCTTTGGGGGTATCTGAACGCCAAACAATAGAAACGATGGAATTCGAAATAAGAGAAACATGTGAAGAAATAGACAGACAGGCCTTCATTAACGTAAAAGAGGCTATATATAAATAGGGTGCTTTATCGTCAAAATTTAGGAGGTGGTAAAGTCATTTTTGGAGTTAAATAAATGGGTAAGTATTCAACAATAAGTAAATCATCTTTGAACCAATTAATTCGTTTTTGATTGTAAATTCACAGAACGTATGCGTAAGCTCCGAAATTTTCCGATAAGCAGTAATGTTTATTTAAAAAAAATACTCTTTACGTTTATTAGTCAAATTCATCAGATCTATCTACAAATCATTAAAAAATGTTGGTTAGAAAAATGTTTTACCGGAAATGACCAATACCCATAATAAATTTTAAGCTGGAATGACACTTTTCAAGCGTTAATATTTCGATAACAATCAAATTTTGAAATAAAGTGATTTGAAGAAAAATTTAAAAAATATTAGCAGAATTAGAAAATGGAACTATATACGAGGTGTTCTATTCGAAATAAATGACAGTACTCGGCTGCCATTTTGAAACTGTTAACGATCTTTTTCTATAAAAAAAATAGTTTATCATCTGCTGTTCAAGCCTTCAAAGTTTCATTGCGATATACAGGGTGGTTCATAGATTACTAGGGAGGAACGGGCAGTGTAAAGCAAACTTGCTCGAAAACTTGTTCTCTTGCATATCTAAGAGTACTGGTTATATAACGGCTTTTCTTAGCGCCTTATCAATACAGTATTAAAAGCGATGAGTCGTAGCGCGCTTTTCTCTGAATCTAAATATAAATAAAAATAAAGTCTGTTCTCATAATCACTTTATCAAACGTTTGACTAATAAAATTTTGAATATCTTTGCTATTGGTAGATTGATTCGCTTATCGCGATACCGCGAAGTACCATATAAAAACCGAGGTAAAACAGTCACTTCACTATCGTTAAATATAAATGATGCTCATAGGGTACTGTACAGTCGACAGCAATATTAAATAATGGTGTGGAATGCGCCCCAGGTGTGACGTCGTCGAAACGTATATTGGAAAACGGGTTATGGGAAGAAATATCGATTTATATTATCATCTAATATTGGGTACTGGAGTTCATTTCCACATAAAGCTAACAGCAGCGCTCCGCAAAATGCTACACGTTCTGGGACGTCTTTGTTAGGTGGAAGAATATGTGCTTACTTTTTATACATCAAATCAAATCCGCTTATAGGTTTTTCCAGACAGTGTAGTAGAACAAATAATGGGACAAGTAGAGGTTTCAATTTGGTCCCGTTTTGGTTGGACAACTTCAGTGGATTAGGTTAATGAATTCTTGAGAAGCATTGCTGTAAGTAAGGATAAATAAAAGCATTCTGGTACTGTGCGTTTAAGCTTAGCGATTGCATTCGTAAATGTAATCTAAAAAGATTGAATCAAACAGCTTGACTAGGTGCTTTCCAAACATTGAATCTAATTAAATTTCGAAACAAGAAAGGCAAACAATAAGCAGAAGGAGTTTAATGGCATAAGGCGATGGTCCGGCATTCCAGATAGCTGGGTTTGAATCCCGAGACTACTAATTTTTTTCATCTGATTTATTTTGTTTGCCTTTATTAGGTTCTATTAATCTTGTATATACATGAATGATATAATATTGTCTGTCTTAGTGTTCCGTATAAGAATCTTAAAAATATTGTGAATCCTCCTGTCACTCAGCACCCACTGCGAACGGTTTGCCCCCGCAGCAAAATAATTTTGTTCACCATAAACGTCCTCCAATTTAATTTAGAGTCAATCCCTTTATCCTCGGTACAAATAAAACTTCAACTTTTCTCCACCGCCCACAACGACTACACAATGAAAAGCAGTTGATTTTGTGATGGTTGAAGAGGAGGGTTGTAGATTTTATTCGTTTTCAGAATTTTTCCGTAGACTGTTAATTCAATTTTGTAACCAGCAGAGATGTTGTTTTACTTCGGAATTTGCCTAAATAATCGAAAAGCAGCAGTTCAAATGATGTGACAGGCTAATTCTTTCAACTGACTAACTTTCTCCTACTAGAGTAATTTGTATTTTATATACTCTTTGACTGGTGGTCTGTAGTGGTGCCGTGCCATATTTACACATATTTACAGCTGAAGATATGTTCAACAATTATTAGAGTTTAAAACATCGATCTGAGCTATTAAAAATCTTTGATGAGATTTCAATTGAGACTTTTGTTTTGAATATATTGGACGACTCCACCGGCTGTTAGTTCTGCAGGTAGCCTATTAAGCATTCTAATCACTAGAGTATTCGGACACTTCTCATTTATACGACACCAATTTTGATTAAAATATTATTTGAAGTTTCTATCGGTCGTTCGACTGTTCATAATCACCTGCTGATGACCTCATAGCAGAATCACCAGCGTACTTGAGGGGCTATCAATCTTAGAACCCTCTATGTTGGAAATGTAAGAGTAGATCCCTTTCACAGGGGCCTCGATCATTTGCTAATATTTCTTTTTTCATTCTGTGTGCCATTTTGTTCTTTCACACTAATACACATGCCTATCTGCAAGTAATATCTTCGAAGAATAAACTCTTTTGTCTATCATTTTGTGCACTTTGTGTATTTTGTGACAGTATGTTCATATAGATGGATACGTCAGAGCATTTTGGACAGATAAAACTCGCAAATTTTAATGCAGTGTTAGATTGTCTGACAGATTTGAGACTTTATTTTGTGGAACTTCAACTACACGAAATAGAATAATTTACAATTTACACGAATGTATCTAGTATGTTACCTACTAAATATGAAATCGCCAACATAAATAAAAGCTTGTCATATCAATTATGATTCTGTAAAACAAAGTTCAGTAGCAATTTACTTGTGACTTCTGTTGTTCTATTATGCTCCATATTGTACAGGACGGAAGCTCACTGTCAAAAGCTGAAAAATATACAATTTCACTACGTAACAGGATGCTGTGCTGAAATTAATATATGGATGGACCATAGAGATGTGTGTGTCCTTTATTACTACCGCTTCAATTGGATAATTACACGATATCATACATTATTTTCGATAGAGTAGGCATTATCGTAATAGCGAAGAATTGTGCATTACATTCCTTATAACCACGATGGATTTCGAACTACAAGCTGTGAAGTGTGCCGGGTAATTTTAACTTTAGGGGTCATCTTTCTTGGATTTATATACTTTCGTATGAGTTCTGACTAATTTACATTGTTTTTGTTTTACATTAACTCAGAAGAAAGGATCGGTATTATACTACATTAATTGCATTAATAATTCATTATCTGCGTTTTGCTCTCTTGTTGGATCAGGTTGCATTATGAGTAGAATACAATTAGTAATCAGATATTCTGATATAATTTACCTAATTGAACCTCTCATAGCAAATGCACCTCTTGTGCGCGGTGAAATCATGCCAATTTATTGTCTCCTTGCTTTAAAAAGCTATCGTTAGAACTAAAAAAATGACGTATGTTAACATTAAATAGACAATAATAACGAATAAGCATTGTATTTTTTTGCTGAGATAGAGAGAAAGGATTGTGTAGCATATACAACCACACTGAATAGCCCGTTCTTGCCTGAGGTATTTTATTAAACTGGTTAATGCTTCTGGAACAAACATAGACAGACGGAGATTTAACGCTGTATATGTTCGAATTCATTTTGATTGCGAGTTGAATGGCTAACAGACTGCAAATCCTATTATTATGGATCATTAGTCTGTAGGTAAGCTTATATTTGTTTGAAGTTTGACTGAACGTAACTACTAAAACTCATTCATGGCCCCTGTATCCCTCACGCTCATATGGTCTATAATTTATTACATTCGCTTCGAAATATACATTTATTTTTGGAACATCTATCATTCGTTTGAATTGGATTGCTTAGTTGCAATGAAATTCGATTAGATCTTGGCCTATCAACCTTCAATTTTGTAAACATCGGTTCTTAGACTTTGATCTCTACTAGATGTAATTTAATAGCTATGCCTCAATGCCACGAATCACAAGCAAATGAATGTAGTCTCCCTTCTTCGTAGAACGTATTATGTAGATTGTAGGTGCTCTAAATTAAAGAATAGTATTCTTCACATCAAAAATAAGGAAGAACCCAAAATATCAATCGCTCTTCTTGACAAATATTATTAAATACAGGTTAAACGTGTATTACATACTAGGACATTTTAGTCCCATAATAATATCAGTCAAGCATATATTTAATAACCATTGAAATATTAGACCTCAGATGGAACAACTAAAAACGCAGGACTGAATACACATAAAAATTTGAATGAAATTATAGTAGTAGCATCACAATAGTTTTAGGCTGTATTGGTTTGGCCACAATTTAAATTAGTTGGAATATATAATTTACAGAAATTGAATTATGGCTTAATATCGTAAATTTTTGCCTACTTACACCATATGTTGATTAAAAACTATAGAAACATGTGACATTGAATTATTGGCTTTAAAGTTTTCAGCTTAAGTGCGTAGGAAGTAAAATGGTTGTACGCAGACAGTTCCAGACTATGATGCTATACTAAAGTTCCTCGATACTCGTATTCTCGGTCTAATTACAGTGTAGAACGACGCCATTGCTCAAAAAGTGTTTTTGGCTATCTACCAAAATTTACGTTCGTGGACATTAGCCACGCGAGATGCTCACCAGTCCGATTTATAGACTTTCATTTTTTCCCTGCTTTCTGCCCGGCCGTAATTCTAAAATCGATAACGGGTCGTGAAAAACAGCCGCTGGCTGGCTGGTATTGGCGACTGACATGAAATTGAATCCCCAAATGTGAGATTATGTCGCGGATTGTATAGATTTTTCACCAATCGTGCTCCACTTGCATATGTCAAGCAATCTATGTTTTCATAGAAACGTTTTGAAGCCACCAGCTTACACATAAGTGTCAGACAGTTTGTTAGTAGTTCATGCCAGTCTCTTCTCATTGATGTTGCAAATGTTTTTCAATAATATATCTTGATACCGACTCCATAATCAAAGTTTAATCAATGTTTTGGTTACATTATTTAATCTTGAAATAAGGGTTGTCCAATTGGAGTGGTTGACCGTTTACGAGAATATATATTTTTTGGTAGTATTTATAATGAACAGAAATATTTTTTTTGTTCTTGTGAATTCTTATTGGATAGTTTGAGGTGAATGTCATATAACAAACTTTGATTGCTGCTGAGGCTAGGAAAAATTAGTTTCGATGGCACCATGCTATGAAATAGTTACTACTGAATGAAAAAAACTTAAAGAGCAATTCTCCGTTGCTGAGGATCGATTTCTGGAATACTCATGATATTTACATATTTCGACGTCAAGGACGCTAGGGTGATCGTGATTCCAAAATTACTATGTTATTTGTTAGCCCAGGTATAGCTGGGAAGAACAATTATTTTCAATTCAAGACCAAAACAACAGCGGTTTCAAACTGCGCCGCCAATATTTAATATGTGCAGTATATGAACTTTGCCGTTTGCGGTTGTACTACGTCATCCTTAACCTCCAAAAGGAAGGTAATAACTAGGAAGTGCGTCTCACAGAATAAACTTTTGATTACGAGCTTTGTCAGACATAACTTTGATAATTTGACTTTGAATTCAAAAGAGTGGCAATTAAGGAATTCCTGAATATCTGAATTATGACTAATATTATCAACTTTTCTTGAAAGGAACAAGATAGCTCAAAATATCTAGAGTAACGTCGTATTTCGTCGTTACAAGACCTCAACCATGTCGTATTAAGTCTGTAGGTACACCATATATTTAAATGCTGTCTTACTGGCCATCCAGTAACTTAGTTGTACGCCGCAAAGTGAACAACAACGGCGACAGATCCTCAACTTGCACGTAGTTTGCAGAGAAACTCCAAAAGCAATTCCGAGCGTTCTCTTTGCAGCTTCCGGTCACTCCTCTAACGGCGACATGCCGGCAGTTATTGTCCGCATTAAATCATACTACCCTCCTTTTCTGGCTGCTCCTCTCTATGCTCCTCTGAAGCAAGTAGGCTTCTCAGATATTCAGACTCGGCGAAATGCATGTGGGCAGTCCATGGAAATCAGGATTTGTATGGTACGGGACTTCGTTGAATTGATGCATGGGGATAAGGTTGTTAAGAGCTTAAGTATTGTCCCGGATCAAACAGAGCACGGATCACATCACAAAGCATGTACAACGAAAACGGATGCATCCAGCTTTGTAATGGGTAATACCACTGAAGCTCATTTGTAGTCGAACGACAGATAACTTGGTGTTATTGGGAGCCGTGAAATAATATGAAATATTTGAAATACGTTAATCGATATTATTTTAGACAGCCTCACGCGAAGCAGAAAGCCTATCGTGGTGCATAAGCGCTGGAAGATGATTTCTATTCACATTGCTCTTAAAACGCTATAGATTGTAACGATCAGGGATCCCCAGTAGCTCATTTCACAACGCAGAGGTGTTAAGGATGCGCCAATTGGGCAGGATAGTCTTTGCTGTACTGGCGACTTTTGGTGTTACTATACTAGGCAGCTTGGCCGAACATCTCACATGATAATATCTACAGAATAGAAACAGATCAGCGAACCTCCTTGTTCTAGATTGTGGAGGAGGTCCTTTGCGCATCAGGAACAACTACTAGTCTTATTTCTCGTTTTTGTATTGAGTCCAGAAGCTTTAGGCAGTCCTTCGGAACGCATCCCCATATATACGAGCAGTACTCCAGCGATGGTGTGATCTGTGCCTTGTAGAGTATCATTAGCTGTTTCGGAGAATACAATTTCCTAGAAAAGAAAATCCATTTGTAGAACCCCATCCCACAATTCTCTCAATGTCCTCATTAATCTGAACAGCATGAGAATTCTCCCTTTCAAAGCATTGACCCCTCTAGAAAAAAAGTTTGTGGAATACGCCCAGAGAGGAAGGACGAAAAATTTGGTTAAATCTAGTGCATATTGAATAACTTATCAACAAAGTATAATGTCCATAGGATACTAAAAACGTACAAAAAGTTTTATTTCGTGATTGTTCTAAATTTTTTCAAACTACGTTACAGAGTAGTCAGTATCTTAAAGAACTTTTCAAAGGTAGTGTGTCATGTATATTAATTAAAAATTTGAGTACATAAATGTCATTTATATTTAAAAAGTATGAACAACCCACTTTCCAGGATATTTTTGGCCTCTGAAAATGGCACAAGGAATATATTGAACGAGCTTCAGTGATGCCACCTTTTTATTGTTTTTCCACTGCAACGTGTATATATTTTAACGTGCTTATTCATAACAAACTTTCATCCAGTTCTGGATGTAATCTAAACAATGATCTATGATTAGTCTGGACATAATTCAATGTGGAATTATGATAAACTTCACCAAAGCAAGTGAATTGATCCTTCCCTCAAAATCAAAGCTGATTTATATTTAATATTTACCAACACGACTATTTGCAAGCGATACAAGCATAATTTTAAATATAACACAGCTGTAAACTAATAAAAGCTGTATTTTCATTTGCTTTCGGGGAAATAATTAATTCTAATTAGCTTTACATTCTGCTGCGAATGTACCTATATGCGGAGATTGTTGAAGTAAATTGCAGCCCGCCGTTCCACTCACTCTAAATTATGCCGAAGTAGCGGTATTGCGCCACATTACAATACCAGCAGCTGTAGTGCGCGGGACACCTTCTGATTTACATACACCAACATTCACTAGACTTCATCAAATAATTTAGCTTAGAAATAATTCTACATTTTTTTATTTGATAATCCAAGCCCATTGAAAGCTTGAGCAGTATTTCGTTATGGGAATGAAATATCAAATGCTGTGTTTCGAAATTCCATTATTTATGTAATTTTCAGTGTCATCACGTTTCGAGTGATTTACTATCATCAATCGTCTTGAGGTAACTCGTCAAACATGTCCCTTCGAAGCTATTTATACTCCTCTGGCTGGCATGTCAATTGTGTGGCTAGTTCTGATTGATTTGGATGCCATTCCGATTTGAGTGACGTTGTTTTCTGCTGACGTAGATGTTCGGTGGTTATTTCGTACAACTTCGTTGGGTCCTGTTGTAGTCTCTTATTTATATATCTTTATTCTTATTAAGAGGGACCATATTGGTCTACTTTCTCGCTAGGTTTGCTACAACACTGTCGTAATTGGTGATGAAAGCTGACTTTTCGATTTTTTGTCGTATCAGTGTTTCGATGAACTGAACGTCGGCCCATATTGCTTTATGGTGTTCTTTCCATGCGTGTTGCGGATTTTCCTGACTATGTTCGCTGTATGTTCAGTTGATGTTCCTCATTTCTTCCTCCTAGTAGTCTCTTCATTCCTAAAATATATATTTTGCCGCATTCGCTCGGTACTTGGTAGATGCTGTTCTTGGTTCCTTTATGTTCATACTTAGGTATATTTTTTGTTAAGATACTTCAAAATATAGAAAATCTTGTTTGAATTATGTACTAACGTCATAATTTTTTGATCGTATGACATAATAAGTATGTTCCTGAGTTCTTCTTGGCTTATTTCTCTATCGACTGTAATTTCTCATATTTTTGTTTCCACTAAATTATTTGTTTCTCGTCAAGTATTCTTTATGTTGGTGCAGCTCTTCTTCCAGCCCCGACTTATGTTCAAATAACTCCTTTCTTGGCATTAGCCTTGCTGCATGTGCTCATCAGAACAATAAACCTAGCATTATACACTGCTATTCTTCACTTGATTCTGAAGAATGTTAAACAAATACAGAAGTATTACATTTCGCTGTGTTTTGTCGATTAAGGCTTTCATGTTCAAGTAAAGAGCCTTTTTTACAAAATAAATTCCATAAGAAGACCTGTATTGCTGGAGGGCTGCAATCAATGAATCCCTACAAAAGACAATGGTGTATTGATCTGTTTTCCTTTTTATTAATAGAAATTGGTCAGTATGGAACTAAGAACATTTAAGTTGTTAGGATCTTGAAATATAGAAATAACAGATAAAGTAGACAGTATATCTGTGTATGCTTAGAGTCCGTGGCTGAGTATAGTTGCTCAAAGTATTTTAAAGAGTTTCGTGTTGCATTTTTATATATTAAGAGCACATAGATACATTGCAATCACTATGTCTATCCATTCGTACAACTATGCCTCATAGGGGTTGCAACCTTTATCAAGTTGTCTTTGCCATCTCTCATACATTGAGATGCAATTTAAGAGCTATTTCGATAAGCTGAGCAAATAAAAAATACCAGTTAACAATGCTCCCTTCATATATGGTATGCATCATGAGCATAATAAAAATCGGCAACTACTGCTCCCTGTTTTCTGTAAAATGGCGATAAAAGCTGATTTATGACCTTTCACAGCGCTTGAGTTGCAGCGTAACAAAGTATCTGTCAACACATAGTTGCACCCAACGGGTATATTGTTGAAGATAATGATGTATACCATTCATTTTCTACATAAAACTGAATGATACTTTGAATTCAAGAGTAAATACGTTGTTTAGTCAGGAGTTTTTGCTGACTTTTTACTGCTAATCATAACGTTTTGGTCGTGTCCACAAACTTCAACAATGCTACTTTTAAAAACAGCATAAGAGTCATATAAGGTACATACAAGGCATACTACTTTATATTAAAATAAATGGTCTATATTTTATTGTACTAAGGTGCTTAGTATTTTAAATGGATACTCTATAGATTTTTCACTGTAGCATAAAGATGTGAGTCTATCGCTATCCAAACCTTCATTCAAAATTATCTAGAATAAAAAAATGCCTTAATATGATGCGTGTTTCCAACAACTCCAATCAAGGTTATTGTTTTGCAGTCGAACAGACGAAGATCATTTGGAGTACTTCACAAAAATGAAGTAAAATATATTTTCAAGATTCTCTCTATGAACAAATAACAAATACATCACTATACAACACATACATATCTTTGAATAACGATACTGATACTTGGAAGGTAATAACTGTAAATATTTGTTGACAAATTAACCGATAACCGATTAATATGTAATAACAATTACAAATTAATATGTAATTACAATTACAAATTAATCGGTTATGACGGAGATCCTTTGTTTGATTTGAGGAATGTATGATATAAATTAAATTAGCTCTTAATGCAAATAAGTAAATTAATTAATATTAGATAAAAATAAATCAACGAATCAGTATCGCAGTACACCATTATTTCTGGCATGACAGCCACTATATTGTATGGGTTATAGCACATTTACAACAAACTCGACATCTTGCATTTATTGTTGCCTTGTATGCTTCTGCCAACTGACCACTGTATAACAGTAACTTGACGCAGGCCTCAATATATTCCAAAGAGTGCTCGAAAATAACTACATATGCAATGTTTATGATAGCAATACCCCGTGGTCAACTGACCTCCTGGCACCTTATCCAATTGTTTCTCTAGTACTTGTCTGATACCAACTAGTAAAACCCGTGATTTGAAACGAAACAAAGATCCGTATACATTTCACCCACATCGCTGTCGCTCGGTGTCATCTACAATCTAATCTCATCTCTTTGATCGTCAGAAATTATAATTGCGTTAGTTGGTGGAGCCGGTTCCGGGCTCTGGAGCGACCGGAAGATCAAAGAGGTGTCCTGTTAGTCACTGCTGCATTCACCACTGTCACGTAGACGCATCACACCCAGCTGTCTCTCTTTCAGAGGGATGCGGATTGTCTCGTCACAGAAATCGGTCCATTTCGTTATCACTCCTGCTATGTAAAGCTTCATCAACCGAGCTAGTAATGAGGAGGGGAGATTTTATTCGACGTTCAATTCGTGATATATGTCAATTCTACTTATCGATTAAAAAAAATCAATCCTACAAACGATTATTCACGTAAATGAATCCAAAGGTAGCATTTTCAGATATATTTTAATATTTAAATACATAAACTATTGATGAGTACTTTGAGAAATTTTGGAACAATTAGCAAACATTGGTATCTGATGGGACTTCCGAAGACATTTGTGGAACACACACAACGAATTAAAGTGGCGTTTGGATCAGACTGACTGGTGACTATGTCACCTTCTGAAAGATCATCATTTAAAACAAGCTAATATCATTTGTAAGTAAAGAAATTGACAAGTTAGCTTTTTTTCCGTATTCAAACATGCATCAGTAAAAAGATTACCTCATTCAGATCACAAAAACCTACCTACCTACCTAAACGTATCTGGGGGCAACAACCAAACGACATCTAGCAAGGACTTTATCTTTCTTTGAATATGAGCTCTATTTTTATTCTGTTCAGCTGGTTAGTGTGACACAAAACAGAAATTTTAAAACCCTCTGCTGCTGTGAGACTATTTGGGTCTATCTATCTTTTTATTATTAGCACTCTCAGATCGGAAAGGTGATATAGTCAAAGCAAGGAAAGGGAAAACATGTGAAAAAGGGTGTAAAGGGACCACTTCGCTCTCCCTGGAGATGCCACAGATTCTCTGATATATATCGTTACGCCCTTTCTACCAGCCCAGGTGGATCAGTCGTAAATTTCTTTTTTGTGAGGTCGTTGCGTTTTTATAAGGGCCAACATCAACACGTAACGTGGTGTTGCAGATAACGGACAAAACTTCCTATAGGCTCAAGGGAATCGGGTATTTGCGGAATCGTTATCTTCTTAACGTTCCAGGTTTTTGTATAAATACCAAGATCTAGGATGTTTTTGAGAATGCAGCATTAAAAACGCTTTCAGATTGTTCGATGAGTAGGGATACATCTATCAGTAGAATTTGAGAAAATCTTTCGAAAAGCACATTACCGTTAGTTAATAGCTGTGACTTTCAACGTATGCTGACCAACTTTTTGGGCATTTCGGGCCAATTTGTAAGAAAACTTGCCCCTTCTAGATGCCTCGTTTTAAAGCCAGTTGCTATATGATACAGCAAACATATACGTCCTTCCAAAAACTCAGTATGCGCCCTGTATTCTTATATTGGTATTTACGTTTTATCAACCATCGTAACTTCTGTACAAAGACTTGCTATTTTTGAATTTGTCCGGTGCTTCTCTCACAATAAAAAAATACTTAGCTTACATGGAGCAACATAAGTATTACATTATATTATAATTAAGTAACCGCTCTCCATCAAAACCCTTCGTAGATCAACCTTGGGCCAACGTGTGAGGATAAATGTAAAGACTTGCGTCGCTGTGAACAGTGACGGGTAAGAAGTTGCAGCGCGAGAAAGAAACAGCCACTCGTATATCCGAACACCCGGCTAATAACAGAATTTTCTGATAGTTCCATATTCGTTCGTGCGCGGCGCGCCAAGCAAAGATGCTTATCGAAAACGCTGGAACATAAACGGAGCAGCACAATGAAAATTATTGCTCGACGTCAAAGTAATACCGAACAAAAGTTAATTTCGTTCGTTCGTTCGTTCGACGAAGAGCTTCGCATGCATGTTCTTTTTAACCATTTCACAGATAGACCAGGCATGATATAGTCAAGTAGATTAGTAGTAGTAGAGATTGACTTGATAGATAGTGACATGTAAACATTTCAGATTGGCAAAATGTTTGCTTAACACACACAAGCATATGCATAAGAATACGAACATTCTGCGATTCCCTACAAGTAATTCATTTACCTGTTTGGCATCGCCATATTCGTCAACGGCAATTCGGCCGTACGCGTGTGACTGCTTCCGCGCCCGTTAGTTTCTATTGGATTTAACCTTCACCAACCAACTCTCAGGATGAATGTGTTGTTGAAAAGTTAAGGTTGTGACTGTTGTGAGGATCTCATACAGGTGTTGATGTGATATGAGTAATATTTGAATAAGCTATTACAAATGGTGGACGTATATCGATTGGCTTAATTACAGTTACATATTTTTCATATTCTGTTAATCTGCACAACACTGTTCAAACTTGAATTTGGAAATGCTATATGACGCAGATAAATGTAAGAAAGAAATCACATTGGTACAGTTTTAATACTTTTTGGCTATTTTTTTCAAGGTTAAGGAATCAACAGTCGTTATATTAATAGCTCACCAAAATTACCGAATGTTTGTACGGTTAATTAATTGTATAATGAAGTTGAACTATTGGCGCCAAGATCATGAAATTCTCCAGTTAACATTATAGAATTCTTCTAGGTTTCTCTCGTTTGTGCCAAGATTATAATATGCTCAATTTATGATTTTAGTGTTCTCACCTGCAAGGCTTTCCCAGGTTTGAATTGAATATATTCACCTTAATTTACTCAATATGATCAAAGATGCAGCATTGTTACGTTAAGATTATTATAGATCATATGATATGAGCGAATGTACACATGCTTGATATAAAATTTTCTAACGGAATATATTTACCACCTTTATGTCAATTCCCAACTAAAATGACCGCACTATAATCCGTCTCATTGCTCGACCGTATCCGTGTCGGATATTTTAACTTATCTTTTAATCTTGCGGCCGTAATTGAAAAAGAGATCTTCGGCGTGTCCCAGCGGTAATAAATTGGCCTGATTCCACTGCCAGAAGGCGTCTTGCTGCTCCCAAAACCCCGTTCAAATTGAAATTTATTTATTTTCCCATCACAAAGGAAAATCGATCTATCTATCCAAGACTGTTATTAACTAATTTGATTCGAAAATCAGTTCTGTGAATGTAGCAAAAACAGGAGATGCTTCCTAGGAATCAGGAGCGGCAGAAACATTTTCTGAACAAGCGTAAGAACGAGCGACCAAAATGAATAACATTATTATAGTGTATAGTTTCTCTATGAACATTTTATTCAAACAAACGATCATCTGGATATAATGTAAACTTGCAACTAAAAAAACGGTCGAAATTGGTCGACTCGATTCCAGGCCTCCGGTGGCCTTTTTCTATTCTTAAAATGTGACACCCAAAAATCTAGAGAATAAGTCGGTTTGTGATGTGTCCTTCTAACGAATAAACTGCAGATACCAACATGTGTGAAAAAAAGGTCCAAGAAGATCGTTGGAAGAAGGACAGATCCATGCGTTGACGGTAACTAAATCAGAATCACATCCATTTACTACAAAATATCAGGATCGCTCCCCGAGGAAACAATACATCCACTGGCATACCAAATTAAATAACAAGTGTTTTATTGCTTAGTTATGTTTGCACTACACTCATAGTGGAATACTTATACTTTCATCATAGGTACTCCCTATGCTTTCTTTGAATAAAAATCTAGCATTATACAGATTAACGCAAAATATACGATACTACCCGCCTCAAAACCATCGCCCTATATCTGTTTCCTTTAATTTATGTTAAGTGTATGCTCTCCACTATGCATCAGACTCATTCATCATTAGCCTAGACTCATCAGTATAGCTTGGCGGTCTAACTGTAGAGTGCAATCGGGTGGTATATACGTGACCCAGTCAAGGATGTGATAGCTACATCCACTCATCTTCAAGTGTCGCCCTCTATGGGGACGCTCATTGGCAACTTAAGAAGTCAAAGGTCCTAACACCATTGTGGAGAGCATACAATTAATATCAGTTGTCAGCTTCTGATATGAATGAGCAAAGATCATTGTGGAAGTGCTTACGAATAACAAGAGATGTCGCTGTAAATCAGTTCACCCTTGTTAACATATGTTGTAAGAGACATCTGTTGCCACTTGAAGGCAGTCCAGGAGTTATGATCTCTCGCTTCGTAAGTTGCCAATGAGCGTCTCCATAGAGGGCGACACTTGGAGATGAGTTGACTCAACATCTTCGAAGAGCAAAAACAGTTCCATCACTCAATAGATATGCGGACATAATGGTCGCATAGCCCCTCAGTTACCTACGCCCCTGCTGGATCCACAACCAAAGCACGGATGGTTACACCACGGACGTGTTGCGATGGACCTTAAACCTATCGAAATAGCAATCAAGTCCAATCGTTTTTTCGTCCTCACGTATTTTCGATTTTACCGGAAAACCCTTCCTACAATGCAGTAGGGATTCAATCTACTCTCTGTACGCGTATGCAGAGCGCAGATGTGTTGGATACTAGCACATCTGTGTATGTTGCATGTAATTTGTAGAAACGCGGGGTTTGGTTGGGGATTTACCCGCATCAAGCCTTTTTGAAAAATTACACTGACGAGTGTAATTCTACATCAAGGCAGCTCATATACCTCAGCCGTAGTATGAAAAAGAAGTGTCGCAAGTACGACGTAACGCAATAAGCCAATCAATCTTTATTATAAGAAAGAAAATGCAAAACTACTTCGGACTTTGATTGTCTTCAGATGTTGATTCGTCTTCAGGTGAAATGCTCATTACCCCACCGCGTTTTCTCTAGTCATTCTAATTTAATGGGTTGAACCTCATCTTCTAGACCCGATTCGGTATTATAAACAAATATTCTCATGTCTACCTATAAATACAAAATATGGGAAAATCCGAAAAAAGTGCGCGATTTGACAGGAAAAGTACATTACATACATAGTATATCTCTTCATCTCTAGATAGCTGTTAAATTAGATTAAAATATCCAACAGAAGGGAATCATGGGGAACTTTAAACTTCATTCCGTGCTGTATCCTATTCAGTGTCAAAGTTCTGATACACATTTGTTGATAACTTTCCTGCACACCAACCAACTATGATTAAAGTATGACATATTCCCCTAAGACACATCCATCTAACATATCTCTTGGATATTTGCAATGCGGCCTCTTTATTTGTTCCCAAACTTTACCCCAAATGTCTAAAAGTTAATTAAACAGGAAGTTTGAAATAGTTAACTTCCACCGGCCAAATTCTCTCTGACTAATGGATATTATACGGATTAGGATAGACAGTAAATGGTACAGTTGCAACGTGCCATAGTTCTGCAGTTAGAAACTCAAATCAAGGTGACTTACATTAGAATGTATGGAGAATGGAGGAAAAGTTAGGGCTAAGTTTACTGGAGACCTATGTGATTCACGTGCATAAAATCTTATTAAACCTTATTAGTTCCTTATCGCCGAAATTACTGCTAATTTTATTGCAGTTGAGATCTTACCTCTTCAGCAGGATTTATCATCGTTTGATTACGGGCCAATTAATTATTAGTTTCGGTTTGATCGCCTTTTATATCCATAGTAGAGAGAATGATCGTGATCAATGAAGTTTGCAGATTCGAGAAATTTGGAAAAATTAATCTTGACATTTACAGTAACACACTTCAAAACTGAACTGGCTATGAAAAGTTCAATTTACAACAATCTAGCCAGTAAGATGGAACAAGTACCTTCTTCAGTATAATTTACTTGGAAAACATTTTTCTTATTTCAGACAGAATTATTTTCAGTTCATATTTGGTATATATTTGTAGTCGAATTTACAAGATGACTGAAACAGACATACTAAAGATAAAAATAAACATCAATCTTTTGATAACAAAATAACCTGAAGATGCTTTATTTACTGAATGCGTTGAATACTGAAACTTCGCGCAGATTTTTTCAGATATTCTTTGTAATGTTCAAAATAGATACTATGCTCCATGTACAAAATCGCGGATATCATTATTGATGCGACCAAATCCCTGAGAATGTTGTTAGTTTTCTGAAAAATGATCAAGGACTTGAAAAACATGACGAATATGGAATGCAAAATTTCTAAATAATTTGATTTTACTTTTGATATAAAGTTCTATAAAATTTCAGTAAGGGATTAGAAACTAACACCCTCTAAAAATTTCACTAAGCTCTCAATTGTTTAGAAAATTGTCAGTCACCTACAAATGTTTGCTCATTCCTGAAATTTACTGAGAATACATGAATTACAGAATACGAATTTTGGAATAGTTTATATTTTGTCTTTTGCTTATTACCTCGACAGACCGACGGAAATGAGTGACACAGATTTTCGTAATGTACAAACGTCATGAAACGACAAAAAACGGTATTATCTCGAAAATTATAGCGAAATCATATTTGCTCTCGCTTATAGGTGAAAAATATAATGAAACAAATAAAAGGAAATTTCTATAATAGCCTATGTCCTGGGAAGTACAATAAAGGTGACTCAAGGCGAGCAAACACCATTTATACCTATAAGCAAAGTATTGGCCCTACTACCACTGAACCAGGTTATGGAGAAACAATGCTCTGATCTGCAAGGCCGCCTGCATTAGCCTCATAACAGTAACTTTATACCATATAAGCCAAAATGAAAATGGGTCGACTCTTTGTACGTTCGTTGCTTTGTATAGCTCACGGAATGTTTTTATGGCGTACGAAAGAACCCTGAGGATATCGTAAATTATTAACCTACTTTTTGGAGTTTTCTTTGTGTTGGTGTACCCTCATTTGTACTTTTATTTATGTGAAGTCAGATAACATGGGTCTAGTGCTAGAGGCACAAAGTAATCGTTTAGTAAAATAACACGTTTCATAAAAAAAACTGGAAAATCGAATTTAACAATTTTAGGGCTTGATAAATGTTAGACCTTAACGTGGTTCGAACTATTTTTTACGGGATTTTGATACCGCCTGTTTCCAGATACAACTATTACGCCCTTATCTAGTTCCTAACAAATACAGTATTAGAGGTATAGGTTAAGTCCAGTAGTTCTAAACATCCCATCTAGTGACAGCTACGAACAGTTGGATTACGTAGATATCTGATCGTCATTTGTCTCTGAAGGAAAGCGCACACTTCAAGATCAAATAGATTGAAAAGTTTGAAAGCGTTGACGCCTCAATCTACAAACTTGACTTTTTGCTATGTTAATACTTGTGCGATTCCTATTTTCCAGCATATAGATACTAAAAAGACTGAGAAGTTTTCATGTAAATGGGATTAAACTAACGGATCAATGTGAAGACAGTCAACCGGTATAAATTAGAGGGAATTGAATTACAAAGCTCAAACTATCTCGAATTGAAATTAGTTGAGACATGTTTGATCGCGTCCTTACTGCTTCCTTAATGTGATTTCAGAGTAATTGCCTAGGAAGCAGTTCTGTCTTATCCAGTTTAGGTATCTACTAATAATGTGTGTCGTGTGGATATTTCACAAATGTAGACCGTCAGTTTGATAATCATTTATTTAAAACAAGGACACTATTTCCATCTAAGAAACAATGTGCCATTATCAACACAAAGTTTTGAAGACAAAATACTTGTTAAAGTATGTTTAGCTATAACTAAACTGAAAACTATGAAAACTAGACTGGAAGAAAAAACTTACTCAGTTTTTGAAGATATTATTGATGGCATGAGTCATCTGTCTGCCAATTTGGTGGAGAGTTGTTTAGATACTGTTGTAAATAACTAGCGAAACCCTATCTGCCTATGTCTAGAAAATAACTGCGCTTTGCTACGGCTATTGCAACAGGACAGGGTTAACCAAAGAAATACCTCTTTAACGTGAGGTTAAGTCAAACAACCCTATGTGAACATGAAGATGAAACAGTTGAGCATGTGTTGTGTGATTGCACACCGGTCCTATCCATCCAAGAATCCATTATGGGGAAGCGCTGGCCCTATAAGGCCACTGTAAATGATGCTACGTGTCATCACTTTACTCCACGGTTTAGAGTGGCTGAACACCCTGTTTTGAGCTACTTCTCAGGAGGACGTTGCGGCTTCAGTCTTGTCATCGAAATAGATCACATTTCCTCCAATAGAGAATACAGAATTCTACTACAGCATGTATAAAAAAACTTTGTAGTCGTGTGTAACAAATGAAAACGCACAATTTTTTAGACGTTCCCAAGGCTACTGATTTTGAATATTTTTTGTAGGTGTCAAAAATTGTGATGGGGGTTGTGGGGGAGGAGTACGCATCAAAATTGAGCTTTAATGAACATTTTCCGAAACGTGGATGATCTGTGAATCTCTGAAATAGGAAAAGTATTAATGAACTCCAATATTTGAAATATTTTTCAATTTTCATTCCAAAAAATAAAAATTAAAAAAACGATTTAAATATTAGTTTCCTAACTTTTAGCGTTGTGTGAGAACTACAACGTTGATCTACTTAACGCCATTTTTTCTAATTGAAACCCAGATCCCTAAAAACTACATCCGTTTTCTGTATCTGATTGTTAGTATCTTTTTATATTGCAAATTATTTTCTGTTAATAATAAGTAGCACATATAGCAATGTCCACTATATACGAGTACCACAATGTTTCACGGGATACTTGTGAGGAAAAAGCGTATTACGGCTTGATTTAAAATTCAAAGGAAGCTGCCACTAATGCCGGCAAGGCAGCAAAACAAAGCAATTTGCATTATTGAGCATGATCGGGAAATGGTTCCTGGAAACGGTAATAAATGGCACTCGACAGAACTCATTTGTATTTCGTAAACGACGCAAAATTTCCTGGGGGTGTAAACTAACAAACGAGAGCTTCAGACCTTAACACGTAAATTCTCGACGGTAATATTTACAGCAACTTGGGGAGCTTTGTATATTCATTATTTCAGTATAATTGTCTTGTTATCGCCGGCTGTACAGGATTAATTCTTGAGGTGCTGAGTTTGTCTTTATACTGGCTATAATCTTTTGTGATAAAGAATTAGCAAAATATTTCACTCGTAATGAATAACTTGAAATATTATTCTATATCACAAAACGTTTGTAAAAAATATTTCCTTTAAATTTAGTTCTAGTTTTTCCACTTGCATGAAGAGCAAGCTCTATCGACCTCGGATAATTTGCTTTAGAAACCCTTAGTAGGCCTAATATCACTTGTCTATAGCGTTTTTCTTTGATCTCCGCGTCACACTAAAATCTGATTATTTTCGTCGTATAGTGCGATATCAAATACTCTCCAGGTTCAAAAGTCTTTATACGTTATTTGACAATGATCTTGTAACTCTGATTTCGAAAAAATTGACTGTATCAACTATATCAACAGTGACGTTACCTGCAAAACTAATTTTATATAAAAAAGCACGCTAGTCAATTTTTTTGCTGCGAAGTCTATGTAGCACAGTTTTTTTCTATCCAAAGTGAAAGTAGTCGCCTTTGACTGTGACTGCGAAATGTCGCAACTCTGTCCTACTTCTGTAGGTTGGACCGCGAACAGCGTTCATAATAGAATAGCATCTGGAGCACTTCTCTTCCTCTAAACTTTCTTTTCCGGAACCGATTGTTGATATCATTTACGAAAAGCAATAGCAATTGTTGAGGCGAAGTTGAGGTTATGTTTGCCTGAACGCTAAGATTAGGTGTAGATATTCTTTCGTTGTGAATGCAGTGACCGAAGTGAACTGATGGAATCACTTTAACAAATTGCTTTTTCTGTCGATTTCAGAAAGTTATAAACGTATCTTTCCCCTTACCCCTTGAATGCTAGCAAAAAATGAGGATCACTTCAACAAGTTGAGTTCATATCGGCCTGTTTATGTTCCATGATCGACTTTAGGGAGGTTAGGTAACGAAATATTCATAAACTGAATTGACAAAGTCGCACTCGCCACTGCCTAAACTTTATGTCTACAATCCCCGCAATCTCGTTGGAAGATCACAGAGAGATTTTCTAGGGCAGTAAGTGATTATCAATTCTCTTTGTTCTGTGCAACTAGCGTGTGGATTATGGAGGTGTCGCAAGTTTTGATTGTACCACTTGGCATGATAAAGGTGGATTGGTTTAGGTTCATAAGATTGTATAAAGTTGGATAGTTTGAAATTCGGAAGAAAAATGGCTCAACTGAGTGAAATGACTGCTTAGCTCATTTGGTTATAGCGTTTGACCGGCAATCAGAATGTGTGCGGTTCGAATCCAGCAGCAGGCTAGGCTTTTTCTTCGTTCTTAAATGCAAATTTGTATACAGACAGACAGATGCAGTTTTCATGGTGCAATATTATAGCCCATCCAGAATTTGCAGGTCACATTGGAAGGAGTTGAATAAATGTGTGCCACATACAACTGATCATATATTTACTTTTATACAGACCACTTCTATTCCGCGACTGCATTTCAGTTCTGCTGTAGACGTGATTTACCATGTATTTTTAATGATTGCTTGCTTATGATACTATAAACGTATATTTATAACCAACGTTGTACATTTCGGTATGAATTATAGCTGAATCTAGAATTTTGCCATCGATATTTCAGCCATAATAAGCTTTCCAGTTGCCAAAACTATTCAGTTCCAAGTAGTGTATCGGTACAAGGAATTCATCAAAGTTTCTACCGCTTCAGTACACTGCTTGAAACGAACTTTATGTATTTATGTTTCCTCATGTTTGAGTTAGTTAAATTGATTGTTAAGATACGTGGTATGTGAGGAGAAGGAGTCCATCGTTTCATCTGTTTAATTTACTGCAATGAAAAGGTCGTGATTTGGGGTAGAAGGAATAGAAGACAGTTTTGTCATGGAATAGATTGTTGTAAATTTAAGAATGATGGCTTGGGGTAAATTTGATGAACAATTTCTTATAAAGGTAGGGTAGAATGAATCTACGGTTAGAAATTAGCGATTAAAAGAATATAGAAGTCACATATCGTAAGCAATACCTACATTTATGCGATCTGACATTTAACACATAATCCATAAGTTCTCATAAAACATATCAAGTCGCGGTATCTAACTGAGATCGAATTGTTATATCTTGTGCCTATATGTAAAGAATAAAGGTCATTGCGTTACATGTCAAATCACTGACAGATCAGGATATCTTTTATCTAGTTTCAAACTATACTTTACTGAGATTCAAAGACATCTGGTGGTGATAACACTCAAGCACAAACTTCCGAAACAACACCAATCGAATCGTTGTAAAAGACATATTTTGGAGACATTATCTAGAAATTTCAAATAAAAGTTATTGAGGTGATCCATACATTTAACTGAGTTTCGATTTGAGTTTTGGGATGATTCTTGCGAACATATTATTGGTCGATTTTAAAATTTACATTGATTTTACTATAAAAAATTATAATTTCATTATTTTCAAACTGACATTGATTCTACTATGAAAAATGTTGAGCTTGATCGAGCTACTAGGAAATATAGCGATGCATTTACATCATTGAGAAATTCAAGATGTCATAATAGACAAATGCCAAATACAGCACTGTAATCTCTAACTTGACTGGATCACATCTTCTTGTAACATTGATACATTTTGAAACAATTTTCTGCTCAATACGACGCTACCAGCAAATTATTCGACCACTTTTGTAATATGAACTTTTATTACTTTCTTATGAACCATTCAAGATATTATTTCATTCAATTTTACCGAATATTCCCGCTCAATTTGTCGACACTATAACTTCAGAGATATTGCAAAAGTTTCATCACAATTTATCCTCACCCCAAAAGACCTCGAGAGGACGATGCCAGCCTTGATATTGTATGAGTAATTTCTATTCAGAGAGAGTATTCCTGTAACCCTGGAAGCTATCAAAACAGCGTCATCGTAGGACCATGATTACAGCTTTTATTTGAATGGTCATGAGATCAGAAGTGGGATATGAAAAGGACTTCTCCACACATTTTTGATATTTATGTCAACCCATTTTCAAGATATGTACAAATCCAAATTAAGTAATTTTGAACTTATTCTTAAAGAGTACCTGCAATTTTAATACCACTTAAATTGATTAGCAGAATAATTGTTGACTAGAAATTGAATTCTTCCAGGTTTTTTGTGAAAATGGAAGACTTCACAGTAGTTATGTTTTCTGGTAACTAGTATGTCTACATAATTATAATTAAATGTTAGATAATCGATCAAGGTCGGAATGAGTTGTCTGATCTTGTATTTTGACTGGAAATAATAACGTATGATGCTTTATCTCCATAAAGATGTGGTGTTTTTCAGAAAATTCTCCGCAGTATTTTTGTAGTTTCATTATTTTCTCCCCTGCTCTGCAGAACCTCAAGGGGAACCGCCAAATGATTCTCCCGCCAAATGTTTTTCTCAATTATATGAAGCATTTTGTGAACATTCCATCAATCTTTATCGAGATTTTCATAAGAAACCACTTCGCAGAAAAAATACGGATACCTCAGAGACAAGCAGAATAGAAATATTTTTTCTTATTAATTGTTTCGTTAGGGTAGCAGCTTAATTGCATCTCGAGCAACAAAATTATTATTATAGCATGACATGAGAATTAATATATCACAGAAGCAGATCTGGCATGCAGTAATTCACACCAGCTGAAATTGTGATCGAATTACAGTCATCAGAACTAGTTATTATTTTCCAGTGACATGAGAACACAGAAGCAAATTCAATATCACTATTTACATCAGATTTTTCTTTGAATATGGCTCTCTTCTTGCTGACCATTGAAACTATATTATTAAAATGCTAAACAAACTTTACTGACGTTCCGGCTGCCTTCTCAGAAGTACAAGGATACAATTGAAAATAATTATATTCATATAATGATAACACAATGGGCATTAACTGTATCGTTTCTTATGCTGCTCAATCTTTCTTAGACGTCCGAGACATGACCAAAAAAGCTATGACCAAATTTTAACGGTTTTAACAAGATGAATGCGGATATTCATGATTCTGTTTATCCACGCAAAATCAGGTCGTTCAGACTTTCCGAAGGTGTGCAATTTGTCTATATTGTCATTTTCTAGTTTCAAGCTCAACATAATATACACATAGTATCAAGCAACATTTATACACAATTAGGTAGATTCCTCAAAGTGTATAATTATATCTATAGATGCATTTAAACTCAAAACCAGACATTTTTCGTACAAGTTGTTTGAGTAGAACGCAAGCGACCTGCCAACATCGTAATTTCAATCCAATTAACTTTGCGTTCCATTCAAAGCTCTCAATATTTTTATATTTATAGGTAGTGCTCCATTAAAAAATATTTGACTGGTTAGTTAAAATATAATTAGGCCATAAAATGGTCCGGGTTTGTACCAGAGACATCTAACCCTAAATAATAACTGTGAATAACGCCTTTGATACGTCTTTTTATGCAATGCAGGGTTAGATAATCGTATTCATGTACTGCTTATGCAATCCCTAGGTATATAATTGATATTTTAGTTAAATGTCAAATGCGTGGATTTGCATTGCTCAAATACTTGTAAGATAATTATATGATTCTATCAGCCACTAACAAAAAACTCTTTTGTTTTTCAGGTATGTTCATAGGAAAACCAACTACTAATGCTACCATACGGTGAGTCACAATACACTGCATGAAAATCGTAACAGATATTCTTATTTCATAACGCTAACGTTGTCTGTCCGAAGAAAATGCAACCAAGTGTGTTCCTGAAATGGGTCTGTCTGCTTTTCAATAATCGATGTGTCACGTGTTGGAGACCACCATTGACACCTCTCATGAAACTTTCTGAAAGTTTCACAACCTAGGTGGGCGAGAAAGTTGAAGCCAAGAGAATATTTTATTCCGTTCTGTCTGCACATACGTGGCAGTCATTCAGCAGGAAATCTTATATATGGCCACATAAATTCCAGTTACGTTTTTTCTTATTCTTTTTTTGGAAAGTGTTATGGCGTCCGGATTTATTGCGATTTTCTACTCAAGTGAGACGTGATAGCTGGAATTTCGCGAAATGGTTGCTGTGATACATTTTCAGTCCTTCGATATCTACAACAATAAAGTACAACCACTATTTATGCTTCAATCGCGTCTCAAAATAAGTTAAAAGAATACTATCATAAGACAAGTATAACGATAAATTCCAATCCAGTCCTCAAGTCATAAACTAACTTCAGTATGCCTGTATATGTGTGTCGTGGTTGTGGTACTTACCACAAGATGAGAAAAAAAATAGTTTGGAATGTTTTGCCGCCGACGGAGTTGTACACTGCGTCAAAAGCTAATGCCCCAGTGCCTGAGATAAATATACCTAGTATTTTTATTGATAATCTCTTACCAAGGCAAAAAATCCCATCGTGTTCCAGAAGGGCTGTGAGATAATAAATATCTATTCACAACGTTCTCCAAATGCTGTAACTAGGGAGAACAAACTCGACAGGAGCTCATTTCAGCACGTTAAAGTTCTCCAAGGGAATTAATTCAGGAATAGGCTCGTTCAAGGTGATGGATCCTTGTGGTGGTGAGTATGAACTCATTTCCCACTTCCAATGTTCATTGTGCGAACTAGGCGTTATCATCCGCGACTGAATATAAGCGTAGGATAAAGATCGATTAGCTACCTTTCATCGATATTTCAGACTTTAAGATGTAATGTTAGGTGTATTAGTATTTTCTGTATTGGGTCCAGTAGCATTTCAAAGATAGCCTGATTTGAGCTTTGTTGAATACCTATTCATTTGTCGCGTCTGATTGCAGCATCTGATTGCTGAAGCCAAACAGAGCAACTGTTTGTAGTTGCTACTACTCAGTATGTTGACTGAGTAGTGTCATTTCACTGAGTCGACAAAATCTAAACTCAATTTTGATAACATTGTCAGAAATGCTACGACCGTCAAATGCAAACAGCAGATAAAGGTGAGCGAGGTCTTGTACATGCTTGATGACCTATATGGATATTATGGGTTCAACGTTATTAGCCACTTTTTTCTCTTGATAAATCTAAAACTCAAGTTTGGTAAGACTGAAATTATTCTCTGTATAGCTACCCTCCTCAGAGGCAAGTTTTGTTGAATAGTGTTTAAGCCAAAGGGGTATAGAATAAGGGATATTTGACATGTCCCTGGACCAGACAAAGTTGGCATCTTGATGTTGATATTGTTCTCACAAGAGCAAAAGTCAAGAACGCTCAAATAAGGAAGTTAAATGAGCATTCTGATACTGCTAGATATCGACTAAATGCTACCATTGATTTTCAAAGAACTTTGACAGCAGAATGTCTGATGGAATTTCATATAACGCTAGTCAAAGCATCTATCATATATCACATTTTGATGGAATTAGCCCCAAACCCTCCATACATTACCGATGACGCTCATTGGGGCGAAAATTAAATATAGGATACCTGCCGCAAAAAGCGAAACCTGCTGGTAACAATGCTAATTACACGTTTTAATCAGCTTTAATCAAAATGCGTTTTGAGAGAGAACATTATATGGGCTCAATAATGTGTGTCAGTCAATCAATGATAAACGACAAATTAGACTGGATATTATGATAGCCGTAAATCACGGAAAATAATTTGTTTTTGTGTTTGATTACGTTTCTGCATCATATAATATATAATGTGTATATTTATATTGTTGATATATGCAACAACATTCAAAAGAATGGTATCTACGTTTATATATTCTTTTTGAGGTCAACAAAAAAATTTGAATAAACCAAAAAATAATAAATGTTACTAGAAACAGTAGGTTTAACATGTACACAGCAGTTCATTATCAAAGGTCACATAGATTAGTGACCTCGAACATACGACACAAACAGCTAAAAATATGTAGAGTGGCGAGCGTAAAAATTGTAAAGTAAAGATCAGAATTAATGTAAAATGAAGGTCCATTATAGGTGTACAGAATTAAGGCTCTTTTATACCATACTCAGAGATCACATTCAAACTCTTTAGAAGCTCACTCACCCAACTATGCTAAACCCTCTTCAATGTGTCACAAGATGGTAATGTTTGCTGCATGTCATCAGATTGCATAGCCACTTGTTGATATTGGTGTCAAGTAGAATTTGCTTTTTAGTCTTTCTTGAATTCGAAATATTGTGTTTTTTTGATGTTTCATGACACGAAATGTCACTTTAACTGCGAAAATAAATTTTGGATTTGATGAAATTTAGACACAAGGCTACTAGTTTGACAAGCATGACATATTTTTTTAGTTTTATAAATTCAGTTGAGGCAGAGCTATCATCAAAAACGATGAAAAAACACTGAAACCAAGAGACGCGTTCTCAGCAGGTCGACTTGCCAATGCCTCTAATGCGCCTCTTTCAAAAGTCGTTATTTTGGAAAACCTCAGAACCTTTCGGGCAGCTTTTCCCCCAATATTTCTAATATACAGCATTTTAAAGTCAATATCAATCGATATTCATCCACTTGCAGCGCTTGCCACTGCGTTAGGCTTTCTTCATTTGCGAGAGGTTATCTATAGAAAAAAATATAATAAATACATATACAAATTCAGATACTGGGAATTCGAACCACCCACCTCATGTTTGCCGGACATACGTTCTAGCAACTGAGATATGCAGGCTTGTCTCTTAATCGATCCAGTTGTGTTAGGAACCGTATTCTGACCGCTGACTGACTGATTTCAAATGCAATACTAAAACCTGTCTCAGGTGAATATATGTACGGTGAAGAGTAAGCAGTTGATAGAAGTGAATCCTATTTATTTCAAAATGAAATAATGAAAGTCAGTTCACTCCGTTCACCTAACTTCGTTCCTGAAGTTCGAGATGCGGTCGCTACGAGAAACACATTTCGCACTGATCTCGCAAAATTGGACGTAACAGCCGCGGACTTCGGGGCAGAGTTTTTCCTCGAAAGTAACCGGAACTCCTCTTGCAACTCTGGAAACTTCAGATAAATTGAAACTATAAAGATTTATGCTGACAGTGCCTTCGTATCGTTTTGTCATTACACTTCTATGCAGCAGGGTGACTGTACACAGTGCCGTATCAGAAAGTCTTTGGGATGGATCAATATTTTTGATAAATTATGTAGATATTCTGTGCTTCAAGCCAAAGGCTTCACGGAAACCTGGTTCAATGATCACACACAAATTCTGAATAATGTTAAGCTTAAGGTATAAATCAAATGGCTAAATTGAAATGTTTTCGGTGCAGTTTTATAAAACTCACTTTTAATTGTACCTCAATTCTGCGGTAATATTTGAGAATAGACAAAAGCCGTTCCTGTTGTTCAGGATCTAATGTGCATCAATTGTAATATGTATTAATAATTGTTATATATTTTTTTGAGCATATGCCCTTAATGATAGTAGATAGTTCTGCTATAAGTCTTAGCAAGAAACAATAATATGGAATTATAAGCAAGACAATAGAAATTCGAAATCAAACTTTTGAAAAATCCACCTTGTCTACAAGTTTTAAGCAACAATTATAACCTTGTTTTGTGGATATTTTTCAAGTCCCTGATCATTCTTGGGCATATTCTGAAATCTCATTTGGAATGGTAAAAAGTATTGATAATTTTAAACTTTGGTGAAAGGGGGGTGGGTGAGGTGTATTATAAATGTTTGAGAATGTAATGCTTCCTCCTGTTACATTATCATCAAAATAACGTGTTTTCCTAGCAAGCAGAATAAACAGTACCTGTAGAGTGTTGTTATGGAACAAAAACCTGAATTCGTGAGAGGTACTGAGTTGATCAATTTGGCTGTATTGCAGACTACACTTTTTTACAAGATCTTATTTAACATGCAATGTACATATGAATCTATGTAAGCATGTTTGTTCGGTGCAAATTTGCAACACAATTTTTAAGCAGATATCTTCAAGCGATTGAACTGACATTTTGTACCCAAGATATCGGACTAGTTGTACTTCTACAATATGGGTATCTAATGAAAGAGCTTGCTGAGAATCAATAATAAAAATATAGTGAAAGTAAAATTAAAAGGACTTGCTGAGATTTCGATTGAGAGAGGAAAAAAAGATGGTGTTGCTCCAATCCATCTGAAATTTTGGTATACTAGAGTTTCTGCAGAAGAATAAACTAATGTTTTACTTTAAAACTATTACTATCGATTTATAACGTGATTACACAATTTATATGATATAAAAGCTTGTCGCTAAATTTACCTATGTAGATAAACAAGTTGATTAAATACCTTTATCTGATTGATTAAATTGTCAAAATTTTCAAACTAAGTAAATACGAGTACTTTAATCTCGCGACAAGCTTTTATTTCAGATAAATTGTGTAATGACATTATAAATTGTTAGTATGAGTTTCAATGTAAAAGTTTATTTCATTCTCTCTAGCGCATCTAAATAAAATTGTTTTTAATGAAGTTTTTTACTTTTAATTTATAGTAAATTAGTTTTAGTGAGCACTATTATCTTGTTACTTTGATTACTGTAAAGCTCAATCTAGACTACGTTTGTGGTAAGATCTATGTCTGTTACGTCGATTTATTCAGGAAAATAGATCACCCGGAACCAGTACAAGGGCTGCCAAATTGATATCTTGAGTAGCTCCAATGGATATAACTTGTTCCTATATATTAAGCACAGGGATTACAATACTGGACTATCATTGTAAGCTCTGTTTGGAAAAATTCGGGAAGAGTGATGAGAAATGCGATTTTGCCGAATGAAAATGTTTGTATATTATTTTACGGAAAATACATTGAACCACAGATACAACATGCTTTTCGATTTCTGTTTTGTTCAAGAGTGTGTGGAATACAGTGTGTTTATCCTTCTTTTAACATTTTCTATGTTTGAAAATGTTCATATCAGTTTATGATGAATATCTTTTATAGTCTAACTCAGAATTTATTTACCTCATACGAACTTACTTTGTTGAGATCACAGATACTACTAGTCAACTAAAACTGAATTGCGATAACTTGACACGTAAGAACTACAGCAAAAAAGCACGCTTACCTATTCAGTTGATCGAAACAAAAAGTAAAAAATGTCTTATCAGAATAAAATGATTAACAGGAAAATTAATATCATCGTGATAAAAGTGTTGAGTGCTAAGTACTACCAATGCCTTTATCATAATGACATTTTATTGTTAATCTGTTGTTAATCTAATTCTGATATTAAGAAATTTTTCTTACCTTTTAGTTCAATTAACTATGAAAGCATGTTTTTTATTCTTCAAACTATCATTCATTCGTTGATCAATTTTATTTATCCTTTCCGTGCTGGGATTTAGACTTGTTCTTCAATAGATCTTAATTAACGGGTCTGAAAGGTATTCTTTCCGTTTACGAGGCTTTAGACCTCAGGACTTAAACGTCATTTTAAACGGATTGCTTCTCAAGAACTGGTAAAAATTTAATTATAATTTTAATTAGTATTTATCACTTCTAAACGTATTGCTTTATAAACATAAATAATGGAACTAACTTATTAAACTATTGTGATGTCATCGGTCCTTGATAAGTGAGTATGTTGAAAAAGGATGACAGCCAATTTTAACGGATATAAGAGTATGACATACCGAACAAACAACAAGGTGTAAGGCTGATTCGAAAAGGCCATACAGAAACTTATTGTAATCATCAATCAACAGAAACTTCACCGTGAAAACTCAACACGTTAGGTGGGTTGAGAACCACCTTTACTGACAAATGAAAATAAAACTACGAAGTGAATGAGTTTGACTGATTCGACGCAAAAACTATTGAAAAAGTTGTCATCAAAGATGCTATTAATCAGCACAAACTGTGTTGCGTTAAGTCGTCAATACGTATGATGGTATCAGAACCCCTCTTTGTTGGGCAATTGAATATTGATATACAAAACACATTTCTTCTTCCCTTCTTCTTTCAGTGCCTATCGCCTACTGTGTGTACTTTGTACACTGGTGTTCTGAATAGTTTCTGCTGATGTTAAGCCTCTCCACTTTCAGAAATTTGCCAGCTAGGGAATGCGTCTGCGTCCAGTTGCTCTCTTGCTGTTGATTTTGCCTTGTAAGATAAACTGCCCAAACTATGCTGCTTCCCTGCCTTTAATTGTGTTGAGGATTTCCCTGTCTTTCCTCAGTCTTTCTCGTATAGCGTCATTGGTGATGTGGTAGACGTATAATACTCGCAGCATTGGCCGGTAGCAACACATTTCGAATACTTCCAATCGCTTACTTTTACAGTGAATCTCCAACTTTCTGCACCCTATAAAAGCACGGATATTACATAGCATCGAAGAACTCTGATTCGTACATCGATTATTTTTTCAATACAAGTACAAGATTTTCTAAAGATTGATTGTGTTACTATATCCTTTGGTGCAGAAACCATAACCACTCAATAGCTTCACGACTCGCTAAACCACTTTTTGGGTATTAAAAAAAGTGATTTGGCGAGTGGCAAGACTGTGTCGCGTTTGTGCCTAAGATTGATCGAAAGGAAGCGATAAAAGTTCCCACTGTGACCACAGATGCACCTAATCAACTGAAAGTGCATTGCGATAGGTCAAAACCGGAACGGGGGTGTGCACTCACTAACACAGTGAGATACTCCGGCGCCCCCGGAGTGCACGCAAGCTCGACGGGCGGCATCTCCGGAGCGACGCAGCGCGGCGTGGTTTCGTGAATCCGGCGGCGGCAACATCCAGTGTTGCGGCAATTCTCCTGGCAAAAGGGTCCCGCAGGACGCTACCACGTTGCATTGCGCGCCAATCTTGCGAGCGCTCGCGAAATCTCGACCGAAGTCGTGCGAGGTGAGTGACAGTGAAGGTGGATGGAACTGTGGAGAAACGTGTTATATTCTGTTGATTCCCGATGTACGTTATAGTTAGAAGTTGGAAATTAGGGAAGAAGATCAATTTCAAGTTTTTTTCCAATGTGGCTATCAGTACAAAAATATTCATACTGGCGGATCAGTTTTTGAAACCCACTTTATATGATACGCATATAGATCAGGTTTTGCAGTTGTCTGTTTTTTGCTCGATATTTTACCTCTTGCTATCACTGGTCTTACTATTTCACAGTCGGGTATACCAAGTATTCGTAATCGTTAATTTTAGCAACCCTTGAAATACAACAGAAATATTTATAGGACCTAATGTGTTATTTTTTTAATTGAAGTGGTCCTAAGATTACATTTCGAGTAAGTTTCAAATCTTTAGTCATTTTTATTATTTAGTATTGTCAAAAAATTTGATGAAAACAAAAAGTATGGAATATAGTGAAGTAAAAAGTTGTTGAATATTAATAAAGATTAAATATATTAATCATCATATCGTAAATAGATAAAACTAACTTAAAAATTCGGTGCACTTGCATTATGTTTATAAATTAAAAACTGCATATCTCAGAAAGATATCAGTTAAACAAATTATTTCAATGTCTTTGAAATCAAAAACATAATTTCTCAACATTTCGGGAAAATCGATGTCTTGTCCAAATCATTATACAGTTGCAAAATTTCAACAAGATGTTATATTCCAACATGCTCTTATTTCAAACATGAATAATATGCATTTTTGAAAAACCTTAACTCTTTGTCATATGCATGTAAAGAATTCCTAGAACTCCAAACTCCAAACGCAGCCGGTTGCGTTCGAAAATGGGTGTAGTATATCTTCTTAATCTTTGAATGTCTCTTCAACAGAAAACATAAATAATAATACGATATCTATTAAGCTAATTTAAAGGTAATATTGAAAGCAGTACGCCTAAAATATCAGTTTTTTAGAAAGATTAGAATAATTTTTAATTTTTGGGTATGTTAAGAGACACAAGTGCTACAGCTTATTAGAATTTCAGAGCTGAATAGTGATTTCAAAGACATGTTTTTCAAAGAAATGTTGGAAACATATTTCATTTACTTTTAATTATAGTCAAACATCTTAATCATGTCTAATCTATAATGTACCTGAATTGCCTTTTATTGATAAATTTTATAGAATAACGATGGCTTGAATATTTTCTTCAATATGGTAAACGGAAAATTAAAATTCACCTATTTTCAACTATATATCATTTAAGTGCTCACACCTATTTGTGGGCTTGCTTATGCATTTACTGAAAAACAGAAAGATATGAAACAATCTAAGAAGCAGTAAAATTATTTCAGATTTAACTATTTCCATGTTATAAAATAGGATTTTAAGTTCTGAGTTGGAGTTGTGCCCCTTTCCAGAAAGTTCAACTTGCTTTATTTCAGTTTCATATTAAACACCTAACATAAATATGATTCTCAGTGACATGTTTTCAAGAAGCAGTTGGTATTCCCCATCAATGATTCATCCTGTAGAGAATATCAGAAACAAAACACCATATAATTGGGTACTATTTTCAACTCTTAACGCGTTTCTCCAACAAACACCATATAATTGGGTACTCGCTTCAACTCTTAACACGTTTCTCCAACAGCTCCAACATCCATCAAGTTCCCTGGACAGCAACGGATAATCTAGTTCAGTGAGGTGCTTTGAAGGATAAGTGTTGTGTTGTCTGAGTGCTCGGTGGTTCTGTTCGGCGGAGACTATTCGAGATTTCATATTTGTTATATGGCATGCTTGGTAATGATACTCAAGAATTCGCGATTTGGAGGCAAGATTGGAGAGAGTTTGTTAAGCGGCGATCGGAAGATTGGACAGGTCGAGTCCAAAGTCAGGTGGTCTCACTTTACTTCCGGATGAGTGGTCGAATATGTAAATGAATAATTCCCACTGGCGACAAAATTTGTCTTTCTAATTTTTCTAAATATCATTAATATATGATGGTTATTTACTTGCTAATCACCAAGCTGGAAACAAACGTGATTCAAACCACACACCTTCTGTTTGTCGGACATACGCTCTAAAAATACAGGGACGTCTCTCAGTCAGATCCCTGCATCGAACAATTATACTGTACACATCTGTAATCGTTCGGAACTGTATTGTTAAGTGCACTATCCTGGAAACTATTTTTCTTACCAATAAAATCTGGGCACGTTGGTCCAATTTGAAGACCCACTGTCAGTGTCTTTGAACATAGTCAGAGATGTTAACTGTCTCTATATAATAAGCTTCAATATATGGCCTTATTGGTAGAGTTTGATTGTCCATCAAGAATGAGTGTATGTATGTAGTGTTAGAGGTACTTAGATGTACAACATTCTTACATCCTTAGACAATGGTGACCTCCATATCCTCTATAATTCAGTTCAACTCTAGTGTTTGATCCTGTACCGCATTTTTTCAAATTTGTCCAATTGAGGCATATAAATGCAAAATGAACTTCGCGTTTCACATAAAAAATCTCGATATATTAATATCGATTGTTTTTGCTTCATAAAAAAAATTACTTGTTAGTTAAAAGATATTTTAGTTGAAAAAATACTGGTTATTTACTTGAGTCATGCAAATGTCTGCTTATGCATTTGAATATACTGTAATTGATTTATGCACCTATATAATATTCCTCGCACCAACTACGATAACATCAACAAAAAGTTGTAATTAAAATGATTGGCTTAAAGCAAACCTCTGCTTTGGTCTCGTATCACATTTATATGCTTCAATTGTAAATTTGCGAGTCTGGTAAAGGTATAACTTTCTACGGGCTCCAGGAATTTCTGGTAGGAGGAGATTACTACCCCTTTGTAAACGTGTCTGTGCTCCCTACCGCATTATAGTAAAACATGGCTATGCGAAATAAAATAAACCAAAACATGGAGATTCCCCGTACGAATTTCACTTGGGCGGATGCTCACAACACAACCGAAATCTACAGTAAATCCCGGTTTTTAGCTGGCTTGTCACGTATGTCCTTATCCGCACACGGTTTCCTTTTAAACTGTACAACGACAAACTGGGAATCTATCTTATTTCTCCTCTTTAGTCATACTATCCTCCGGCATAGTTTTGGAACAACAGTTCAGTGGCGTCCTTTGTCGGTCCGACTTACAAAATTGAAAAAATTTATTTGAATGGTACTAGAACAACTTATGCGGTAAATGTCTGGATTTGCGATTATGTGCTTCATCTAATAATGAATTCAGGAATCGAGAAGCTCCCTTGCATAAGCTCTAGCTGAATTTGCTCATTTTTTGCCCCATTGTTGAACAGGAAACCTTTTTATCAATATATAATCTGATGTTACTGATAGTGTCTCGCGGTTGTGATGTCTTCATGGTAATATTGACAAAATTATCTAATCTGCATATTGATGCACATTTGGCTTAGATTTGGTTAAGTATAGTTGCAAGTAATTCTTCTGGCCTACGTGACTCATATGTGGAACAGAGCAATTGTGCACCATTGTCATGAGTTGTCGCTGTCTATATATCGGAAGCGTTCTATAGGGCATGAGAGATCAAGCTTGGTGCCTATGGATACTACTATCTCGAGATTCCTGACTTCTGCGAAGGTAGCATGCTGTTCCAGTTGATGAGCACATTGAGAGAACTATGGAATCGAGATCTGCAAATAGAGATAACGTCTCATGGCATGATCATCTTGTCGACCTCGCTAGATAGGCATCTCAGAAGCTAGGGGTTCTCTTCAGCTCCATAAAACTGTAGTGTAACACTAAGAACCGTCAGCACAGCAAAGATTGGAGGAGTCCAACATGCGCGTCCTCACCAGGTCGAATTTGCTACGCCTCTAATGAGCATCTTCCAAAAGTAATTCTTTCGGAAAACCTCGGCGTTATGAAATGAGCTACTTTATTTCCGGATGGTTACAATCTACAGCATTTTAAGGTCAATGTAAATAGACAGTCATTCTATCGCAGCGTTTATGAAGTGCTATAGGCTTTTTGACTTTGCTTGAGGCTATCTATAGAAAAATAAAACTCCTGAAGACCAATGTTCTCTTAATTTTATCAGAACCAGTGCAATGGTTGTTGAGACTAAAAGATAGACACAATGACAGACAAGCCAACATCAAGACTGACAGACAACAGGCTAACGTCACAAAATATATAAAAAATACTCTCTATTTTACGCCTTGGAAGTAAAAAAATACTTTTTACAAAGCAGCAACTCCAACTCCGCCATAAAACTGCCCATATGGCATGACAAGTAGAGAACGTCCCTCAAACTTGATTCATACCACCCGTCCTGGACATTCTTTTTTTGACGATGCAGGAAAAGGTACAAGGTCCTTAATCAAACGTCCAACTGTTTCGTTTGCATAGCGTTGACAGTGGAGAACTTCCCACGGCATGTGTAAAAAACTAAAACGCGAGAGATTCCAATCCTGTTTAAAATTTATGAGTTCCAGCAACACCGCAGCATTCAGTCGACAGAAATCTGGCTGGGATTTGCATAAAAAATCTCGGCCAATCAAATGCTGATGCGCGGAAATTAAGTTTGTTGGCATAAGCGATTAGGTGGTGCTACATCTCTCAACGGCCAGGGTCGCACGCCAATATTTATACCATTTTGTTTCTAAGGATATGGAGTGCAAATGCCTGGGGTGATAATTTGGCCACTGCAATGCCTCTAAATGCGCATGTGCTATGAAAAATGCACTCCAACCATTTTTCTTACTACAGCGTCGACATTAAAACTTGAAAGCGTAGAATTGTTTGCAAACTTATATGATATAAAAATGTAACAACGCCCTCTCGACATACATGCTTGTATAGTCATGGCCATGTTATAAATCTATTAATCTGAGAAATATAGAAATATATATAAATAAACGGCCGATAATAAGAATTATATTTTTTTGAGGAAGCCAAACCTGCGGTGTGATGTATATCAGTATAAAATTGATTGAGCTTATAAAAGCTATTGTTACTTGGTGATGATTTTGCTGGTTTAAGTTTGTGGGTAGGAATATGGTAATGAAGTTTTTATCAGAAATTGATATTGCAATTTGTTATATTAGTATTGGATGCGAAGCATATTCACCATTAAATTGCCTCAAACTACACACCCCCTTAGGCTAAAGGAAAGGAAATTATTTATAAATGATGGTCTATATAAGAATAACATTTTCCAAAGATCACGAAAAAATAGTATAATTACTTACAGTATTTATTGAAACACCTTTGGAATCTATACAAAAATATATTTGTTGCCACGATTCCCAAGTTTTTGATTTGTGAGGAATAGCAAGAAAAAATAAAATCAAATTAATAATTGATAAAAAAATAAAAACTTCAACACCGCCCCCATATAACTTAATAATCAATATTCAGCTATATTTACTATAATACTATAAGTGTTACTTTTACTATATTACTTACTACTACTACTATACTACTATACTATAAGTGTTAGTATAAGTAGCGATTTAATTCCTCCAGTTACTTTTATATTTATTTTACTATATGAAAAAACACCCTGCTGGTGCTGCTGTGACAAAAATTATGATGATAGTAACGATAAATAAGATCATATTTCCATTCCATTTATGCTGATAACAGAATTCCTAATTTCATACACTCACGGTCATGGGTATTTAACCGAAATAAATAGTAACACAAACATTCTCCAAATGCTAATGTCTCACCAAGTGGCGTGTCGGGTTGTATTATGCAAAACTTATTGCAGTTTCCGGTTTATAGGGCACAACGCGGGAATTCCGTATTATTAGATCCGTTGGTAATGTGTTTAGCTCTTCAAATTCAATGTATGGCTGCACTGGCAAGATGAATTCCATTTGAACAGCTTCAGTAGCTTTCTGTTTCCTATTTACTGATTTTTCGTCCTTCAGAAGTTATGCTTGAGTGAAAAATGCAAACAAGCAAATCATCTTTGTAACTATAATACAATTATAGTTCATTATACATGAATAAATTAGTTTGATATTTTTGTGATTCTTCTGACAGGCCTAAAAGGTAGTTTTCGAATTCTGTGTGTGTGGATTTTATTTCAAACATCTAAATAAATGACGATAGAAACATTTCAGAAACTCGTCTGTAACGGAAGTTTGTTGAAAAAGATTCCTGTCTGCCGCATGTCCTGGGAGGATAATGACACATCATTCTACTTCCTAGGCAAGTGTGCTACGTACCGATGTCTTAGGACTGAGGCATTTAACAAAATGCAGTTTGACACAGAAAAAATGTATTCATCGAAATGGTCAGACACCATGATCTTCAGCAAATAGTCACTAGGTCGACAACAAAGTGCGACCCCATTAGCTTTAATGTTGGGGCCTGGGTCGGCAAAAAGCGTCTCCCCACTGCCACTACAACTACTACTACTTCTCTAGTCATTTTCTCCGTGGTGAGGATCGTAATCATTAACAACTTGTGTCGTAAGTACTCTCTATTGACCTCAATCCCGGGCTCAATCTACAGGAACGTTGAATGCGATGCTAGTGATCTTTTGAATTTAATTGGTCAATCGGATTGATGAGCCTTCTCTGGACCTTAGTTTGTCTTCATTTCCTGAAACTATCTCCACCTCTCCAGATTCTTATCACCCGTTCAAGGTAATATGATCAAAAAGCCACATGATGTTCGTGATGCAGATCGAAGATGGTCTATTCTGTCATGTAGATGCTCTCATTTGGTGAAACTCTTTCATTATGCAGATAAAAATATTGTGTGCTATCCATGCAACTAGGAGCATGCGCATCCAGCAACACATTTCGGAAATTTGATTTGTTTTTTCTGTCCTCTTCTTCAATTGTCAATCTTAGATAGCATACTCATTGCACTTTTCTCCATTCCAATTCTTCTCTAGATGTCGCTTTCACTTCAGCCTGTGTTACTAATATCCAGTGTCCGTCTAAAGTCCCTTTCGATTTGAATATGGGTATGGATTTTGGTCACTTCCTGTTTCCTGACAAAATTTTATTATCAGGCTGTTGATAAGTATTTTAATGAATTCGAGGCGTAAAGAGAATTTACTAAGGATGAACAGTACCGCTTACCGTAAAATCTGGAAGCTCACACACCTGTTTTATAAATTCGGAAAAACAAATTACTTTGTTGAAAGATTGTTTATTTATTTTATAATGATAGCACATACTACCTAAATTATTTTGTCAAATTTTTCAACTAGCCCTCTCCTTAAACTTGACAATCACGTGCCCTACAGATTAATGAAAGCTCTATTTATTTGTTCCTTAACATGTTTCTCTTATTTTGAATTCTGGCTCATCTACTGTTTGGCATTCAATGACGTAGATTTTCAACTTCAGGTACCCTCGAAGGAAAAAATCAAGAGGTGTAAGATCCAAAGATCTTGGTGGCAATTCTGTACTACATTATTGAACATACGGGCTGCTAGACGAATATTTCCTCCAGCTACCAAAGGAAGTGGAACTATTCCAAATTTGTCGCTTAAATTACGAGCCATGGTCGCACTTTTCATAAAGTAATTAAGCTGCTCAACATACTATTTGACAGTTAAAAGTTAAGTTTGACAGTAAGCAAGATATCACTGTGACAATGATGTCGTGACCTTAGGTAACATTCGTGTTTAGTTGAGGTCAAAATGACTGTGTCAAATTTTGGAGTAAAGTATTTTAGAAATATGTCAGCAGCACAGGGGGAGAAAAAAGGTGATAATATATTTTGTTATCTCTGCGGTTATCTTAAGACCACTACAACCACTACCACCATTTTAGTATGCTTATTGCTGGATAAGGGTAAGCTAACTGTACTTATAATCATATTCCGTCAAACGTGCGCTAATAAAGAAGTCTTTGTGATCAGTTTACCTTTACTGCAATGATCATAACTCTGCTCTAAACGGACTGTAAACAGCAAATTTATTTTGCAGCTGAAACTTCGGCTTATAACTTTCCAGAAACCGATGGGAATGCGAAAATACGCTCACGCGTGGATGGGAATTTTATTGTCGAACTGGCATATCCCCAAGTACCTTTTTCCAACATCCATATTCGCATATCCAGCAAAACGCTCTTGTGTTTATGCTTCAGTGGACTTAGTACGTGTAAAACTAGGCGAATTTTTACCGCTTGCTTCACTTCGAGAAAATATGGTACATATATTGCTGTGTGCAAGTTGTTTACGTTTATTAGGGTTTAGTTTTATCTGAAGATGAAGAATAATTATGTGTCATATGGAAAAACACCTTAACACACTCGGTATAATTTCCCCGAATAATAAGGAGGTAGTACATTTTAGAATGTTAATGCACAAAATATGCCGAACTTAACACGTGAGGATAGGAAGCTGCAACTTGAATGTGAAAAAGTGATGATTATAATTTTGCTGTTTTTTAATATGCTACTACGACGATAAAGTGCTATTGTGCTCTCCACTACGCATCATACCTGCTATAGACATGCATGTTTCGTCGTTAGCCTAGACTTGTCAGTAGGTACATCCTGGCCGTCTAACTGCAGATAATAATTGGACGGTTATACGTAACCGAGTCAAGGATGTGATAGCAATATGTTTGAAGGTGATTGTTGATGTTCCTCCAAAAACTTAACGAATTTACTACTATTATACAGCTCAACGTCTTAGAAGAATATCTCCAGTTTTTTTGATATGGTTACTAGCAGCCAGTAAAAAATAAGAACCGCAGAGACGAACTTCAGTAGTAGCATCACGTAACTACTAAGTATACTCCGACCAAATGGTAATAAATGTGAATCTGCTCGTAGATCATCTGACCCAAGAAATTTCCTCTAAAGATCCCTGCTTTCAATGTCACCAGGAAAATTCGCTATTTATACTCCAGAGGAAAGCAAAAATCGGTGTACTTTAATATAGAACGACATGGCTGATGGAGTGCATAAAGGAAAAGCAGACAGCCAAGCATAATCAATCTTCTTGTGGAGCACTTGCAAAACCTATCTGGTACATCGATACTGGGAGCATATTAAAGGCACCTCCTCTCGCCTGCTGTTGACCTTTCGGATATTTCCGTAGCAGTGAGATGATTGATATAAATGCGCAGTCAAGTGAATATTTGCATGCTGGCAGTTTAACCATATGACACAGCCAGATTTTAGCACGGTAAATTGGACGTCACTTCTCCTGTTTAGGAGGTTTCGGGCTTAATCCACAGATGTTTTTGTACCCGAGCAGCCTTGTGAATTAAAGAGCAGGAAAAGTAAAGGTCAAGAAATATTTAGATAGAGTTGTTAAATAAGGAATGCACACAGATAAAATTCAAAAAGGAAAAGGTGGGATCCCCCAATTCCTTATTTTTCTAAAATACGAAAAAAATACTGAAAAAAAGTATTTAATGTACTTTATAATTGGATGTAAGGTACAGCTGTAGTAATATATTGGATAGATAGATAGACAGATATATTTATTTAACTACATTTATGTACATTAAAGACAGTTTTGGCAGGTCAACATTATATAATGACAACATAATAAGATGCCGATTTTTTATTGAGGCTGTAGCTAACTGGCCTCAATAAGTTTTTATATCTGTAATAATCATGACAGTCACCATCTTTTGGCAGAAGTTCCTGCAATTTGTGCGTTTCAATAAGCGTTGCATAGAAATATGATGATGGTACAGGTAAAATACCATATTTTATTAATAGTGGTTCACAATGTTCTCGTGGTCCTTCATTAGCTATGACTCAGAGGCCTTCTTCTTCTGCGCATGTTCTGACTGACCCCATAGCAGAATTCCATAATTAATACACGATTGTATGAGGACATGAACGACCGTAAGCATTACTGAAGTATTTGTGAAAGATTTAAGTTTACGTAGTAGGTATATAAATATCTTTTTACAGACCATATCAACTTGTGGACTCCATGTAACATGGCTATCAAGAGTAATTTCCAGTAACTTGATATGTTTTGTTGGGTTTTGTGTTGAACTTCTACAGGCGAACACTAATTGCTGTCTTCTCACGACTTAAAAAGATTGCAGGAGTAGCAGTGCTCTACTTTATTTGGGTTCTATGACTGATACGCAATATTTCCCCACAATTGTTGCCCTTGTTCAGGAGATTTGCATCATCAGCATACATAAATACCTCATATGGAGACATATAGTGAAAGAAATAATTGATATATATTTATATAACAATAATAATAATAATAAGGGTCCAATCATAGAGCCTTGTTGCATCCCATATTTCAGTTGATTATATGTTATTACATTCACTCCTGTGGATTATTAAGATAACTCAATGAAACTCAGTAATCACGTATGCTGTAATATTCCAGCTTTATCAATAAGATGTCGTGAGAAACACAATCAAGCCTTACTTAAATCTACTATGTTAGGGGAAGAATATTCACTATGTTCGAAACCATTTATTATGCTTCTTATTAAGTCGTATAATGCATTTAATGTGGATAGTAACTGCCTAAATCCTAATTGCCTCTTGTGAATTCATGAATACTTTTCTAAAAACTGTATCGATCTATTTAAGTATAGGCTACTCGTACAATATTAATTTGTCAAATGAACATTTGATTTGATTTCAAATGGTCACAAATAATTTGTCAGTTGATACTCGGGCTCTCGGAGGTTTGAGCTTATAATTAAATAAAAACATTTTATGGAAGTGCTGGTCGAAGAGGATTAGAAGAAGAAACACAAAAACCCTGCCTAAAAGCTGTATAAGCTCACTACTAGCATCCTATCCTGATTCGGAGAGTGCGCGAAATCCCTACACACGATCATTTTTAGAGTTTATAATTAATTATGAACATTTTATGGAAGTGCTGGTGGAAGAGAAGTAGAAAAAACAACACGAAAAACTATGTCCTAAAAGCTATATGAGTTCACTTATAGCATGCTATCCCGATTCGGAGAGTGCACAAAATCCCTACCCACGATCATTTTAGTTTTTTTATTTTTTTTATTTTAATTTCTGAACTTTAACGACCGTTTATGCTTCGCTACAGCAATCTTCTTGTTGCAACCTCGGCATGCCAGCTATAAAGTCATTTGAAAGTATAAACTATCCCGGATTATATGGCGAGAAGTGCGGCATGGGTGGTGGTGGTTGTTTGCAAGGCAATGGAGTTGTGTTGTTGTCCGCTATCCGAAACGAACCGCTTTTAAAGGCTAATGAATAATAAATGCGTACTGTATAGCCCCATTGAGAAACGCGGCTAACGACCGGGAAATTGCTGCTCGATGACATACTTTTTAGTCTCAATGGTTTGCTAGATAACTGTTTAATTTATAAGCAAGTCCCGATGCCAAATGGAAAATCATACTTCTAGTGATGTACATTGTAACTTCAAAAAGTTCAAAAATAATCTTCAATGGAAAACCGGACAAGAAATTTAAAAATACTTTATTATATTATCAAGATTTTATTTTACAATAACAGAAAGTCCACTAACTCAATTTTTAACTGAGAATGAAGTTATTATTAAAAGGTCAATTATATTTTTCTGAAAAAAGACTGGGGTACTTTTATTTATAATGTTTTGTGCAATTTGTATTTTTTTAAATATATGCTACTAAAATATTCATAACAGTTGATATCAAGCAAGCATGCACGCCACGCTTTTTTAAAATAAATAAAATATTAAGCACTTTTTGAATCACTTTTCCCATTTTAAACTTATTCACTATAATTTAATTACATCGAATTAACGGGTGTTCTATGGCTGTTGGAAAAAATATTTTTTACTTTTTATTTCGGTTTGTTATCGAAGGTTTTTTTTGGTTCATTTGATTATACTTATTTAGGTCATGAAATGAATTTAAATAAACTTTACTTACTCGCAGACTCGATTTCTTGGTATGTCATGTGACGAAAAAGAAATATTGTCTGATTAGTTTTGACAAACATGCGATTTAAATTGTTTCATTGAAAATTTTGCATTCGGAAGACAGGTATCCTCTTTTGCATAATATCCCTTACCTTACTGAAACACAGATATAATATAAAACTCATATTTTGTAATACTAACTTGGCCGTAATAGGTTATTCATACCGACTACCCATACAAAACAGGTGATTGATTTGGTATTGTTAAAGAGGTCAAACTAAACTAAGAAGTGCTTCATATAAGTACACAGTACCACGTGCTTAATTAAATACGCATTCAAAAAACCATTTCAGTAAATAGTTTGCTGTCATTTTTTGACTGCTGTTTGAATACATGTTGCCTAGATAACGTAGTTATTTAAATCTCTATTTTAATAAACACTTTATGTTGTCACCCTAGGCGTTGTCTGCTTTCTTGTTTGCCAGATCTGACAGACATAGGAATAGACACTATGACTCAAGAGCTAAGGTTCCACGGACGGTTCTGACAGCCGACGGTGACTTAATGTAATCATTTTCTAATAAATCTGTGTACACATCTAATCGACCACGCTCAATCGAGCGTCGAGAGATGGCAGAAAGTATTTACTGGAATGAGTATTTGAATAACCACGTGCCTTATTGAATACACAACCAAAACCCTCTTCTGGATGCGATTTGAGCAGTAAGAAAAAACAATTTAAACTAGGTAACAACATTCTAGGGCTAACTATATTGGCCTGAAATTGTATATTTCCTTTAACATATACATACATAAAAATCAACCTAATAAATGTATGTTAAAAGGACGAATAACGATATTAATGTTATTCTTAAGTCTTATGATAAGAAGCCCCTGAAACTGGCACTGCATGTCGATGGTACTGGACCTGTTACAAGAAGAATTGCGCGGGGTATGTACCTTCCATAGCGTATTTGCCGGTCTCTGTGGCAGCTCGTCAGTTGATAGCCTCTGCCTAGAATGTAGGAGGTTGTGGGGTCGATCCCGACTGGCGATAAACTCCTCTTTCCAATTCTTTTAATTTATTGTTAGTTTGCGGCAGACATTCACGGAGTCATCAAACTATTTTCTGTGTATATCTGAACCTTTAGGCGTAACGGAAACACTAGCGTTTATGCATTTACACAAACATATAACCAGCCGGCGTAGTGCATACATCGAGAACAAACATTGACGTACCGCGTGACGTGTAAGTAGTGTCTATGGGTCAGTGCAGCGTATAATTTAATAGTGCCGCCTGATAGATTGCCATGTTCAAGCTGGATCTGGGACGTCGCAACCAGAATGGATGTAGCAAGAATTTACTAGCTGCTCGTATATACATATGAATATTTGAGGTCCGCATTAGTCTCAAGCGTTGTTGCTGTTGATGTTGTAGAGGAGGAGGTCGGGTTAGTCAGACGGTCACGGAGTACGCAGGATGCTGTAGGTGACAAATTGTCTTACTTAGTTGATTCTTGTTAAGAAAATGCATTTACAATTCTCCTTCCCACCATAATTGGTGAGGAAGTATTGCAATCGCGCTTATTCTCTCAAATCCGGTATATTGTATTTTCTCGATGTTTCATGAGATATACATCACGAAAAAACATTTTCCTCATTTCTGTCGGTCTGTCTGTTGGTATGTTTGTCCGTCTGTACTCTATCCAGTAACCTTTGGCCCCTGTGTAAATCGGAAAGTAGTTTTTTGAGTGTGATGAAACTTTTACCCTAGGTTACAGTATGACAAGGACGAGAGTGCGATATAGTTTTTTAAATCAGTTCAGTGTGGGCGAAATACGAAGAAAAATGAAAAACCATCATACATTTTACGTACTTTTTGAGATTTTGATTCAGTGACAGTAAATTAATATGGAATCTGTATCGATATAACATTGCATATCAACCAATAATTTGATGCATTTAAGCTACGGTCGAAAAATCTGTTTAATGGACCACCTCTTAATACAGCTAATATGTCCAATATATTGAAAGCAATCGTGAATAAAGCCTCACCTCAATACGCGATTCTTTCATTCAGATTTGCTCTGTAATTAAAAACTAATGAGGCTAGTGACGTTACTTCCGACATCGCTATCAAGATTATTTCTCGCAAAAATTTCAACCTGGAAGAGATTCTGATAGCTCCGCAGTAATTTATTTCAAATTTGAGCAGACCTTTATCTTGGAATAAATTAAAATGAGGATTAATCCTAGGGATGGCCAAGTGTCTGCTTAAAAAAAGTGTAATTAAATACTCGGCAACATTTAGATGGAAAATTGGCCGTTTATCTTCATCTGCCTCCTAATAAATGCTAAATGATTGTATATTCCACAGTCTAATCTCAATATCGATCTTTTTTCCTTCTGGCAATTTTACTAGACAGGCTAATAAGGCTCAAGCTTCTCAAAGAACTATATCTCCGATAACTTAGTGCTTCACACTGGCTTTACACATACAAGGGGTGTGGAAGGTCGACTCTGTTGTTCTACCCTCTATGACATTCCTCCTTCCATTAATCTCACTTTTTCTGGCTTCGCAGGTACAGGATGATAACAGATTGGATTTTAAAAGATTCAATGACACCGACATGAATTTTCCAACTCTCCAGGATAACAATGCATGTCTATAATGCACCGTCTGGACCAGAAATAGCCCAAGGATTACGTCTGAAGATTGTCATCATTTGGCAATAAATATTCTTCTTCCTAGCACATTACATTTCCTTTGAATCATGAAAGTTGAAAATCGCAGTTTGGTCTGATAGCCCACGTCAATGGGCAGTAGGATATTGTAACTGCGAACAATTTCGTATTCCAGATATTATATTTTCTTGATGTTCAATAACATACATCATAAAAAACTTGCCACTTACTTTCGTTGATCTGTCTGGCTGTCGGTTTGTGTTCGATTCAGTAATCCTTGTCACTGTCTCTCCATCATAACTGAAACTGAAAAAAAAGTTTATTAGTATTTTAAAATTGGTTGTACATTTCCTCAGCCTATGAAGATTTTTCAAATTTCTTTTGAGACGTCAATAATTGGGGGCAGGCGATTGGGGGAAGGGGGACACCTCAAATTTTGTTGTTGTTATGTCCTATTATCTAAAAACGGGAGACCCCGTAATCCTCCGCGATTGTTAGGCACAAACGGCACGGTATTTCGAATGTTTGTCAAATATTCAATCCACTTCGTATAAATCTGAACGCCTAAATTTTGAATCGTAAATAAAATATCAATAATGACGCTGACCACTACACCAAATTTGACGATTAAACATTTATGCCGAGCTGTGGTGGCAGCACTAGGACGGTATCAGTGGTAAACTGTGACCTATGATCGCGGGTCGTACATAAAAGCGTGAATTTACGAAATAAATCCAACGGCGCCAATTTGTTTCACTTGCTGTTGTAACTAATACAGCAGATTACTGCATTTTAATTGAATGAGAATCATATATCATTATTACATTGTGTTTAATCCTCTTGAAAAATGGCGTCAATTTGTTCGACTCAGTTTTTTTGATAATTTTTGTAGGATTTTCGTGAATAAATTGTGAATCTTATAAATTGAAAAATGATAAGTTTTCTAACATTTCTAATGTTTTTCAAATTCTAAATGACCAACAATTTCAAAAGTCGATACAAATATTGATAATTTAAACTGATATCATTGCGTGGAAAGTACAGCGTTAATCAATTTAACTTGTTTAGATTATTAGACTTAAATGAGACATAAAAGAAGTCAGTTTGAAATATTGATCTATGGTAATAAATATTATCTTGTCAAACTTCAGGACCTATCAACAATATCAATGAGCAACATGAACTCACCTAAGTGTCGCCTTCTATGGGGACGCCGATTCACATCTTACGAAACCAACGGCCCTAACACAAAATGTCAATGGGCGTCCCCATAAAGGGCGACACTTAGGTGAGTTCATGTTGCTATCATACCCTTTTCTGGGTTACGTATATAACACCCGATTGCTCTCTACACTCAGACCGCCAGGCTATACTGACGAGTCTAGGCTAAAGACGAAACATGCATATCTATAGCAGGTCTAATGCATTGTGGAGAACATTCACTTAATATCAATATAAATGAGGTTAATACTTCCTTGAAACACTTCGTAAGAAACCTTGAACTGGTCAGAACTTGGAATAAGTTATTTTTAACGGACTATATGGGATGTCATTAGGTCTTGGTAGAAGTAACATCTTCTTCATACAATGCCATGGTGGCTTTCTAGCACCCACACTTCCGCAGAAAGCTATTAAAAAGCTGGTGTGGGATTCCCCTCTAATTTCAAAACAATTACGCCTGCTCCGAATATATCTGACCGTGTCCAGTCCATAAATTTCCAATCAGCAGCGGAAGGTAAACGGAACGGCACAACCCATTGGAAATTACCGATTTTTTTATTGTGTTCGGTGCGAAAGATAAAATTTGATGGAAATGGAAATTTTATACATGGTGCCTGGCTCGTATATCAGCCACTTGCACCAAGATCTGGCGGAAACGGCTTTTGCTTTTTTTCGCAGTTGTTTTATGTATATGAGCGCTTTAAAGATTTATGCTACCATGAATATACATGGGGTTGCTATATCTCTGCAACTGCTAACCCCCGGCATACGCTTAAAGCTCTGTACTTGTATGTTTCACAATCAAGGAGAGGAAGAGAACAGCACACCAATTAAACCACTAGATGCTACCCTTAATGCCTTTAGCCTTCTTATCTGATAGAAATAAATATATTTCAACGAGCTGCTAAGAATAGCAGCTAATCTACCGTCGCGGCAGGCGTTCTTTTCTGCAAAAAATGGTTGCGGAATGACAGGGATCACCACCGATCTCACCGGCGATAAAAGGCCGTAATCGTTCGAGCCCTCGCAGTGGTGTTCCCTCACCTAGAAGACTATAAACAGCTTTACAACGAGCTTGTGGGTGGAGCAAAGTTATGGAGAGGACTACCTAAACGTTCAAGTGGTAGCACCGGTTTGTGACTACTTCACATAAATATGACTGCGGATAGCACAGCAGTTGAAACGTTGTGCAACACAGATTCATGAGACAGTAGAAGACCGAATCAGTGTTATTGAAACTTCTTCTTCCGGTCCCGTGCTTATCTTCAAGCTTGGAGCAAGATTAAAACTTATTATTAAAACAACTTAGTTTGATCTTCCCCTGAAGATGGCAACATAGTTAGCGAAACATGTGTCGGGTATAATGGAAGTTGTTTGTGTCATTTAAAATTCCTGTTTATATAAAATATACACATGCCATTCACAGTTCATATACTGCAATCATTCCCAATGAGTAGCATTTTCTACATGAAAAGACATGTTGTTAATTAGTCTCTCTGGGAAATTTGGACTGTACGATTGTGTACTGCATTTTCCATTACCCTTTTATGAAGTTTCATTCCATACTTAATTACAGTTTATTGGCTACACATTGTACACACAGTTGCGTATGGAATGCAAAAACTCGAAATGAAAATATAATTGGTCAATATACCTTGTTGTTGATTACCTAACTAAATGTCACTCCAAAGCCGAGGAATAATTTTTGCAATCATCAATATTCATTTTGCTATGTTTTTCCGTGTTTGCCAAACATGTATACAAATTATTATTGCGCAGGGCGTTTTGTTTTCAATTTATTGGAAGTATCTGATAATATTGCAATTGTCGGACACGATCCAGTTTACGTTGCATTTTGCGCATATCAGGATAATATGTTTTTATAGATAACCTAGCACACTTCGGAGACGCTGCGAGGGGACAAATGACTATTCATATTAACATCAAAACGTCATAAATTGTAACCAGGGGGGGGGGAGAAAGAAGCATCGTATCAGCTCATTTCACAACGATAATGTCGTCCAAAGCAATTTCTATTGGAAGAGGCTTTTGGAGGGGCTGAAAGTTCGTGCTGGTGAGGATTTTGGCGTTATTACGTGAGACTGCACAGGCGAACTTTGAATATGGTTGAATTTAAAGAATAGAGATCTGCCAGTTTCCATCGATATTCCAGACGGTGAAGATCAGGGGTATTCTGGCTAGCCTTTTAATACGGATTAAATTTGAATGTTGAAAATTTATGGTATTTTGTAAAAGGAATGCGATGTTGAGGTTGAATAATGTCACCGTGATCAAAATGAATTATTATTTTCCCTTTTATGTGTATGCATTATTTGAATTACTTAAAGTAGAATCGTAGCTGCAATATCTCAGGTTGTGGAGAGAAGGTGAAAACTGATGTTTTGTTAAAGTATCATAAACAGCTTTACAGCGTTCCCATACTGAAAAATACATAACTAAACTTAACTTAAATATGTTTATTTTTGTTACTATGTTCTCTCCATTTCTATCATATCATATATCTAGTTACAAAACTTAAATTTGGTGAGACAGAATCAGCAACCACAGCTTAATTGAATTGATTAGTTACGATTTTCAATAAATGAATATCATGTAAGCTTGATAGAGGTGGAGCGTTATATATACAACATAAATTAATTGGAATTGAAAAATATAGTTTTTTGGTTTCATCTATAGAGTTTTTTACCTAATAATCGACATCCACGTGAACTAATTATACAACTAACACAATTCTCCGAAAACAATTAATTATAAACATGTTTAACTGATAGGGGAACTGGATTTAATCGACAAATATTTTTGTCCCCGTTATTTTCCACATCTTACGCAATAAAATTTTGATGAATTTGATAATTCATGGAAAGCAAAACAAACCGAACTCTTGGGATCAAGTCAGCGTTGTGTTACGAAAGAGGGAGAGGAAAATAGGAATAATTATAAAATGTGGCTTAGAAAGCTTAAACTATATGGCAAACAGGAATGAGATTATTTTGAAACGCTATCTACTAAACATAACTTGGACAAATATTAATTTCACATGTATATATGTCAAACCGTCATTTAGAAGGACTGTAGGGGGCAGAAATATCTAAATTGAGGCTGGACTTTATTCACTCACAAAGAAGTCGTTTTGCTTCAAATAAATTATATATTAAGATCGATGTATCCCTCTAGAATGGTAAACAGTATTTTATATTTTCAAATAATTATATAATCCTACTACTTATCTATTGAAAAAAGAACTTCGCTATCGTAGAACACTGGGTCTTTAAATTAACGAGCCAATGTATCAAGTCTGTATATGCATGTTAATTCATATTTCTTCACAAGAAGTGAAGATATTTTTTTTTATGAGAACACAAATTTTCACAAATAAAAATCAATTTCAATGACGCATATAGATTTATACTTAAATTATCATCGAAATGGATCAAAGGAAGAGAATTTTATTAGTGAAACTTTGTGATCTAATACATAATTCGTTTTTTGAATGGTGGAATATTTTCACCACATAAAAGCCTCTAAAATCTATATGATACAAAGTGAAGCCAATATTTTTACAGAGTCTAGAGATTAAGAGGGTGTATCATGAATCGCGCAAAAGAGTTCGAACAAGTAAATGTAAATCAATATTACGGTATTCCATAGATACTTGAACAGCCCAAGACGGAGTGGAGAGGCTAAAACATTTTGACAACCACCTGCAACGTACCGTCAGCCTTCAGAATAGTTTAAGTATTCACCCCATAGTCTCAAAACCTAGTTTCGCCTAGAACAAATAATTTAGACAGCTATTGGCCTTAGAGCGACATGTTTATCTGTCAGCAGAATTGCGTTCTGCAGAAGACGAAGAACTGGAGTGTTGTGTACTATATCTACTCGAAGCAAACAAATTATCGTAAAACCAGCCATTTTGTCTCCCTAAATTTCCAACTAACGAACCCTTCCTCCTCCTTAACGATCGTTTTAAACCGGCGAGGAGTTGTGTACTAGCTCAGTTCTTATCGGCGCATTTTAAACGCTGACACATCCATTTATTTTTAGAGAAGCGAATTCCACTCAAACATGAACGGCGAAATGATGTTCTGCTGGGATATTGCCCTGTGCCAATGCTAGGTACTCAACAAGAAATCTTGATGTGATGCACACCGTTTCTAATTAGTATTTATTATTGAGACAGAAAAATAAATCTTTAATTCTTTGTTTCCATCCACGTGGATTTAATTAATGGTTTCAAACTAACGTATTATTGTGTTATTGAGTGCTACGTGAGGACTAATATCAATATACATTTCAGTTGGTCTTGAAAAGCTGAAAACTGTAATTAAAGGGAAATAAACTTTCCGGAGGCTAACGCTGAGGTTCTTCAAAAGAATGAATTTGAGGTTCATTGGAAGTATGATATGGTGAGGTCACGCGCTCTCCAATCAGAGAAAGTTGGCCGAACATTTACTATCTTATAATCCATAGGATATGGACAGATGTTATAGATTTTTCTTCAAACTGTGTAGGTAGTTTGTAACGTCAGACGTGTCTACTGGATGTATTGCTTTTTTATGGAGTGAGTCTAAAAGCTCCCGGGAATCCTTCGAATCCCGTCTACTCACATCCGAGCAGTATTGTAGTGATGGTCTGATTTGAGCCTTTTTGACTAGCAGTGGCTGTTTTGGTGAATACCATTTTCGGCAGACGTTGAAGCCCCAACCTCTTCCTTCCTCTAGGCCGACCTAACAAGACATACAAGATGGTCACATCAGGACATGATATTGTTGATATTAACCCCCAGAAGGTCAAAAAATGTTGACTCGAATATAGAGCCTACCTTCAACTTAACAACTGTGAGGATAGGGGTCTGAGCCTTCCGTGTTTTGATATTTTTTTTTTTTCATAGATAACGTTTCAACAATTCTTTGTTTTGCTGGTTGATCTGGATAGCATATTGCTGTAGCCAGTGCAAGACAACTTGGGGTGGTGGTAGTTTACCTGGTTCGATACCATTACGCGGATTTTAATACTTAGTATCTCTTAAACTACTGACCTTGCAGTAGCCTACCACTCTCTGTACAAGAAATGGTCCTATTGATATCTTACATACGGTGTATAGTGCATGCGATGTATTTGTGAAAAAGGCGACACTAGCACCACCTCCTTAGACGCGTCATTCTGAATCTGTAATTAGGAAGAGACATTCCTAAGATATAAAAAGTACAGATTACCTTATATTTTGCAAGAAACAGGTACCTGTGTCTTGACATGATAGAATAACTACTGATCTAGAATCAGCTAGGTCCGCGAGGCTCTATTTGGACAGCGAAGTGATGGACCATTATGAAATCTCCTTGCATAACCGTCTATCCCTGTGTGGAGGGCTTAATTTGAAAGGAGCGAATAGCCAATATACCTTATCTGATATTATTTGGTGACATCACGGGACACAATGATTCTGAATTCTGCTGAAGCTGTTTGTTCCTCTTTGGAACCGTAACTCGACACCCTTGCAGGTATCTATTTGTCAGCGTCCCGCGAAAATCTATTTGGCGTTCCTTTCCTCTGTTCCTCAAGTTTTGCGAAATAAATTGGTTTCACGTTTTTGCTGGTGCTTATTCAATCAGACGCCAATTTCCTGCCAAGACAGGCGCATAGAAAATATTGGCACGCTGTAGAAAAATCGTTTAATGAATTTATTCCTTGGTAGGCAACCTCTCACGAAAGTCTATCGCACTCCAAGAGCGCGGTGAGAGGGTGAGTGGCTATTTATATGGCTGCCGTAAATTGTAACTATCGGAGCATAAACTCCTTGGCAGCTCCAGCCATGATGCCGAAGTTCTTCAGAAGAATGGGGCTCGTTCGAATTGTCAGAACTTCTAAGTTAGGATGAGCCTTTGAGCTTTTTCTAATGTTCGTTGCACCCTTGGCTTCTAGTGTTTCAATAACAGTGCTTCAGACTTCCATTGTTTTAAGAAAAAAAATTCTTAACCTTTCGATTGATATGGTAGCTTTTGGAGCAATATTATTCAGCATTGTCATCCAATTTCAAACAACAGTTCTTAGTGTTATTATTCAAGATAGCTTAGAGAAACATGTGGAGGTCCTTTGTAATGTTAAGCGCCTCAACTAGATGTCCTGCTATTTCATGGCTTGAAACCAAAAGCTTCAGGGCCTGCTGAGAAGAATCTTACTACGAGTTGATCGACAGAAAATAATATACCACAGAGATTATTCATTAATTAAATACTGTCTGTTCAATTAAACTAAAATTTGACGAAGGCTTGTCCAATCAAATTAACAACACATTCAATGCTGTGAAGTGGTTTGGCTCAGTCAATATAGGTTATGAAGCATTTTAAGATAGAGATTGGAAGGTACCGCAATAATTCTTATGAGTCTAAGGAGTGTTTTATGTATATATAAATATGTGTGAGTTTTTACTTCCCAAGCAAATAGGCGGTGTGACTCTTATAATCGCAAAAACCATGTCATCTATTAGCTGTCTGTCGTCGTCTATCATTCATCTAATAATTACTCAGCATATAACTCGGATAGCAACTTTCAGTTATTGATGGAATTTCGAGTGTAGGTTATGGCTATGGCATGAAAATCACTGCAATGGCGGGGGAGATCGTAAAAGATTGTAAAAGTAAATAAATGCTCAAACTTCGCTATATGAAATTTTCTAGGCTCCTTGGCGTGACCGGTAATCCACCTTGCTTGTTAGGCATAGGCATTTTTCATACCTTCAAAACTTGAGATGAAATGATATTCAAACGCTTGGGATTTTTGTTATACGTCCGATATGATTCACATGTAAACCACTTAATTGTTTACTTCTACTTAAGGCGTAACTAACTTTCTTTTAAATGGTATTAGCAACTACCACCACTGCTACTACTACTGCAGACTACCGATTTTTAATGAATAGTGATGACAATCTATTAGGAAAATCCTATTGAGCCTTTCAAAAAAGGCATTAATTAGGTCGGCACTGCATTTCATGTACATTGTACATGCATAGGAGCTTATTTACCAACGTTAAGGAAGTTTTCCGCATAATAACATTTCCCTCTGTAAGGTTTGCGTTCCGAGTTGCTAAATTCTCATTTAACTTTAGGATAATATTTGTTGTAATTTTGTTATACAAGCTTACATGAATGTAGTAGTAGTTTTGATTTTACTTATGCTTCATTTGCATGAGTATTTCAGTGAAATAATTACATACCGTTGATTTTAAGACAGATGCATTTTGGTGCTCTTATATTATAAAAAATCATTGAACCTAGACGTTGTCGATTAAACCAAAATGTCTTCCAGCATTGCCGAAGTTAAATCAGAGGAATAAAATATATGAAATTTTATGTTCATATCATATTTATCGAGAAATACCAAGTATACATGTATTTAAAATTAATCATCACGTCTGTTTTTTTTTACAAAAATACCTAGGCCTAAGGTTTATAGACAAAAAAAAACAAAACCACATCTTATAAATTGTTACTCAACAGGAAGAGTTTTTTTTGCACTCCATGCTTGTCCTGTGGTGTCATTCTCCCAAATATTTTTAAATAGGTATGAGGGTAAAGTGATACCTCGTTAGAAAGAGCTTTTCATTTCCTGTACACTCTAGCTCTATTTTGCGAAATTGCTCTGGTGGTTTGGACCATATAGAGCTTTGAAATGTCAGCAACACGGTTTTAGAAAAATGCATAAATCAGTTTATAACGTTGTCTTCAAACCGTCCTCGACATCCTGGAGCAATTTCGTTATTACTTCACGACATGATTTTACACAGGTCTCCCAATATACCGGGTGCACACTTTGGATTTTCAGCAAGGTATCACTTGATCCTCATTTACATTTGGGGATGACACCTGCTTCCAGGGGGTTGAAGTGTTTCCAATGGTTTTTGGGTCCCCGTGAAAATTAAACCTGACGTGTTCCTATATTTGTTTAAAACGTTGTTTCCCTAATAGTTTCACTGGGCTACACCGTATAAGAGCATAATAAAATAATCTAAGACATGTTTATGTAAAATTAAATATCAGACCTGATCCTTTTTGCCGCACAAAGCCAGCAAATGAAAAACAGTCTGTATATGTGTGTGGAAAATCTTATTTGGTGAGTTCTTTTATTTGCACATGTCTACATTTTATCAGCATTTCATACTTGATTTTGAAAATTAAAGCAGCAGAGAGTTTTTCACTATGTCTGAAAATTTCTATTTCAATATAATTTCCATCCTTATTTTGTACTTTGGATAAGGATATCAAGGCAGCAGTTCTTTCTATAAAGTATATGTGGCCAGCAAATCGGGATGAATTGTAAAAGTTTATATTTGTGCTCCAAAAATGCTGTCTCTCTAAACAAACAGCCTGACGTGCAATATATTTCGTCTACTTAGTTTTATGGTTGAATGTTGAGGAAATGCGATTTTGTTTCTTTCATCCGCAACTTTCAAGATGCCATCAATCTAGACGGTCTTTTTACTCCCAAAAACCAGCTACAAAGTTTTCGCATTAGGGCCGCTTTTAGGGGTTTGCTTGCAGCGTGCGCCTTTTAAAGTGTAAAAATGGTAGCAGTCAACGAGGTGGAAGTATTTCTCAGACGCGAGAAGGTAAAGGAAAGCCTTGAGATGGACAAACTTACTGCAGACCGTTGAAATTATCTGACAGAAGCTCATTAACAATTCATTATACTTTTCGCTAGTCGCTAACTGAAACCGCATACGTAAGAATGAATGCTTACTGACGTTTCGGCTGCCTTGGTAGTCTTTATCAAACTACAAATTAAATGAAAATTGTTTTGTGCTTTTATAGCAGTGAACATTAATTCGTATATGGTTTCAAGTCGAATTAGTACCTAGTAGTAGTAGATATTTGAGATTAAAATGGATGTAAAAACTTATGCCGACGACCCGGGTTTCCACATTTACTCTAGTACTTTGGGTTGCTCCGGTTCTGTTCCAGCAAATGCTACTACTATTGAAGATTACTGCATTCTACCTGAATAAGCATAATGAATAACTATGCAGGTGCCATTCAGCCTTAAAAGAATAGGTTAGCTCTGTATTTCATGAACTGTTGTATAAATTGATTGACGATTTTGGTTGAATATCTGCACCATAAGTAAGGATTGGATATCTTGGAAATAATGGAAGTTTTGGGAAACAAAAAAAACATTTTCGAAATCTTATAAAATTTAATGTTTTTCAGCATTCTCAATATATTATGTACAATTCAATTCAACAGATTTTTTCTTAAAGCTTTAACACTCAGCTGAACATTCAAGAAGTTTAGGATATATGTTGAATTGAACTTTTCATATTAAAATCACACAAGGGCTCACCCTTAAGGATGAGTATCAAATTATGAAGCACCCTCCGCACTGAAACTATACCTTAAAAATGGGCAATTATTTGTTATCCCAGGTTGAAATGTTGCATTATTCATATCGTTCGAATTTTTATAAATCTGTGTGGCGCCGTCTTTGTAAGCAACAAATATTCAAAAAAAATCTCCAACACATTATTTGGTAAGAATGGCAACAGTCTGGAGGTCCTTCGTGAGGTCAGGCGCATCCACTAGACGTATTGTTCGTTTTAGGATTGGATTGCAGAAGTTTTAGATCGTGCTTCGGAGAGCACCTCGAAAGATGCGAGCAGTACTCTAGCGATGGACTGATCAGGTTCCGAAAGATACAATTACCTGGAGCGGAAGAGAATCTCCAGCATCTGAGATGCCCACCTAGTGAGGCAGGCCATGTTGATGCTGATATTAATTCCCGAAAGCTTGATGGAAGGTGCTTCAACTATTAGGGGTCGCTCCATCTCCAGGGCTGACTTCCATATCAGACTTGTTGCCTACGTCTTCTGTGCGTTAAGCTGAGCTCCCTTTGTAGGTCCTCCTTACACAATACTGTTCGAATATACCTATTATACCATATCTGATTACTAAATGCTCCACCAACTTCACCAGAGCTCCGTTAAATATTGTTAAAACTGTGCACCGAATCGTGCGGTATCCTTTAGAGGACATCTTGCATCGCTAGACACCAGTAGCAGCTGCACGCGAAAAGTTGTAACGAGGTACAAAAAGCGCAAATGGATTTTGACGACAGCAAAGTTTTGACGCGGCTAAGGAAAAAAGGTCGAATTTAATTTGAGCCTTCCCGGGACGAATGTGAAAATTAAATAAAGTTTCTAGAGAGCATCCAGGAATTAATAAAGTTGGAAAAGTTTTTGTTATTGCTGGTACTGGCTTGGTGTTATGGCAGAAAAAAACATCAATAATTTTTTTCAAGGCGGTATGGCGGGAAAAGGCTCGCCCAGAAGCTCGGGAGTTTATTTAATTTTTGGCTGCAGCCCTGAGAAAGTTATTTAGAATTCAATCCCAATTAATGATTTCCTGAAGGATTTGTATGAGACTCAAGTATTTATTGTGCGAGATTCAAATTCTGAAGATACTGATCTTTAATTTGAGGTAAATTACAATATTTGAATGCCAGATCATCTATCGGAAAAAATATTATTTCATATAAATAGTATTTAAATGATTGCTTTACAATCTCTCAGATATGTTCCTTGGTCATTTTTACCCCCTTTATTTATATGAACGTCACAATCAGCACGAAACGAAACGTAGAGTAAACTGGGAGTCAGTTCCTGTACTACATAAAGAGGATGAGAATTATAAGAGAAGGGTCATATAAATTGTTTTCTAAGTTGAATAATGATCCTTATTAACTTTTCAATAGACTTTGATGGTTTGTTGTTGGATACAAAATAGAGGAACATTGTATTGTTGTCTTCAGGTCGCACTGCACAATTTTTCGGATTTTATAAGACGGGCAGTGCACTATGTCTTTATTTTTGATTTATCGTCAATGCAAGCATCATTTGCATTCTAGCCTTTCATAATAATACATACCCAGTATGTTCAAAAGGAAAGTTCCTGCGGAAGCAGTCAAAAATGTTAATGTTATTATAATTTCAAAATTCAATTTTTCGCTCTTTTTACTTTAATAAAGGCGCCAAAACGTTTCTAAAGGTATTTCAATCGTATGTGGTTTTAATTAGCGATCTGTAGAGAATATATTGATTCAGAGGGAGAATCACAGGGTTAGTTTCAGGAGTTACAGTGATAATAAAAGTTGACTGTACTACCTAATTTCATTCCCAGCCATGCAAATGCAGCCAGCTGTATTGAGGAGTTAATTAATCAGTGCTGTGAGAGATGTGCTTTCAATTCTCAGGAAGCCTGAAAAGCACCGGATGAATGCACCCTATTTATTGCTAGCGAGAGAACGCACCCAGAACACAAATGATAAGAACTGGAACGGCCGACGAATGCCAAATAGCCGAGTTCGCCTCGATCTAGTAGGCGTGGAACTGGAAAGTCTCTTCAGAATATTCTCATAGAGAGAAGGTACTTTATATATCTACAGCATGTAGATTGTAGATGCTCTTACTTGGTGAAGCTTTTGGATCATGCAGACGGATTGTGTCCCAATTAATATAAACAACAGGCTCCTCCCGCCAAGTTGAGATCCCCCGGGATAGTGCTGGTTTTCCAAGTTCCACGCAGGAGTAGAGGTTATTTCCAACAGTTTTTTGGAGATGAGTGATGTAGAGAGATGAGCATATACATCCACCGCCATCAATAAGGAGCGGTCCCTGAGAAAACTATCCAGTCATTGGTACAATCCCGGTGGCAAACCATAGGCAGCAAGCTTGATGAAGTCCTTATTGCCCCACCCTATGTAACGCTTTTGATGTCGTGCGTGACAATTCGAGACTTTCCTTGAAGCTCAACTACTCTACTCTATAGCTGGTCACCATAGATCAAAAGACATTGATGTTTTACAACGTTTGTTGCAGAATTCAATAGTGTGCCGAAATTTGCGCTATGACATCCATGGAAAACAATTATTTTCCACGCAACTTCAAAGCCTCAGGCTTAAAAACAGCTACCGCCTATATAGGCTATATCGAGCATTTTTATAGCTTTATGTATAATATTGTTGTTTTGAATTGTCTGCTGTGAACGCTATTTTAATGTTTACCTGTGAAATAACAAACAAAAACCCCAAATTCGATTCAAATGGCAACATATTACAATACTACTAATATCAATACTACAAATTTTTCCTCGCTGTAGGTATTTTCTATAATTCAGCGGCCTGCGTTTTGTAAAGTATACTGTTGTTTCACATAATAAACAAGCAGCTAGTTAAAATGGCGTTTTATAACACTGTTAATAATGTGACGTGATAAACAAAGTTTTAATTAAATTCTGGCCAATTTTATTGTTGCAGGTGTTGTTTAGTTGAACTTTGAAGTAATCGTTTTCCGTGCTTACCCATAATTTTGACTCGCTTCATATATTGGATTAAAAAATAAAGTCAATTGGATAAGCTCGGTATTTCCCACATTTTAATGATACCATTTTTCGCTTGGAGGTATCACCTTCCAGAATGATGTAATTCGAATTTCAGTGCATTCTATACAAGCTGATATTGAATTTATTTTATTTTCTGGATCTTCTTACGTGTCTGTAATAAATATGTTTTTGAAGCCCAAATGTTTAGTTTCTCGAGAAATCTGAAAAAAGGTTCATTTACTCAGTCCTAGTTATAATATTAAGTAGCATTTATCATGAGCAAAAGTTTGATTTCGGGCATTCATTGTCTATAAAATTTTTGAGTATCACGACGTTTCGATTGAAAATAGCATATCAATCGAAATGTCGTGATGCACAAAAATTTTATAGACAATGAATGCCCGAAATCAAACTTTTGATAAATCCACCTTGTCTACAAGATTCAAACAACATTTATCATGACCGTTATGTCACGTAAACAACGTCGATTAGTTTTGGTATTGAGCCTACTTATTCTGAATTTAGTTTGGAGAATTGCAAAAAGTACAAAATTTCTAAAGGTATTTGACCGATAGTAAATCAGTCCTCCGCTGTTGACAGCTGTTGAACGATTTGACTTCGAAAAGATGTTAATTTCCAGCGCCACTTGTCCCGACATTTGGTAAATGTTGCTATTATTTCCTTACCTGGAATATGATATATTATTCAACCTAATTACATTCTATTGTCAAGCAGTTGAGCTGTTCTGAAGTCCAGTCAAAGGATCATGCATGTATATAGCAAAAAAAAAATATGGTTGAGATTCTACAATGAGCAAATCTCAATCGCCACATAGAATTATTGGTATGTGTACAATAAACAACTGGAGGTCAGTCTTTTCTCCTAATGATTTCCTATGAAAAAATAATTCCACGTCACGAGCTAACAGTTTCCAGTGATGATGCCAAAAAAAGGTAATTGAATGAAACGAATTCTGAAAATATTTGCACAATGAACAACGTTTTGCATTGATAAATATTTGCTGTTAAATAAGCTGCTGTGTTTTTTCACTCCAATATTTACCCTTTTTCGTCGTTATATTTATTTTTCAATATAAATAATGACATATTTAGAAATATAATGCATGCCTTTTTAATGAATTCAACCTTTTTTTCACGATGTGATAGTTTCTTGTGGTCTAGTCTCTTTTGATATTTTACTCCAATAATCGCACCAGTTCTTTGGAAGTTCCAATCTTTATGAATAATGGATTTTATGATCAATTGGAATTCCTGACAATAACTTTATTTTAGTAACGTTTTCAATAAACATTCACCTTGATGTTCAAAGCACGCAATAGGGTTAATGAATATTTTATTAAGGGGAGGATAATTCTTTCAGAAAAGTTTGGATAATAAGATATCAAGCATGAACATACAGTTAATTGACTATCCTTACTTTCCACGTCAATAGGCGGTAGAAGGCTTTTACTATCAACTGATAACGTCATTACATTTTTTTATGATATAAAAGCTTGTCAAGAAATTTGAATACTTGTATTTACGCAGTTTGATAATTTTAAAAATTAAAATCAATCAAGTTATGTAATTTACTTTTTAATCTAAAGAGGTAAATATCCCGACGAGCAAATTTAAGGTTTTTAAAGTCGATCGATTTTCTTAAAGAATTTTGAAAATATTGGATGTAATGGAAATTTTGAAAAATTAAAATACCTTGTTCGTTTATAGTTCTCTGGTTTTTAGGGCGTAACGAAAAATGTGTCGGGCAGAGTTTCGCGATTTGCCAAATATTTTTTTATGTTTTTTTATTGCAGATATTTTTAGTTGCATTGAAATAATGATTAACAAAAGCTTATGTTGCTTACTGTTTCTAGAATTCAGTTTTGTAGAATGTTGAAAACCGGTGTCTAAGAATTATTACTTTTGCGTAATATGAAATTGCATTCATATTAATTGGTGGAAATTACCAAGGCAATCTACTTGCTTTTGTGTTCAAATAGGCATGTTAAGACCATATCTATTTCTTAATATATACTGTACGTACTGATATAACAAGAGCTGAATACACCAAGACCCTGAATCAAAAAATTCTTCGGGGCACATACTTTCCGACATTATTAATTTACACAAACCAAATTTTAAGATCACCAAGTGAATGCATCTATCTTACAGTATTTCTACTAACCGAATTTTTGTAAAAAAATTGCGCGTGGGAATAAAAGAGCTCCCAGCTGACTGAATTTGCATAACTTCGAGATATATCAGAAGAAACTTGTGAACGTTAATTCATTCAGGTGCACCTAAATGTTTTACTGCCTGCAAGTTCGAAACTTAGCTGGCTGGTACTTTTGAGCTTTAACTTCCACTTCTACTTTTTTGCCGCTCTGAGCCGCACGGTTGGGGTTTTTTTTCACGGTGATTTAATTTTCCCAGAGAGTTTTACCGAGGTGATACCACATTACTGCAGGTCCTTTGAACGGCGCCTACGATGCAAACTCGTATTGTGATGTATCCTCTGCATGTTTCGTCTTTAGCCTAACTGCCTGTATAGCCTGACGGTGGTGTGATAGCAACATCATCCCATCTCCAAGTATCGTTCTCTATGGGGCGCCGTTGACTTCGTAAGTTGCCAATGGGCGTCTCGATAGAGGACGACAGTTGGAGATGAGTTGATGTTGCTATCACACCCTTGACTGAGTTACGTGTATACCATCTGATTGCTCTCTGCAGCTAGACCGCCAGGCTATACCGATGATTGTAGACTAGAGACGAAACATTTATGTCTACAGTAGGTCTGAGTGGAGAGCATGCACTTCATCTCTTGCAAGGTCTATTCCAATTAACCCCAAATGCTGTAAATCGTAACCATCGCAAATTGGGTAGCAAACTTGAGTGTCCAAACAAATGACTTTTGGAAGAGATTCATTCGAGATGTTAGAAGTTGAACCTAGTTAAGATGTGCCTGTTGGATCTATTTAGTGTTTGTTGTACTGATGACTCTTGGTTTTATTACGCGAGACAGCTAGTTCGTACATTTCTCATGGTAGAATCTATTGACTTTCATTCGATGTTCTAGGTTCTTTGGCACATCCTCCAGACGCCAGAATTTTCGACGACTGCTTGCATATCCACATATATACGATCAGTACTCCAGATATGGTGTGATCTGATACTCATAAAAGTGGTACTAAATCCAATTTTCTGGAGTGGAATAAAGGAAAACCCTAGCTTCTGGGATGTAGACCTAGCAAGGCTGGCAACATGATTGTGACAGGACATGCATTTCTTGATGTTGATGCTGCAGTAACTGTTCCGGAGAATATAATTTTTTGCGATGGAAGTTGATGTCCTGCTTCGAGGACGCCGACCTAGCAAACTATTCTCTCTATCTCCATGGCTTATTTTCTAAAGAGACTGGTTTGAACAGATTCAGGCGTTCAAACAAACGCTTAGTTTAAGTTGGTGTACTTGAGAACTTACTTGATCGGTTTATGTTGAGGTCCCACAAAATGTAACAACTAAACTAATCCATAGCTTTTCATATAATTAGGGTGACTTGCTCAAAAAAAAATCTACCGGGTCCTGGATTGTACAGATGTCTTATAAATATTTGATATACAGAATTATTTGTTGAATCGCAACGCTGTTGATTTTATCATTTGTTCAACGGACAAATCATTTATTGATGTTACAGGGCTAAGTAATTTACTTAAAGACCAAAAGAAAATAACTGGTCGCCATATAGATATATAGGTAGGTCGCCTATATTCATGAATTAATCTAAAGCCTTGAATAGATGCTACCAATGGCGGGGTGCTAAGTCATTCGTCTGTTAATTAATAATTTTAAGCGTATTAAGTTCAAACATTCCTGCCATGCGAATTAGCCGCATATTTGCTGGCAATGCCGTCATCATTTTGAGTTGTTTATGCATATTACAGAATGATTCATTGTAGTTTCCAATCTCATCAACTGGTATGCCGGACTGGAAAGATAAACCAAGCTAACAGTGTGTTTACTGTGTGACAGAAAACAGTGATCTATTTGTGGCTTCTATACTATAATGGCTAAGGCTACTGCTAATGTTGATGCATTTACGGATTATATAGCTATGTTTCAAGCAGGTCGACGATGTACCTCCAATGCACTTGTAATGGTTTTGAAAGTTTTTATCGGATTGTGGAGATATTGATTCTTTTGAATTAAATATTAACTGTTCAAATCTTTTAGGATTTGAAAGATACCATAAATATTGATTTTAGAAAATTTCCATAAAATCCAATAAATCTATCAGTTCAAGTGCATGAACCGTTACAAAATTCACTCGAAAACTTCCTTTGACGCTATTTTTTAAAAAGCTACAATGAAACTATTATTAGTTATGATCATTTTTTAGTCAACGTAATAAGTTGTAGTAGTAGTTGTAACTGGAACAGAGAACTGTGGTGATAGTTGTTACACTAAAATTGGGCTAACCTCAAGGAGGCTGTATTTGAAGCACTTGAAATGTAGTTATATATTCCATTTTATAAAATTCTTAATTAGGGTAGCAGTTAATGGTATGAGGAATCATTTGAAATCATGGAAATATGTTGTTGCCTAATTAAAGTGAGTGCCATAGTTTTATCTATTATATGCCTCGGAACCACTGCATTTGTGGTGAGCATGTTACGCTCCATCTTAAGATGCTCATTGGGTGAACCCCAATTCCTTAAAATTTGCTCGGAATTAGTATTTGTGAATCGTAGATAGAGTTTAACGAGTCCCAGATATATACCAATCCAGAAAATATTTTGATGGACGTCCCAATGCCTAAATTTTATTTCTCATCATTGTATAATCCATAACAGATAACATGAACCACTTTTATTTGAGATCTTATCTAAATTAAATTGTTTGTATTCATGTCAGTCATATGAGAGATCAACTCTATATTGTACGTGAAATTGAAAACCTCGATACGTATCAACATATGTTATATAAAAACTCACATCAAGTGTGCTCCATTTCCATTCAAATAGGACGTACAATAGCAATACGCGTAGATATGGTTGCTATTTCCTATTTCCTTTTCCTGAAAGTCCATTATTTTCTATCCTTTGCATTTACATTTGACTTGAAATCCCCTTGTTTGTTGCATATAGCCCAGAGGAATGGCTCTTCATTGCACTCAGAATTTACCTCCTACCATGGTACATCATATTAGCAATAGAGTCCAGTTTTGTATTCCGACACCGATTCACTACTTAAATCAGGCTTTCCAATATTATAAATATAATGATCAATATTCAAGTTTGACCTGCGCGTTGACGTTACTCTAAAATTTCCCCACCTGCTTACAATTGTCTAATGGCCATTAATGGGAGGAATAATTTTTGACATCATGAATTGATATGTTCCAGATATTAATGACAACTGCCTTTCGTTTTGAATTAGGATTCCAAAAGTGTCCACGGAACAATTTTTCTTGAGTTGAACGATGAATTTACTTAACAAATATGTTAGAATATATTCAGTCTAAATTTAAAAAATCTAATTCTTATCAGTTTAACATTTTTCTTGTTTCTACATAAACCATCGAAAACCTCAAAGAGGTAGATTATAATAAATAAAACGGTGGGATAAACTTTTAACTCTAGATAATTGTTGAGACAGTCATTTCCAGAGATAAACCCGTACCACATATTAGACAATCTATCTTTTTGGGCAAAGCCACGTGGTATTCCGCTGTAATAGGGGTCGGGTGATTAGCCTTCTTCGTGTAACGTTACTAATTGAACCCGTGTTGAACGACTGTCATAACAATAGTCGTTATCCTAACAATGGAGCCTATGAAGGTTATGCTTGAATTGAGGTCATTTTGCATTGACCTGAAGCATTTATTAAGGAAGTTTTGGCGACTATTGAAAATACGTTTCTATTCTCTGAAAATTTGTTGTTTGAGATGGCACGACGACGAGGACTTCAAGAAGGCACCTGAAAATTATATATCGATACATTTCATTCTTCGTTTTGACATCTTCAGCTTCATCAATAACTTCTGGGTGTCTCGAGTAAAAATACCACCTTATAAATAAAAAAAGTACAACATACTGTCATATATTATTTAGAAAACGACAAATTTGGGACTCTGAAGATAATCAGAATCTAACTTATTTAAGCATAAAAAAAGCATGAGCAATAGTCTGTGGCATATTCTGGATTTCTTATATCAAATAGAATCAAAAATATGATCACGTCATTCCGTTAAAATTTGAGCAAAATATGTTGGAAACGTCTGAGAACGTCTCATAAAGCACCGCCCTTGATTTCATAAAAAAAACAGCTCATTTTGAACAAAGTCACGTAGGAAACAAAGAAATTATTAAGCTCTTCATATTCTTGGCCTTCCAATTATCTTGCCGGAATCGCATCCCTAAAAATTTATGGAAGCGCGTATGCCATAGACGTACGTGAGAGGATTTTTTTATTTATTATGGGAACCCGTTACTTGATGAAAGTTCATACCAATTATATCATATTTATCATACACAAATTAGCAGAAGTTATGGCGACTATTTCATCATCACAGAAAGGCCGATAAGGCACGTAATAGTTGCTGATAATTTTCTGAATATTCTCCAGGTTGGAGAAATGGAATAACTTGGATCATTCATATGCGGGAAGGACTGGAATAATCTTAATCATTGTTTGAAACTTGTAGACAAGGTGGATTTATCAAAAGTTTGATTTCGAACTTCCATTGTCTATAAAATTTTGAGTATCACGACGTTTCGATTGATGTGCTATCTTCAATCGTCTTCAGGTGAACTGAACACTGTTTTTACTAGTACTGTGAAAGATAGTATTGCTTCTTGTAATGTTGAAGTATAAGTCATGTTCCTGTATACTGAGCTTAATTTCCGCGCATTAAACAGATTAAAAACTAAATGTTATAGTGGAAGCCGAGCTGAAACTTTAATGAACTGAACTATTTCCATTTCCATAGTGCGTGTCTATATAGCAAAAGTATCATCAAAATTTCCTCAACATGCCATTGGATTTTCTGTGCTATTCTAAAACTGTTTGTGTTCGGTCGCATTATGGAAATATTTCCCAGAAAAATGGTTACAATTATTCATATACAGCTTTAACTCCTATGATATTAGATTAAAGATAAATAATTAGTAGTTGTTCAGTTCAATACCCACCACCTGAAGATGGAGCATTGAATAATGTTCTTCATACCGGAGAGACTTCTTTCTGAGATTCTTTACCTGTATGGTTTTAATTATTGTAAAATTACTGAAAAACAAAGAATTTAAAAGTTTAAAGTCTGGGTATCCTCCCGTCATGTACGTCTATGTGTGCTTATAGAATTTTCCCCTTGAACGGTGCGGGTCTTTATTAAAGTATAGCACGTCGTTTGAGGGACATACCGTAATATCTTTTATTAAAATCTTTCTTAGCCTTGCTCAGTCTTGCGTCTGTAAATATTTGTTATTGAATTACATCAAATTACACCATGTTAGATAAATATTTACAGCATAAAGGAAAATTTCCGTGGAAAGTACCTTGATAATGTTTTTAATAAATATGGGAGATGTTTATGCTGAGCACTCCTTCTATAGCTGATGAGTTCCAGAAACAGATTGATGTTGGAAAGGCCCTTGCAAACCATGATTTTAATTGTTTAAAGTACTAACGATTCTTTAACCTCACAACTAGATTAAAGCAAAGTATAGTCTAGTTCAATTCAGTTCAACATAGATAACACGACTAATATATTTAATCTAGTTATTCACAAAATTATGGAATAGTAAGTCATAAATATACGCTTTAGATGTTCGTGCGTTGCAGAGGTTGAAGTTGGAAGTGATTATACAGAAACGACAGAATCTTGGCTGACGGCAAACCTCATTACGAATATAGTTGACTTGATATTCGATGTCATGGATGTCAATATTACCCAAAAGATAGTAATATTTTCTTTATTTCATTTGATCTGTGGTATTTTCCATTGTCAGTAACAATGTATCGTAAACAGTTACTATCTTCTTCAGATGTAATCAAATTAAAAACTCAGTATACAGTTTATGCACAAAAAACAAAATAGGAAGCTATGGGCATAAATCAATAGTCACATTTAGCAAACATCGATAGATTTATTCGTTTAGTAAATGTAAACAGTATCGATGCAAACTGCGTCTTATTATAGAAATACACTGCACTTCTCCGTCCAGTGATAAGAATTACTCCAACTGTAATAGTAATACTGAGATAAAGTAAAAAATACAATATAGTTTGCCTAATCTCTGATCATGACTAATAAGTGTGAAAAACTCAGCCTTCTCCTGGATTATATCAGATCACGAATACCACTTACAATAATGGAAACTTTTCAATATGCATGCTATGAAGCTGAATTGGGAAAGTAACCGAATATTTTCAACTATTATCGTTCGAAATGTATCGAGAATCATTCTGAGCTATTTGCATATATCCCGAAACTGGCGAATATCTGTGGAACGACGCAGTTCGAATATGGGATGTCTGCTTCGCATTCCTTTAATGCGCTATATACATATTCCATACTCTCATGCTGAGAGGAATGTGCTCCAGGTACCTACGTGATACCATCATGTTTAAGGCAACTTGATGCTTCTCTACTTGGTATTGGAAGTATCGCTTATCGTTTTAGTGCAATGGATGAACTTGAATATGTTTTAGAATTTCAGTACACTAATGCACATTTCCTAATGCAATGTCCTCAAAAAATATATCTCAGCTATGTCCGGAAATATGGAAAATATACTAAATGAATTTGGATGGAAACCTTGGAACTCACACCACCTCACCACACCACCTTTTGCGCTTCAATTTTCTAGTTCGTTATATTTTCTACAGGGCGATAATTGGAACCACATACGATTGTCTTACAATTCTTACTAACGTTCCGACTACCTCGGTAGCCTTCATCACGGTACAAGATGGAAAAATTAGTTCACAGTTTGTACTTTGCTAAATGCTGCCGAAGCAGTTGGAACGTTAGTGAAGGTTTTCAGCCAATCATGTTTAGTTTTGATTAGCGGTTAGTAGAAAATACAATGATCCTGTATACTGTTGTTAGTGAACTGCTATATAATATCGTATAGCCACAAGGTCTGTAAAGTTTATCTGTTAACATATGTAGTCCAATGGGCAGCGCCATAGTGCGCGACGCTTGGAGATGAGTGTTGAAGTAGAATGTTTGGTGACATTCCACAAAGGGCTTGTGTGATTGGTCAATCATTTCTTTAAATCTCTGATGTCCATGAAATCCACCCATAGTATTAAAAGCCCGGAACTGCGAATTCTGGTATTAAAGTTTCTTGTCAGATAGGAAGACGTTGACAGCCTCATTTCCTTCAATTCATGTACAGTGAGCGAAAGTGTTAACCTAGTGACTTATGCAGCTTGTTATTGTGAAAAGTATACTTTTAATGGTTAGTGGGCCAACAAGGTTGCATTATCCATTATCAAACAAAATTTAACATGCCTGTAAATGATGCAATTCAATGCAATCCAATTCAATATCACAGTAGACTATCACACCTATTTCTAACGCTCAGATATCAGTAACTAGTAATTTTTTTGTGTCTGTAGGATATTCTACGTATATACTAAACAGAAAATATTCGCACGTTTTGTTTTTCATTTCTATATCGCGAAAAGTCTTCTTCAGCGCCTTATTCGAAATCCCTTCTATCAAAATGGAAATAAGTGTCGGCGAAAACAAAACAATCAATTTTCGCGAACAAGAAGAAAATCCCTATACGACCTACATTTGTAGGTGGAACAATATTAGTATCTATATTTCACTCTTATCAAGCCGTACACAGTAATAAATTTTACAAGGGGATTGTATCTTTCCTTGTACGACACTCCTAAGAGATAAAAGAGGGAAGTTTTCCTTTAGCCCCGTTTTCGCCCCATCTCCACAGATGCAGGACATAAATCTTTTGATGCCCTTATTAATATTTTATGAGGCTCGAAGAAATGTTAATAGATTATCAGTTTAACCCATAATGAGCATTGAAGGTCGTATTCTGTAAGTTCAGTCATGGATTTACAGATTAAAGACTAGTTTAAATGAGACATGTTTTTATATATCTAACAACAATCTCGGACTGATAGCAGTCACTTTGTGACTTATGCTATATGTCTGCAGCAGCTTGAACCCTCGCATCTACACGTAGTATGGCCTGTTAATTCCAAACATCTTATGAGAATTCCATTACAATACTATTTTACCTCAGCGATTCTTGCTTGTTTTTACAATACGCTAATAATTATCCAAAATATCACTTTACATCATGTTTGATTAAGCAAATTCGTGTAATGTGTAAGGGAGGCTCAGTTGGGCTAAATAACAAAAGACATTGGCATAGTGATAAATGCAGTTACTTATACCTTAAATCGCTTTGAAAGTACTGTTTAACTGTCTTCGGCATATCATCTAGACTCTCCAAAATATATAGAGGTCTTTCATAAAACCACATTCAAAAATAATACTCATAAACGATTCCCTGCACATTTTCCAGCGCGTGAAAGATTCCTGCAATATATGGCGCATTAATATTTGAGCAGCATATTGCTCGACTACACAACGCACCATCCATAATGGAGCCTAGAACAACATACGAATGATGAATAATCTATCTAGAGAGAATACGTTGTTCTGATCGACGTATAACATGCTGGCTATGCCGGCTAGCAACAAACAGGACCGGCTTCAACGAAGATGGAGTATGAATGAATTACTCAGAGAAAGGAGGGCATTGGCCAACCAGTGAGTCCAGTGTCTGTGGCAGATCACAAAACCTGCTGCTGCTGCTTTCCATATCCCAATTACCTTTAGATACATCAGGAACCCATATATGTTCTATGCGCCTTGATGGTTTGATGAGATTGTGTTAATTGCTCAATTCTATCTTGATTATGGAAGAGTTTCACCAAGTAAGAGCAATCTAAATGTCAGTCATGAAGATGGAGGAACGCCCAGCCCTCAAGTCGCTTTTCCAATAAGTTTCTGGGGACTAACATCCACCATAACATGGGCTGGCATGATCATGTTTCTAAAGCTGTGAGTTCTCTCTCGCTTCAAATAACATAACGGCTACTACTACTCTACAAAGTACATCCAGAAAAAAACAATACATCTATTGGACGCGTCTGACCTACAAAGCTTCCATTCTGGAGCATAGAATAAAAATGGTGTATCTGTCTCTATTTTATAGAATCTATCATGGCGGATGTTTGACCGAGCTGTCTCACATAATTACCAAGAGTCATCAGTACAAAAAATATTGAGAGAGGCTCAACGAACGCATTTCCACCAGACCGAATTTCCGACACCTCAAATGATTCTCTTCTATAAGGAATTTAATTGGGAACATTGGTTGACACGATGTCTGAAGGAGAGGATTTAAAAAACTATGGACTTACCTGAAACTCAAAGCTGTATCTACCTTCAAAATTAAAAGACAATTAACCAAGATACAGATTAACGCTATATTTACTTCTCAATTCGAAACTTCAATTATTATACTTCTAGCTATATATGTCTCTGAATTACTCCTATATATTTTAAGAAATAATGACAAAAATAAAACAATACGGGCAAAATATGTACGGTTAATTGAAAGATACGGCTTACCGATGGAAGACATTGAAATATAGATAACCGAGAGATACTATGGGTACAATCCAGCCCTACGTACCAAAAGTAGAAAAATAAAATTTATGGAAAAAGGTAATAGTGTATGGTAAAATGACAGTGAAAAGGATTCCCTCAGACTTGGATGTCGATTTACGCACTTTGAGAGAACAGTACCGATCATAAAATATTAGTGTATAAATGTATTCGTCATTTGCGACACCATAAACGTGTTATTTTCGAAGCCGGTCCTGTGTCGAACCAGGGGATTCATGCCCAGTATTTCCTGAGATCGGCAGTCAGAATCATCCATCTTGATATCGTGGGATGTACAGATAGGATTTCCATCGTACTTATTCACGTGCGCGGAAAAGTGAACCTGCCTGAGAAAGGATCAACTTCCCAAGAAGCACTTCAAGACTGATCGTGAGTGATTGCACGAGAAACGGAAAGTGAAGATATTCCGGTTCCAGATAAATCGGGGACTTTATTTGGACGGATTATTTTCTATTCCTGCATTCGGAAATCAATCTTCTTTCTTTGATCAGTTATTTGCCAATTTACATGTTAAGGCAACTTTTTTCATTTCAGCAACACGTGCAAACAACACGTGCAGATAATTGTCGACAAAAATCGAGTTGGTTTCGTAATTAAAACTTTTAAAGGTAATTTATGACGTGTCTTGCAGGTTAATCTTTGATATCTTTCATAAAAGAGAGGCCCATAGAAAGGTGCCATTTAGAGTAATTTCGAGCACGGTGGAAATCAGGGCCTTCTTGTAAATCTGGAGAGCAAAAATTCAAAAGAAAACTCTGCTGGAAGCCTCAAATAACTTTCATTCATTTCCGGACTTCCTTCAGGCACCCCCGTGCCTGCATACGTAGCTCATGTCTGAAAAATCTGCGCTTTTGTCTTTCAACAACTACAACTGGTCTTTTCAGAACTGCAGTGAATTAAATAACTATATCTAGGATGACTGTCAATGTTTGGAAAGAATAGGTACTTTAAGGAGAAGGAAATTTGAAAAAATTGGTACTAAGCGGTTATCTTGTGTAACGACCACGAAATTTGTATCTGTGTTCCTGTGCCGACACATCAATTTTTCTCTGTTTCTCTAGTTATGGGTTGGACATCAGAGAAATGATTAAATGTGAAGTGAACCTTACAGATTCCTATTGGATCCATATACTACTAGGGTGGTGTGATGTAATGGTTAAGGTAGTAGCCTGGATAGCTGGATATGTCCAGCTATAAATTTTTCTCTCTCCTCTAATTATTATTACCTTTTATTTACAATATGTCATCTTATTATAGATTAGAGTATAATCCAAATAGCATTTATTTACAATGTATAAGAACATGACCTCTTTACCTAGAGAAACCATTCCCATCCCTCGTGCTGAACTTGTCCATGAAAAACTTTGTCCGTCTCTTACAGTAATATCTAGTAAAACTTGGTTCCACGTTAGCTCGTGAGAAATACTGATCCAATCATCTTGATTCGACTTTTCTACGCGGTGGCCGACGCTTCTATATATAACAGAAGCTCGACATCATGATTGGTCACTTCTCTTGATTTCCCGATAGTAGACTTCATAAACGCCCGGAGGCAAATAAGAGCCTCATTTCTGTTCACGCCGGTCTGCTTCTCTCCCTTTCTACTCATCGTCGCATCGTGGCAGCCTTGATGAAAGGCCGAAATGGCCGGAAACTGGAGTGAGAACGCTTCCGCTGCCGGAGAACGGAAACGGGACATTCCGCTAAGACGACCGAGGTTACGTGGAAAGTTACAGACTTGTGACGCAAACATGTATGGCGAGATTTCTGAAAGGATTGATCGTCTTCACGTCGTCCGTCAGCCTTTTGCTCAAATCCTATCAATTTGTTAGATCAAACACCGGCCGAGTAAAAAAAGCAGAAAATTGCTTTTCACATGTTTTATTACATAGGTTATTTAATTTGACACGTTTATCTTACCGCATTTTTCTACAGATATCCTCACAGAAAGGCAGATAGACTATCGCGCTTAATACGCACTGTGAGAGGTTAAATGTCTATTCATATTGATCTCAAAACGCTTTAGATTGTAACCATCGGGTGACAAATACCTATTTAGCCTATTCCACAACAGCGAGGTTCCCCCAGAGGACTACTTTTGGAAGAAGCTTCGTCGAGGCATTGCAAGCTTGACCTGGTGAGGATGCGCCCATTGAGTTCCTCTACTGTTGGCTGTACTAGCCACTCGAGACAGCACGGTCTAACATCTGTCATGATAGTATGTATAGAATAAGGTCAGATCAGGTACTCTGCTTCGATGTTCCACCCTGTGGAAGTCATTTATGAGGTGTTGCATCCATTAGATGCATTGTTCTTTTGTGTATTACGTCCAGAAGCTTTAGGGAGTGCTTTGGATCGCATCCCCACACGTGCGATGATCTGATGATTTTCTAAAGATGTCAAATACGAGGTATGGTGTTTTATTGATGTCATTCAATTCCGTCGATCCATCTGCCGTCTGTCTATCCAGTAATCCTTAACTATTCTATAACTTAGAAAATACCATTCAGATTTTATTGAAACTAGACTACTACTGCGGCAAGAACGCAGAAGTATATGGAGTTATCGTCATAAAACACACAGAATTGCTCAACCTTCGCTTTTAGACGTTTTTGAGATCCCTAAATATTTTTTAATTTCTTTGAGGGAAACAAAAACTGGGAGTGAGTTATTCGTTATATATGAATATTTTCCATCAAAACACATTGATGATTTCACACATATACACCGACTAATAAACATAGTGGATTTTGGATGCATTTAAAATATTATTTTATAACAGAGTTGAAGCATTTAAGTTTATTTTACAATATGAAGGAATTAGGGAAGTGTTTTCTAAAGAGGGATAACTCATTCCACCTCTGTTTGAGCAACAATTACTATATATTACTCCATTTTATCTCGATACACACCATTCCACTATTACCCTTGATCCAAACAAGTTTCACCTTAATTTCTTACCTCTCCAGACAGTAGATCAGCTTTCTTTATACTGAATATGTGACTATTAAATATATGAATTGAAATGATAATTATCAGCATCTGAACCAGAGAAGCACCGCACTACAAGAAGTACTTTCCATCCGTGCAACTTATGCTAGAGGTCTTGTTTACTCACCCATCCCGTTCCCCTCTGTACATACATACACAACAGGCTCCGCTTACGTAACTTGGAAAGTTTCCTTCGGCCTGTTCATACAGCCTTCGGCACCGAAACGAACTTAACTTGTATGCGAAAATGCGGGAATAAAAGTAAAGAAAAGGCGAAACAACATTTTTCACAATACGGGTCGGTTTTCGAGAATAGGTAAGCAAGAGACCTGCAAGCAAAAGTTTTTCTCTCGCCTTGTTCCTGTTTCGTTTTCTGCGGAAACGACAAAGCGGTCATATTACGTGATGCGACAATGATTCGGAGTCGCTCCGAGTTGGGGCAATTAGGTATTTTATACCTAACCTACTCAGGACCACTTGTGCCAGATTTTACTGGGGATATTTTTCATTTGAGTAATCTCAAACCTTTTGCTCTTAAGAATGAGTAAACAATAATTTGAGACTCATAGAAATTGCAACACCAAAAACAGTACACTAAACTCAATGAAATTAGGTTTTGCAATTTTCAAAATTCGATAACAACAATAGCGATGAATAGGCCTTATAATTTATATTACCAAGCCATGAATGTAGCATGTTATATGTATAATGAGCGCTATGCACATTTTAATAGATAGCCTCTCGCACAGGCAAAAACTCTATAGCGCTCCAGGTGAACTGTTAGAGGATGAATGTGTATTTAATTAACTTTTAAATGGTGTAAATTTCCTCCCCAGCAGCTCATTCAACAATGCTGAGGATGACGTTTAGAAGAGGCTTGTTCTTGGTGCTGGAAGCCGGACCTGGTGCGAATGAACCCGTTTCTTATTCTAGTAGATAATTTTCGGTGTTATTATCCGAAACAATTAAGTCGAGAATCACCATGGGAGAATATGTGGAACAGTGACAGGTCAGTCACTGTTCTTCGATGTTTCAGGCTTAGACGGTCTCCGGATTGGTATATATGTAGATAGAGTACGGAAGCTTCAGGATGCATCTCCACATAGGCGGGGAAACTATTGTGATTTCCGTATTTGAGCCAATATGCTTCGTTTATGTTTTATTACGACAATCTGCGTGACACATCGCAATCGACTTCCGAGTAGAGCTGCTTGTCTCTTTGCGTCTTCATAATCACATAATTTCAGTAAACGATGAACCAAAAAAAAACGGTTTTTTAATCAAGTGAAGGATTAATGCACTGGCGATGAAACCCAATACTTTTTCTTCTGTCAAAGTTCCCTTATCAATATTTTTCTAGTACTAAGTCACCTATACGTTTTCAAAAAAAGTGTTGAGCTGGTTTCCGCATCAGTTGTCTTTTTTGGCATCACGTAATCTCCCTCTATGTACCAAAAACACTAGTTCATCTTGACATCGCGTCATATTACATTCCTAATCTACTGACTGGTCTTCAAATGATATTGTTTTGAATATTAAAACCATACCCCAATAAGTTATACAAAAAAAGTTATAGAACCAAAACATACTCAATATCTTGCTCGCGCTTGCATGTATAAAGAAAAAATACCGCTTCCAGGGGACTCCATAAAATTCTGAGTATTTCCATTATGACGGACGATTGATACTTTAGCCAGAGGAATACGGTATGGTTACGCGTTATAAATAAACCTGAGAGCGGAGGTACTGAGTCGACCTACTCGACTCTTCAAGTATCATCCCCGAGTCGAAGGTTTTCAGTTTGCAAGCATCTGTTTTAAAAAGTTGGTTAAACAACATTCCAAACACTCTTTCAAGTTTCGCAACAATGAGATTCTTCTTTTGCCTCTACTTGACTAAATTTTTTTAAGCATTGTGAAAAATCAACCGTAACTTATGGTGCTGGTTCAGGTTTCAAGTCACACATCGACAGTAACGACATTCCGTCATCAATCTCACCGCCTCGTTTGGATACATCAATGACACGATGGCAGGGGCACTATTAAGCCAATACAGAGTTAGGCATTACCTTAATAGCCGCACCAACTGAAGTTGGCTGATAAATGGCCGCGGCATATTCGAAGCTATGCGGGGGTGCAGAGGGGGGGGGCGTCAGCCATTAACCAATAATAATCGGTGACAGTGGCCGCTGTTCAGCTGCGGCAAAGATGGATCAAAGCCGATAATTGATTTCCAATTACAGGGTCGTGCAATTTAGCTAATATAGCGAGGATCAGAGGTTAATGTGAGTTTTTCCTACTAGGTTGATTAACGCGGGGTGCTTCCCGCGTATCAACTACTTAGAAATTTTCCACATATATAAATTATTATTCTGGCTTTGAAGAAGTGCTTTAAACTTGTTAGGGGATGGTCTCTGAGTTATAGGAATATAAAATTAATGGAAATATTTAGATCCTCAGTGTATCTAAAGGGGCGAAAAACAATTTTACATATTTTTTTATTATGTTGATAAAGGCTGTCTAGATAGCCGAAACGTTAGCAAATTAATTGTTTCAATTAGCAACCAACTCAAGTATAAGAGGTGAACTGGATAAGTATTTGGAACCTACTTTAACAAAGTACAATGTTCACAAAATTTGACTTGAAAATATAATTTCAATTGCGTCATCCAACGATGGAGAGAAAAGAAAAGCACCATATCATTAGGTATTTTGAATCAAATTTCATCATAATCATATGCAGGGTTTACTTTCTTCAAGATTAGCGATAACAGACAGATTGAAAGACCAATGAATCGACAGATCAATACACAGATATATCGATAAACTGACAGACAAACAATTATAAGCTAGATCAACTCCTTCTATTGTGCTGTCTCACAACGAAAGTTGACGGTAATTAGAGGAAAATTGTATCTATTCTCAGATATTCTTATTACGGTTTCTCTATAAATGTTTGTCCAGCCTCGAATAACCTACATCCGAAATATGTTTCTTCTAGCGAGGCTTCCACATTACCCTGGATAATTATTTATATTAATCTGATATGTCCAAAATACACATGTTCCAGAGTAGCTGGGTTCTCTTCAACGACTAATTTCCGGCTTTTCCAACACTTATTTTATTAAAACTGACATTATGTACATTGTAATTGGTACCACATTATATCCATATCCACAACTATAACAATATTGAACTGAGATATAAACTCAAATAATATATAACCGATCAACCCTCTGAACAAATCCCTACCTATAAGCCGTTCCCTCCCTTGTTCGATGTACTAATGACGAGGGCAGTTTTACGAAGTTATTCGAAACTATTCAGCACTTACCCCCCGAAAACTAGTTATTAAAAATTAATCCAGATTCCAAACTCACTGCGCCTCGCTACCAGACGCTGGAAGTTGGGGAGTCGAAGCTGTAAATAAAATTGAAAAGTTCCCAGGAAAATTCCTTAGGTATAATTAGTAGAAGTTCTCTCTTCTAGAAGACGAGTGGAATTAGTATCAACATCACGCTTGAATAACGGATTCTGTGTTCTTGAAAGCTTTCCATTGGCGTTCGGTGTTCGAATGAGCTCACGAAGGCTTTGACCGGTTACTAAATGTGTTATTGCTCTTACATTATCATTAAATTCTCTTTCGTAAGTAGAAATGCGATAAACGTTGACGCGTTCCACTTTTTCCAACACCGTAGTTTCAGTGCTCCCAGCTTACATGTGGCAAGCTAAGTTCTGACATGAGTGTATTACTGACCATAAATTATTAAATAAGGTATTATGTGAAATCTGTCTATCTTATCTTCTATCAACGTTATACGGTATGCGTTTATAATGTGCCTTGATTTTATCATTTTATTTTTTAATATAGATTAGATATTCAGTTTGCAATAGTTTTGTAGGAAATCCCCAGAAAACCACAAATCTTACAATTCAAATGTTCTTAATTCTATATTTACATAAACTACGTACGTTGTAATAGCTCTTGAGTTATAAACGCAGATCTTATATCTTCAGCGAACAATATAGCAAGTCTTTCTGCAGCATAATTACAATTCATGCAGATTGTAGATGCTATTACTTGGTGACACTTTTCCTTCATGTAGATAAAAGGATGGTGTAATTAAAATCATTTGTGAAACTGTGTGTTAATTACCCAAACTTTTCATCTACAAATAGAAGTTTTGACAAAAAAGTTAAGGGATGTGATTTTTTTTCTCTGAACCCACAGATTGCCATACCATTTCTACAGATTCCACTGTGGTTTGTTTTTTGATTTCAAATAGAAGGTTACTTTTATCGTTTCTGGTTGGTGGTATCGATGGTTGATGACCCAAATTCAGAGTGATGTTCTTACATTGCTAATATATCCAAAATAGTAACATCGCATCGTCTCTGATTGAAGACTTGGAGAACAATCGCTAGGTTCTTCCTTGAAATATACTTAGTTAGGCTGGTAAGACAGAAAGACCATCATTAACCTACTTTATATAATTTGCTCCTATATCACAACCAGGATTCTCTAATGTTGGTTGAGGGGATCGGCAAAGAGGGCCAAAAGTGGCCTACCTGCCAGGATTTGGCTCCCAATTCCTATTACTATCGTATACGTGGATACCCGCCAATGTCAGTACCTTCACCACAATCTTTTATGTTTTCCATTTAAAGTTTCACAGGGTTGCTGGTGGAAAGTGGTAGCTGCGTTTCTAGCATCCCCGGCAAACTCAATTGAAAGTTAGTCCGGGTGCCGAAATGGCCTCTCGACTACTCCCAACCGCATCTCTGATACTATTATTCGTTTTCACATGGCTGCCATTAGCAAAAGACTAGTTTGATTTGCGTGTGTAAGTGGCAGATCTAATTCTCTGCTTACAGCACCAGTGATTTACATGTTCAGCCATGTCTATAGTATCTAGAATTCAGTTGGCTACAGAACTCGTAAATTATATGGACTGCATGAATTGTTTCTAACTATGCCACGACCAAATAATTTTATAATTATACGTACGAAAAAGTTTAGCTAGCGCTAGAACGTTCAACGACATGGTTTCAGTTTGGAAATGAGGATTTTGAAACTGTTAATTGTAAGCTTTTGACACTTTTATCTGTTTTGTAGAAAAATGTAATAAGTACTCATTTATGTGATAATAAATTCGTAGGATGATGCGTCCGTTAGGCTCATTTGGTGTTTCTTGTAGTGGCGACACTGGGTGTTATTATACGAGACAGCTCGATCTGCCATAGAATATCTGCTATAGAAGATAGACCGATCAACCACCCTTCTTAGATGTTCTAGGTTGTGAGGTCAGACACATCCACTAGATGTATTGCTCGTTTCTAGGTTTTTATACAAGCTTTAGAGAGTGCATCGGGCTCATCCCCAGACATGCAAGCAGTGTTTCAGCAAGTGTCTGATCCAGGCCTTTTGGAATAGCAGTAACTGTTCCGAAGAATACACTTTCTGGAGCGTAAGAGAATCTCCAGCTTCTAGGACACTCACCTAGCGAGGCCGGAAACATAATGCCATGACATGTTAATGTTGATGGAAGACGATTGAAGTATTAGAGGTCCCTCTATTTCCATGGCCAGCATCCAAATGATTTGTCTGAATCTTCTACGCATGAAATAACCTCCAGTTGTAGATACCCATTTCCCAATTCTCTCAACGTCTTCATTAATCTGGACCACATGCTGCCCTCTCAGAAATAAAGGCTCTCAGAATGGTCGGTCACACCCTATCGAAAGCTTTCAATATATTGAGCGAGGCTGTTCAAGATTCTCGATGCAACTCAATTGCTCTGTCCCACATTTATGTGTGACATAATACCGTGAATCTATGCTTGCAGGACATATTGGCGATCACTGATGTTATCATTTTTTCCCAGGTTTTCAAAAGCTGAACGTTAGTGATGGTCTCTATAACCTTGGAGATTATTCAGAATTGAAGAATATGATTTGAACCACCTTTTGTATTGTAGACAATGCTGGTTATTTCCTTCAAATAATGATAAATAAATTCACGTTTACGGAAGTTTATGGTTGAACTGCACAAAGCGATGCTAACGCAAGACCTCAGGCTGCTAAGTTCTGCATTTTAATACATTTGCCTGTGGATGGAGTACGTTAAAATAATACTTAAGCTAATGGATTCTCTACACAACGGTGAATCTAAATATTAATGCAGTGCATTAACATCTCGTATTTCATTTGAAATATGTTTGGCTTTTTATTGGATAGAGTAGCTGTTCCGATAAATACAACTTCATGAAACAGTACTAGAACTCATAGCTTCTGGGACGACGACCTTATAAAGCCGGCAACATGGTTGTGCCAGTTCGTTCATGTACAGTGTGAAAGAGCATTGGAGAAGAGATTCCTGCTGATGGTAAATACATCGAAAGCAAATTCATTCACCACCACATATAAAAATCGATGTCTAGGAAACCTACCCAACCACTGACAGACCCGGTGGCAGCCCATAAGGAGAAAGCTTTATCAGAAGTCTCTTATATCACACCCTACCCGAAAATTTCGATATATCGAGTGCCTGGAAGCGAGACAATCAGTGAAGCTTAATTGCTCTGCTTCACTATGAGTGACATAAACCAAAAGATATCATGTGAATATTTGCATGTGGAAGCACATAAGATCACTGACAATGTTATTTTTGTCCACGTACTTCTGGAGCTGCATTTATATTATTGATAAATCCAAAATTAGGAAGATACTGTTCGGTCAGATTAGCAAATAGAGCTATCTGTTATGGTGTAAAACTAAACATACAGTGTCACTCCAAGAAAATGGCACAAACAAGAAAGAATAAGTTAACATAAACAGTCCATTTAGCTATCCAAAGAAAATTAACCTATCCTGGCTAAATGGGTACAGATTCCCAAAGCCAAGAAAAAAAGAAATTATCTTCAATCCTTGTTTTAGATAGACTATTTTCCTGGATTCGGATGCCATTGAGATTTTATTGGGTTAGTAAAGTCATTCTATAAATCATTCTATTGGCAGCCAAAAAACTTTTTAATAGTTATTTTTAATGTTGCGAAGTTGTATCTGCTATTAACATTGTTAGTTGTTCTACTATTAGCAAAATTTTTAATAGGTATACAGTTGTTACACTTAAACCCACACGACATCTGGGCGATACGCTGTAAGACTGCGAAAAAGAATGTAGGCAAAAGTCTACGAAGTGCTTGTTGCCTTTCAACTTTCTGAAGTTTTTAAAGTTCTACGAATTGATTATTACCAACTACACACTACAGAGATCGATACACCGTAAGCATGTAAGTCCCAATCGAGTAAACGCTGAGGCTTTTCCGATTACCTCCTTTACTATACCCCAACAACCAATTACACGATCCTCATCCATATTTCAGCGATGCCGATGTCGCTGTGACGTCGCATCCTCATAATTCTCTGGCATTAATGGCAGCATAGAAGCAGCTAGCATTCAGCGGCGCATAATGCTCGATGCGGCAAATTCATAACCCAGGAAACGCACTCAGGACGTCGCGCGTTACGCTGTCTTGGCGACAGATCAGCCACTGTTGTTTCTGAGGTAGCTGTTCATCTGACCTGATAGTTCCATGTCATGGCAACATGTTCAAGAATAATTAGAAAAGTTAGAAAGAAATACTTGTAGGCAGATGCTTTGCCATTAATACATGCCAAACTGTCACAATACGTTATGACATGCCCCCGCACACATCTGCTTTATAATTTTCCAATCTGTACAGCTCGATCATTGGTTAGACATCTAGTTGACTGATACTGTCTATACGTGTACTACTTGTGTATACTTTTCTTCTGATCATCCTTATATAGCTTCTAAGGAACATATGTACAGTGAGGTGACAATCGCTGGACAATCCATTTTTGTTATGTCCCGTCTGCGTTTTTGTCCCCTTTTCCCTTCCTATCGCACACCTCTCATCCAGTAGAGGGTCTGTAGGCAAATATGCTGTAAGCACGGCTTCTTTGATGAATAAATGGCATACAATGATACTCTGTGAATCTTTTGCAGATTTTCTAACTGATTATTTCCATTTCAAATTGTTTTGTATAGATCAGAAATCTTTACTGGATAATTAACCGCACAACTCCAACAAACTGGTATTTTATAGCTTATCATTTTTCCATCAGACGGCGCTACCCGAATCTAAGACATTGCTGCCTTATTCACTTTATTTAAGATTCGCTTTATTTTTATGTTACTACTCCGCAAGTTTTTGCCACATTAAAGAAAAGTAGTTCCAAGGTACTTACTTGTTTAATTGAATTATCGGTTTGTTGTGGTATGTAATTTTGAATTGATTTAAGTACTGTTTACCAATACATGGATAAAGATACAGATCCATATGTGATACTGGCTTTGGCGCAGCATTCACAAACACTACACTGTCTTACCACTTGCCAAACCAATTTTTTAAGCCCGCCATGTGATTCGCTTACTTTGTTAGCATCTTCAGGAGAAGACGAAAAATAGTTTCTCTAACTAAAACAGCTTCAATGTTCTCCTGAAAATGCTGATATAGTCAGCGAAGCACGTGTCGAGTTCATAAAATTGTTGTGTTTGGTGGTAAAGCTGTGTGGTGTTTCTGATGCAGATTCATGTTTCCTCTACTGTGACACAGATTCACTATTATATGTATTGCTATTATATAACGCAGTATCAATTAGTATTTTATATGTATTCGTTCCAAGTGCATTTGCTACCTGATATTACAAAGAAAATTTCAAATAATGGCTCCAAATATAGCGCTTCGATCATATCTGTAATTGTGAGCTGAAAATTGTTGCGAATTGATAAAAGGGGTCACCGAAATGTGATATAATGATAATTTACATTTAAACCTAAACTGCATGAATATTAAGCTATTATAAAGCAAACAAAGTTAGATACTGGTGAAGTTTTACCTTAGACCACCTATCACTGTATCACCAGTTCACATACCTCATCACTAGACGCGTACAATGAAATGTAGCCTCATTGGATGGACGGTTTGGGAAATGCTTTTGTAATGATAATAGGGCATCAAGTTAATATTTCATCTCGTGAGCCTCAATACTTTCGAAATGCTGATGCTTTCAATTTTATTTTCTGTGTATTATATTCCTATAGCTGTATGACCTAGGATTATAGCTCATCAATAATCGACATACAGACGATTACATCCCGACTTTCCACGCTTTTTGGATTTCTTTGTGACGAATTTTATTGGTTTCATAATCTAGATGCAAACACAGTCACCGTAAATACTTCAGGCTGGCTCTAAATGTATACTCGTTAAAGTAACGAGAGAGTGATGCGCACCGAAAAAGCCGCATTCACAAAGAAAGATACTGTTTCAATCGATGCCCGTATTCATTGTAGTATATCTATAGATCATGCCTCGTAAACCAACAAACAAACATCAAACAATAGAAACGAAACATAAAGAAGCTCCCTTATTTGGGATAATGAGTGGATTCAACGGGTTGTTGTGATGTTATACTTCAAGAGCTTTTTCCGGGATATTTTGGCTTAGTTAGCAAAAACAAACGGTAAGCTTGAAACAGGGCGAATAATGGTATCATATCATCCACTAATTAACTTTCTAATAATATAGTATTTCACGATTTGTCTTTTAGGAGCTAGCAAATAAACTCTGAAATACCTTTTCTAGGCAACATGATAAGTAAGAGTTGTTATACCATGTATGCTACCAAACCTGACTTGTAGTTCAAACTTTGAAAAATTTAAATCTCTCTAACTATCACTGGTAGTAGGAAATTTTCAAGACTCATCGTACCTTATGAAATTGTTTTCCACATTTATATAGAGCTGTCTTGTTTCTTTGCGGTGAGCATTGGTGGATGGATATGCAACTGATGTATTTACAACCAGTTCTGGCATCCCCCTGAGATATGTTCGTTCTTTTATTGCAAATAACATGTAGGTTCATCAATGGATATACTGGACTAAAGCTCCATCATAATAACACCGGGAGCCCTCAGTACAACGACGACTAAAAAAGTCCAAAAGGCTCATCGCTAGGTCGAATTTCCAACATCTCCAACGAGCCTCTTCCACAAGTCATTTTAGAGAACCTCAGCCAGGGAATTATTCCACAATAATTACCTTACATTTCAATGTGAATGGACATCAATAATGTCACAGTACTTTTGGAGCGGATTTTTGTCTCTTTAAGACGTTATGTATAGGAAAACATACGCGTTATACGAAACTTTATTTCGACAAAGTGAAGATACCTACTCGGCCTCTGCAGAATTTTGAATCCATACTGTATATTATGCGCTTGTCATACCATAACGAACAGCCGCTGTTTCTCGGCCAATAATGACAGTAAATCAGTTGCAGTCACGTATGCCCCGAAGAGCTGCAGCACACTGCAAACGAGACGTGCGAGTAGGGGAGCGGAAAACAGTGTTCGGAGCTTGAAAGTCGGGTTAAGCAGTTTTTGAAAGGGCTTCGGTAGCATGCCAGTTTAAACATTCTAGGCATGACTCAAGAATATAGGAGGGAATTTTAATACCTGCTTGCATACCTCGCCAGCAAGATGGATACTTTTTTCTGTCGCAAGTTTGAATAACAGCAAGCTGCCCAGGAGGTGGCGCTGGTCACCAGATAATGATAGTTATCTCTTCAACAACCAATATCTTATTGACCTGATGGTTATAAACGTATGAATGTAGCATTCGTAGCGATAATTTTTCTGATCGGTACGGTACGGTTCTCTCAGGTCTGAATGCTCTATATCGTTCATTGTTTGTTCATTTTAAAAGGTCTCTGTAAGGAAACTGTCCTGCTAAGACTCTAGAAACTACCCGAAGCTGACTTCTAGTCAATGGAAGCTATTCAGCTATTTCTCAAAAGGGTTGGTTAGTAATATCATTGAGTAATATATTACTTGTCCTTAATTAATGGTAATATGTTTTTATTGTGTATATATATTGACCATTCCAACAAAAATTACGAAATAAGTACAATTCTCACAATTTATTTCATGTCGAGTCTCTTTTACGATTGTCTGAGGGTAGCATTAAAGGCGGTTGTCTAGCCTCGAGCCGATGGGTATAATGATGACAAGAAAACTGCTTCCGCTGCCGAATTCTCAAAAACTTGTATTTATTCCATGAACTTTATTCCCAAGAATCTTTGTTCTGCGATCTTAGTTATTTTTTTGGGTTCCTCTATTTTTGAGTACAATCATAGTATGTTTTGGCGTAATGTGAGGTAAATTCTCACTTTGTGCAACTTTATTTACTTTTAATTAACAATGGCGTGTGTATCAGCTCGTATTGAATGTTTAAAATAGCTGGATTACAAACTAACACAACATTATAATATTCTGATTGACATTCAGCAGCAGTCGCTATCTTTGATTCAATACCACAAATCAAGCCAAATTTAAATGGAGATACATAAACAATGATATGGTGCGTGATAAATTACAGCCCCTGTTTCTGATTCAATACCCGTTTTGATTAAAATTTATTCCAGCTATATATTATAATACACAATATATTTCTGGCCTTTATCTATATTATTCCAACAGCCAAGAAACCCTTTGTCTTGGAAAGCTTGCAAAAGTGGGTGTGTGGTAACAAGGTTGGTTTCTCTCACAAGAAGCTACAAGACGACTGTATGATTCAGTCGTTTATAGAGCAATTGAAAATCTATAGGTACGTTTTTCGCATTAATTCGTCATTCTACATCTTAATTTTTGATAAATATGAATAGTCTCATTTCGATGCACAAAAAAGTATTTTGGAATAATTATTAGATTGGCAGTTCTTATTGTTGGCTCATATTCACAAGACACTAGACTTTATTTCAAAGCTTTTCAAATAGATTTTTATATTATTTTGGGACCAATTGGAGTGAAATTATGACTATAAATTGTATAAGTCCATATTATACATATACCCGCTGATAATTAAACTCTAGTTATTTTAAGGATAAACTCTTACAAAACGAGAAAATCTATCACGCAGTATGCTGGTAAATATCTATTTCTTGAAATGCCTGTGCACAAAGCTGGGAAACTCCAAAATTATATTTTTTGACTGAGGCTGATTCGAGTTATTAGTTGGGCTTTTCTAGTCTTTGTTAGATTGGTGGGTCTTGGTTTTATCATTTGACAAAATTCAGTTGAACAATTACCATGGTTAAACCTATAGAACAAGAACAGATCACTATTTTTTTCTCCAAAATTCCAGAATGTAGAAGTCTTTTGTCATGGTATGCACATAAACTGGACATATTGGTCTCCTCTGGAATGAGTCCCAAAGCTTTTCAGGGATCACACCCACACACGTGTGCTTTGATGATGTTCTGACCTTATACTTGTGGAGATGTAGTAGCAGCTGCTCCAGAGGATGCAATTTTGTGCAGCGAAAGTGGATCATAACTCTTGGAAAGCCTACTAGATAGTGCCAATGTTATCTCCAATAAACATTAACAATGTATGCACTCACTGATGTGGATACCATATTGGTAGCGCCGACGTAAGAATGCAAGGTCACTCTAGATGGTAGTGGTTTCCATGGTGCAAACACATAAGGGTGTGTTGTGAACTAAGAAGCTAAATATTGAATTAGATGTTGTTTCCAATAAATAACAAGTCTTTGGGGAACATCAGCATTGAAGGTAAATACATCAGACACATATCCATCCACACTTCAGGACTCTATTTTTCTGACCTTCATAACTTAGCTCAATCTAAGAACGTGACCCTTATATGGGTACCTGGTCACAGTGGTGTACCAAGGAACGAGAAAGCAGATCACTTATCAGAGGCCTGTCCATTTTCCGCGAGCCAATATTGAGCATAAGCAAACCCCAGTTCAGTAGCGCGCTAGACGCATAGGCATCTGTCCACCTGGCGACAGCTGGCTAAGGAAAGATCTCCCTTATGAGATTGGTAAATCATCCTGTCTACCTCCTTCCTAGGCAAGTGTACATCTTGATCTTACGGCATACACTTTCGGGTTAACAGAGCTTGACAGAGAAGAAGTATATTCAAGGGAGTGGTCGGATAGCATCATCATTATTAAAAGGTTCTGTTAGTTTTAGTGTTGACTCAAGGGGTTGAAAAACTTGACTGAGAGGATTGATTAATCAGTAAACCTGATCATATTCTTAAATATTCGCTACTGTCGTTCCGTATATCGGGTCTTGATATCACAGCACCCAATGGCTAATCCTGGTAATCTGGGAGCTAGAAATTTGAACGAATATAATTTTAAAAGAATTTTAACGAATAAATCAAATGCGGAAATTAAAACAAAAATCTCCCAGCTTACAATTTATGAATATGCGGCAAACATTCAGCGTATATAGTAAAAAAATTATGCTGCTGCATTTTAATGTAAACAATTTATTTTTAATCTATTTTTCAACAGGGGTGTACTTAGAAACTGAAATCCGTTTATGTGAATCTAAAGGTGCAGGAATATGGTTACGTTGCTTAAGCGACTAAAATCGTCAAATCTTCTTTTGTACCTATTTTTCAGTTCTAGATGTAAGTGGTTCACGTTAGCAAAATTGTGTATGACGGAACGAACACTTTTTTGCGAAGGATTAACAGTTGGCTAGGTTCTCCCAATTTGGGCAGTTAATATGAAAATGATTACAATTTTCTACAAGATTATATTTAACCTGCAATGTAGGTCTGTAACTAACTGTTTGTTCGGTAGAATCTTGAAACTAAATATTGATGCAGGTATCTGCAACCGATTGCGCTTAAATTTTGTAGACACGTTTATATTGGATGGCAATGGTTGGTTAGCTGTGTAACGTCATTTTAAATCCAACATGGAGGAACGCCCAAGACGCCAAGGCCTTCCTGAGAATAACTCGATAAATAAAGTGACGTCACCTTAAATTCATTATGGTTAACTAGCTTAATCATGCTTTCCTACAATATGGGTATCAAATAAATGAAGTTGCTTAGTTATATTTATTATGCCGTCATTACAAAATGTATACCATATAAAAGCTTATCGCAAGATTTACCTGTGTAGATGAACAAGTAATTTAGATAAATTGATCTGACTGATTTTGATATTTGAAATTTTCAAACTTAGTAAATACGAGTACATAAATCTCCCGACTATTATTTCAACGCATTTAAATTAAAGCTTATTTTAAAAAGGTTTTTCACTTTTAATTCATTTATATTTCGCATAAAAGGCATGTCGCACCCTTTATGATGCAATTTCGGTACGGTTATATAGATCCGATATACTTTGATGTTACTGCAAGGTCGTTCAAAAATACCATATTCAATTTTCTATTTAAACTCCCCGTCTCTTCCCCCTGATCTTTACAAGATTTTGCGTTGGGGCAAAACGTTTATATGCCGCATTATCTTTATTATCAGCTGGAGATATAAATCTGTCCATAACTACTCACTACCGCTTTAATAGGCAGGTAATCAATTCTGAATCAAAATTCCGTTCGGATATAAAATGACATACTGAAATGAATGTTTCATTAGTGGCCTATTGCGGATCCATCTCTGGTTGCATATTATATTTCACAACCGGTATTTATTCACTAAAAGTTCCACGTTCAGCTTCTATAAACAATTACAGTTATGTAAATTTAAGCGTTATATTCCCGCAATGACACAACGAATATCGCTGACACATAGGACAGCCACGGAATTTATTTACTTTACGAGGGCCCCCTAAATCGGATTTATTGAAAAGTCTCTGTACAGACCAAAGCCATTTTATTAAACCGAAAACTATGCTGATTGGTGAATTTTACTGCGCCACGTGTTTGTGTGAATTCTGCATAAAAATGGCTCATATTTTATTTTTAATGCTTCATTTCCATCCGTTAGGACCATCGACAAACCTGCCAATTACTGGTTATTACAAAATGTGCTACATTGTTAGTTTTGGTATTATCTGATAATTGGCCATTTATTATGGTTGAGTATCACAAGAAAAATGGATAAATATGATAAAAAGTGGCGACAGTTAAAATACAGGATGAACTAGAGAGGCAACTACAAGACAAACTTATGAAGTTACATCAATTATTATTATTGTCATGTGATCGAAGGTGGCTCCTTACAGGCACTAAGCTTATAAAAGCTTATAATACTGCGTAAATAAATTCTCATTTATACCGTTTTGGACGTATAGCAGAACAATATGTAGTACTTTACTTTATATTCCGCCCATCTGATTGTATTCCTCTTTCCATTTGTTTTATGTCGTGTACTTTTCAGAACAACAAGAAGGTATGTCATTTAATTCGATTTCTGGTTTCCAGTCATACGCCAAAAAGCATGGACGTGAAATGTACAACTTTATTCTTATGATTTTATCAGTGACTATTAAATTTGAAATTTAATCAGGAATATTGTCTTTAGAACAACAGGGGCGAAGTGAAAAGACGTTCTTGTTCTCATCTAGAAAAATGAATCTTCGAAGAGAACTTCCTTCGCATTTTATTTTCAGTTTCTCTGTAGTTCTTTTTTGCCGAACAGTTCATTCTGCAAAAAATACATCAAATAATGTTTTACGCTGGGTCTGAAAAAGCTTTTTGTAATAAAAACTGGCTGGTTGTTTCTTTACTGTCTCCGATATTTCTTTATTCGTCTTAAGGTTCAGATTAAAAGCTGGAAACGTGCTATTGTGTAGAAACACAAAGAGCGTAATAACTCTTTAGACAGATTCTAAACAAATGCTGTTGGGATATACCCCATTTTTCGATAAATTGGATTTTTTCCTTGAGGCATGACTAAGTCGGCATCCTTTTTATTAGATATTTGTACATGGATTATAGAGTATCTGGAACCTAAATCTTTCCTTTTTATTAATCATGTACCTATTGTTAACGGAAAACGTCTGGAATTGAAATTTTCTACGAATCCTGATGCATGTATTATTTTTGCCATACCAATGAAACGTGAATTAACTACGGAATCAATCTAGACTCGTGTGAACGAATTTATATTCCATCATATCCATATCAGAACCTTGTAAACCAACTAGGAAATTGCCCTGCTGTATCCATATTGTTAACAAACTCTCTCCAAATCTCTGCGAAGCCCTTTTTGCCGCAAACAGAACCACCTGACGCAAAACTAACCCTTCGAAGCTCTATAAAGGGGTGAGAGGATTATCCGCTGTTTGCCTCTAGGCTCGATCTACACCAGTCGATATAAACAAAACATGATAACTGAACAGAATTTGATGTTTTCATCCGTTCATCTAAAAGAATATTGAATACTGTTGGCATATTGATTAAGGAACACTTTGTCCATCTTTTATTTAAAAGAAATTTTGTTTATTGAGTGTAATGTCACTGATCTAAATTGAATAATGTATCCAACATATAATTAATATCCCTTTCTACTCCCAGTTTGAGCACAACTGATCTTCAGATGCAAAGGACTAATTTTTGTCACACCCTATCTAGATTGTTTTGCTTAAAATCATGAAAATCAAATCACAAGTAAGTACTGGGCTATTTGGAATATGGATTCGCATGAAAATAAATTCTTATAAACTATACTTCCCAGAGAACTTATATCTTGGTGTAGATCTTGCCTACCTCAATTCGAATGGCTAACCCCACCATATCTTAAAGGGGGAAAAGCAGAGCGCAATCAATTGTATCACGCCAAGGGCATATTGAAGGGTGTTATGCACGAGTGACAGGGGTTCAAAAGGCTGTCGACACCAGACGGCCTGCCTTAAGATGACCATCATTGTACGAAGCTTCCCCTAAGAGGCACTCCCATCCATGGCTGCCCTGCTAGACTACAATTTGCACATCTTGGCTTCACTGCTCAGGCTCCTTGTCGGTGAGTTACACGTTTGAGTTTTTGGTTGGATTTATCTAATTCACGACTGCCGTTGTAAAGTGGTATACTGGATGAATCAAGATGATACTACCTGGGTGTCAGTTGTGAAAAAGTAAGTAGTAGATAAGATGAACATGGCAACTCGCAAAATCATATCCATGTTCATTTTACCTATTGTATAGTAGTAAACTACCAATCTGCCAGTTATACAATTATTAAAATATGAATACAGCTTTCCAATCAAACAATTTGTATTCACTGCACCCATACACATTTTCTCTGATTGAAATATCATCAGACTTACGTAATCCTAATGACCTTTAACGGAAAAGTTACTCATGCATTGTAAAAACGTGGAAGGGCAAGTATCCAAATCTGCCAGTCACAGAAATTTTTCAGATGAAGTCTAAATGGAAATATCTTTCAGATGGAGGAACAACCTACCTTGCTATGTTGAATCTTAAAAAATTCACAACACGCTTGCCTCCAATTACATTCACCTCCACGCCTTTTCGGAATATACTCAGGAGGCACGATTTACTTCTTGGATAAAGGATATTAACCTTTCATTTGATATCTTATCTTAATCCAAACTTTATGCGTGTAGTATATATACACACTGCCAATTTATCTTTTTAAGGCTTTTCTGGCAGAATTTGCTCAGGCGGAATATCCATTTCAAGGTTGGACATTTGAATGCGATAAATTGAATATAGCCATTAGTAACGTCAGGCATTCGTCTTGTAGACTAATTGTCTACCCCTATAGTCAGCTTATCACTACGCAATTAGACCTCCACTAAACTTCTCTTACTGACCTGGTGCATATTAAATATGTATATGCTGTATGCCGCAGCCCTTCGAGCAACCAATCGTAAACTCTCTCAGTCAGCTAACGATTTATCAAAAATGGAACCATGCTTCATCTATTTGCAACGGTAATTTTAGAAGGAATGAAGCAATGTAATAGTCGGATATCATTAGGATCTGAGATGGTTGTTGGCAAAGCATTAAAATCTGAGCAAATCTCATGAAGAAATTACTACAAATGTCGCCTGAAATGACTTCCTAGAAAGACGAATCTCAAAGCTTACTTATACGGATACTGATAGCCTGATTTAAATTTAGAACATAAATCCGCTTACAGTGTACAAAGCAGTATTTCCATATTACAGAAGAACCTCTACCCTAACTCAATTATTAAGCACTTTGCTCATTTCTCAAGTAACTCGTTCTCGCATCAAAAGGCGGCACCTGTTTCTCCGTAAACAATTAAGAGTTATCCTCGATATTCGATATTCAGCACGTACAGGATGCAATTGCAGCGCTATTTGCTCAGATCGAGCAACTTGGCTTCTCTGAACTGCCGCACAGAGGCGTAGATAAAGTCAACTCCACTGTACGATATTGGTATTAAATTTAGTATGAACTTTGGTCTTATCAATTGGCTTCATGATTGATTAGTAAGATTTCCGAATGCTTTTCTGAAGTGACTATTTGTTATAATTTATAATTTCTGCTGATCGCTAATTCAATACATGTACTATTGACTTAAACATCCTTACTGATACACAAGTAATTAGTATAAACCATTTGGTTATTAAAAATGGATAGATCAACACAGATACTATATTTGCAGAAGGTGTGTTTTCCACTCACATATGTTCAATTCAGAAAATTGAGGAGGTCCATCCTAAGCATTCATGTTCTACATGATTCGCTCCTGTTATGGTATTCCGTTGATTGGGTCCATACATCAATCCAGAAATGCCTTTCTTCTTCTTCTTATTAATACTGTTATAAATTCAGCCTATGCTCTCCGGCTATGAAGAATAGTTTGCTGATAGAAATTGTTCTTGAGATGTGAGGCGGCTTAATAGACGCTCTGTCGAAATAAGGATATTGAAATCTTGCAGCTCTTATCATCGTGCGACGACAAATTGGTACCGTAAATCGGTTTAGGGAGGAATACTTAGGAAGAAAATTCGCATAGAGTGTAACATCGCGTCCTACGGAAATGGTTATTTATCTCAGGAGGAATTGCATTGGCATTATAAGATTGCGAAAGCATTTTTGTATATTATGCTTCTTTCTTAAGATTCTATAACGTTGCGGCTAAAATAAACGTTTATTTTCTCAAACCCGTTACAATCATACAATTAGTTCCTACTGGACGAACACAGACATGTCAGGAGAGCTCATCATTTCATACTGGAAACAGAAAACAGTAAGGCGGATCTGGCTGCGAAAGAAGCAGTTAGCTTATCTTGTAATTGTTAAATACTAAATTTAAAAGACAAATTAATCTTACATAATCATCAGCTACCTATTAACATATTGACAGTACTAAGCAATGAAGGCAAATACGTACTAGATGCATTGTGAGAATTTTTAAACAAGCCAAAATAGCAATATGATCATACATACTTAACAAAAACAGACGTATAAAAACCACTGGCAACGAGAGCTCTGGTCTAATGCCAAAATAGAGAAGAAAAAAATATATAAACATAAATGAAAATATGAAATGGGCGTTGTGAAGTTTCAGTCCCGCCGACAATTAAATTCTCTGATCAATTTGTAAACTAATTAAAATAATCGTTACAGTGTCGTCATATCTTCAACAGTGGAAAGTGTTTAGAGTCTTTTTAGGCCTAGTCTGTCTTGCTTGTTAGTGTGTGTTATATGATAACAAGTGTTGTTGCTAAATGCCAGATAGTGCAAAGCGTAAAATCTTAAAGTGATATAGTCAGCAAGTAGATATGTCAGTAAGTTTTGTCAGTCAACATTCGGTTGATCTAACTTACTGCACAAGCGGAAATGTGGAATGCTCTATTGAATAGTTAGAATAGGAAGCCAAATATTTCTCAACGAAAAATACAAATACAAATATATTCAAGGGTGAGATAGCCAACTATTCCTCAACGACAAATACAAATACAAATATATTCAAGGGTGAGATATCTTAATGAGAAATCACCGCTCGTATACTTTCAAGACCAAAACTTGGCTTTCCTTTTTAGAATTAATTCGCTCCAAGTAGCTGTACAAAAGTTTCCTTTGTTCCTACTCAAATCCGTTGTGTAACTGGCCTGTAATTCACAGTATCATTTAACGAAACAGCCTTCTAGTCTCTGGTATAACATGAGGTCAATGCCCTTAATCTCGAATTTACGTTCTAGTCAGGCCTGATGGGTAGTTATTCAAAAATAAGGATCTCATGATGTCATACTCTCACTCGTTGGAAGTTACTGAGGAAACGAAAACGTATTTATTTTAGAGATCATTAGGTTACTCACATGCGTTGGCTTGATCAGAACAGGAATCTATATTTATGAAATTTATTGTGATCTGCTTTGAATTGACCTCAAGCTACCAGTTCAGTTTTGATGACATTTCTATTCCATTGGGAAATCAAATCTAGATTACTGCGCCACACGCGGAAAAATTTAGAAATCTGTACGTATTACTTGTTATGTGCCGATTTTTATTTCAGTGACATTATATGAAATAATTTGAGAGACAAGAATTGTATTTATAGTCGTCTTATACGTACTTTACTTTGGTGCGTCACGTCAATATCATTATGCATTAAAAATTGATTTTCAACTTTTTGAAATGCCGAGGCAGCCGAAATGTTAGCGAAGTTATTCCGTTGATCACATGTGGTATCACTTAATGAGCATTACGTTTAAAAATGTTTCCGATATATTGATCTCAGGACCACAACTCACCATACTGCATTCATTATTTTTGCATTAAATTATGCCTAGCTCTCCAATTTTCGACTTTGGCATATGATACTGCCTCATTCCAAGATCACTAAAAGATATCGAGGAAAATTAATTATTGGGATATATAAAATATAAAGATCTGTCAAATAAGAAGTATATCTTACTCTTGCACACATTTATGAAAGCTGCTGCTGCTGCTGATAGAAGTTAGTATGGCCTTTTCGCTCCATAAGTTGTTTTCATTCCTGGCCTGTATAAGATATACCGATTTCTCAATACTAGGTGACTTTGCCAGTATACCTCTAATATGATTAAGTTTTAAATCGGGTATTGATTGAACTATTTTCAATTTAATATCCAATTTGCAGTTAACACTCTTCTTGATATCGCTTAGTTATTCAAAGCTTTCATTAAAAGTGAATCCAACGGTACAAAACTACATATCACATTTAACATGCCTAGTGCGTTAGTTCTGTATGATACTTCAACCAAATTATTCGAAGTCGCGGATATACGAATTAAGCGCATATATACTGCAAAACTCCATTTAAATATATTGCCATCCACAAAAGCCCTCACGAGATGCCCAAGTGTAATGGCTTCCCCACAACTAGGGAGAATACTGTATTCGCCTGTTTGTTGGAAATATATATACGACTAATTTAGTTGTTTTGAGTTGTAGACAAATTAGGTATTTTAAAAGCCTGAAGTCGATTTCACATTTTCGATGTAAGTTTATGATTCACGAATAATCAACTATGGTATTCCCAGTATTTAGTTTGACAGACTATCATGTTATTTTCGTATATATTTATATGCCTTCTCTATAAAGGTCCCTTCTAGCAGGTCTAGCTGAAACTTCCTTCGAACAGTGTTGTCATTTAGTACTCGATTTTTGGTGATGACGTGAAGGTGTAACTAAGAAAAAAAGAGATGTGTAAGAGACGATAGTACTCTAATTAATGTAACTCTATTAATCACTGTCTGTTTTATACAATGCATCCTAAGGATATGCCGACTACTTCATATAACGAGGTAAATCTCAAGCTGATGTTGTAACTATATGCTAAAGGTACAACACTACAATGATTCCTTGGAGTGTCTGATTCGGCTCTCAATCATTCACAGTTATTCCAATTCGTGCCTGTTTCAAAGGAAATGGAAGCATATTAAAAGAACTACATACATGTTTCATATAGCAGAGGAATTGCGTTACGAGACTTCAAGTCATGTTGCTATCACACCCCTACCCGAGTTAGGTACCTATATACAACCAAATTGCTATCTAATGTCAGATCACCAGGTTATACCGACAACTCTGAGCTAAAGACGCAACATGGATATCTATAGCAAGTCATAAATATATAGTGGAGAGCATACACTTCACGACATATACTCTCCACTCATTTTGGTTGGCCTACCTTGTCTGTCTGTAATTTTTGACCGGTCGAAGTTGGCCACTCTATATATCTGAGAAAATAAATCTAACTTCCATCCAGGAATAAATGCAGTTTCACTCAACAAAACTTGGTGCACTGGCGGCGGAGTCATCCCAATTTTTTTTTAAAAACACTCAAAATTGGTTTAATAAACTTTTTTCGAGGCGACTAACCATTCAGTAAAAAATGTCTAGGAAGAATAAATCTGGTTGCAAAAGTGGATAGTGTAGGACTATCATTTTGTGTTATAAAAAAATGCTCAACTATCTATAAATGTTTGACCACAATATTTTGTACATGTTAGACGTAGACGTTTTATACAGATTTAACTCACTTAAATGTTTACAGATGTAGGGCATTTTTTGCGTACGAAATTTTATTTATTGCTTTCCCTTTAGCGATCATTTCTACAGATTGCTGCATTTGAAATTAATAAGGATCATCGATATTATCGAAAATATAATTTGTCATATCAAAAAGCGCATCATGTGGATAGACTTTGACCTGCTGATCTACTTGAGTAACTGTTGGAAATATTATAAACAATAAATTTAAATTATGGAGAACTGGAAAATTCTTGAATTTTTTGCATTTATGAAAAATTAATTTATTTTCGATGGCTTGAATATTTCTTAAATTTATTGTAAATCGTCAATAGACCTAATTTAAATATTCATATCTAAGCTGATGAAGTGTCGTGGGAAGTACATCATTAACCTACTTTACCAGACTTCTTTCATCGCTAAATAAAAGTCGGGGGTTTCTTGATATGTATTTATTCATGAACCTTGGGCTGAAAAACTATCCACTTACAATATGTTAGTCACTGGCTTTGCCATGTATAAAGAATATAAGTAGATTTTTTTGCTGACGGGTATAGCTTGCCGGCACACCTAATGATGTTGAGGCTGACTGTGACCTGCGGTCGCCCAACCCCCAACGATGTCATAACCAAGAAGACTTTATATCCAACGGTCGCATTTAACCCGAAATCAATACATTGCTTCTCAACTCCAATCTCCGTCAGTCCTTTCGTCCATGCTGCTTGTAGGTCATCCGACTTCTTCAACTTTGGGTATATCAGACCTTGAACTATAATAGATCTGTTTGAGTTGAAGTGTCATAAACGATTAGGCCAGCTCGGCCAAAAGCAATAAATGTTAATATCAGTACTTACCTCCCCAATTCTTTACAATGGTTATAATCATTCTAAACAAACAATTCCAGTTTGAGGCTATGCTCTATACAGTTTGAATGTTCCAAATATGCTGTTCACAGTTTCAAAATTCTCTTTGTCAAAATCGATTGGCTACTTGAATGGACATAACCACGTGTCCATGAAATACAAAAAGCTTTTTTGTTCTGTCCCTTCACACTCGCATCTCTGCTGGTGGGGCTATGTTAAACAATGAATCATCATTGACGAGATTCGAACACAAAGGGAAGAGTGCGCAATGAGTCGAGCCGATTACAATTTAATATTTTACGTGATGTATTTTTCCCCTAGTTTTCACCATTCGACAGAGAGATCCAAAGCTCCCATTTTCCACACGTTGATTAATAAATTTTTGTCCACCGCTATATCAAACAACAAACGGCACCAAAGCTGGTGGAATGCTTTTTGATAACATTTTATGAAAAAATATCTGTCTCCTGAAATTTAAAACTGCGGATGCCATTCGGTATAAATATGCCCAGTTAACTCAGAATAGGACATACCAGCTTTGTCTACTATACTGAGAGGAAGTGAAAATGAGGGATTTGAGTGGATTGGCTTGGTATTCCCCACGTTGAGACTTAGACTGATCTCATAGAACTTACATTTCGGTATTGAATAATTAGAAATGTGTGCTGAAACTTGAGAAATTAAAGAGGAGAAGTTGTTCGCGAATGATTGATATTCTTCTGTCTGATAGTCTTAAAGTCTTCTGCAGTGCCACCAACGAAATTGTTGACATCCCAGTGATTTAGTTTGTGAAGTATAGATTTTTTTTCATGGAGATAAGAAGACTGTGTAATTAATACAGAGTTTCACAAATAAAAGTCATTTTCTTTCAGTGACGCCATTCGATTTATATTTAAATCATCATCGGATCTCAGATTTGACTGATAACAAAGCTAATTACTTGCCAACTAACTAACTAGATTCTTTCATAGATAAAAAACTAGAACTTCAAATGTAGCATACTATTCATCCTATCTAGCTATTCTTCTATTGAATTATGTTTTCCTTTGTTGTGTCTGTCTCAGGGAAAATATTTTTTTTGGCGTCTGCATTTACACTAGTGTTAACGGAAATCCTTACAAAAACTTAACCACCGCCGTCAAAATGTCATTAATATATTTGATGTGATGATATTCCTTGAGCTCCTATATTCTTGTTAATACATTCTATACCTTAAGATATTTCAAGAGTAACTTGACCTAGAATACAAATAGATTTATCTACTACAATGTAATCAGGGCTTCGCAGATATTTTTGAATCTCTAATGTTTCCAAGAAGTTCAAGTCATGTAGTTTATTTATTATATGGTATGAAGTACTCTCATTCTTTTTTCGTTGCCAACTTATTATAAAGATTAGTATCTATTGAGTGTTTGGCAAAATTTGATGTTTCTGGATGGTGCTTTTTGAACGCACTTTTATGTTCTATGTACCTTATTGTAAATGCTCTAGCTGTTTGACTTATGTTTTACTCTTGAATATCTTAAGGTATATCATATATTAAGAAGAATGAAATAGCTTAAGGAATAAAATATCCTGAAACGTGAAATATCTTAACAAATCAAATAGTCTGTTACATGAAATATCTTGAAGACATTTTGATGGCGATGGTTGTGGTTCTGTAGGGGTTGCCCTAGTTACTAGTGTAGAGGCATTTGCCAAAAGAAATTACCCTAAGGCAGACACAACAAAGGCAAACATTATTTAATAGAAAAATAGCTATACAGGATATATAGTGTACTAGAATTGTTGACAAGGAATCTGGGTAGCCTTGTAAGCATTCAAATCTGACAGAACGACGATGATTTAAATATAAATAGAAACGCGTCACTGCAGGAAAAGGAGTTTTATTTGTGAAAGTTTGTGTTAATGACACTATATTTTTATCTCTGCATGATGGCAGTGTTTCACCAAGTAAGAGCATCCACAATCTACATAAACGGTTTTTTATCTATATTTTTATTGGTACCAATAAATCACAATTACAAGGATTTATTCACGTAACATTTATACCATCTTTTAATATCCTTCATTAATAACACTACTTAACCACATACCTAATACAACTTATATGTAATAGTTGTTTTGTTATAGCTCAATATAATCACTTCATTATTTGTTACAGGTGAGTGATCCATGAAACTAAAGTTGTGTATTAAGTTCTGGTAAGTAGAGTATTTTGACAGATAATATGCATGCTTGAAATAAGAGCTAAACGTCAAAGGTGATAATGATCAAACTAAATGCTTTGTGAGCAAAGAGACATAGTTTTACCACTATATAAGATATTTTATTTGCATTTTCCTCACTGAGATTATTTTGTCTACAATATCCCTCTTTTACAGAACATTCTATCTACACACATGAAAACAAATTCTCCATTCAAAAATTTCGAAATTCTTGTCAATATATTCCAAGATAATTTACTTGAGAGGAAAATTATTATTAATTTGAACGAAGAAAGCTATACTTATTAGGTTCTGCTTTTTATGGTTAAAGATCCAACAGTAGCTTTGATAACAGCTCATCAAAATTACAGAATGTTTATTCCAATCATAAGTTATATAATGAAGTTGAACTATTTGCTCCAAGATCATGGAATGCTTCAGTCAACAGTACGAGTATAGTATTCTTCTAGATTGAATTTTCTGTTTTGTGCAAAAATTATGATATGCAAAATTTGAGATTTGGTATTCTCACTTCCAAGACTTTCCCAGGTATTAGTGGAATATGTATTCTCACTTTAAGGTTAGGTAGCTCTGCACATATAAGAGGATATGGTATACCTGAATGCAAGCACATAATCTTAGTCTGAGAATTTATTTTTATGCACCATCTCACCTCACAAGTACACCGACAGTCAGCCACAATGGTTCTTTCAGCAACCAACAGCGCCGTCACAGTAAATCAACTGCTGCTAAAATTGATATACTTCCGTCATGTCTATAGTAAAAAATGTTAAGGCCGGAAGAACGAATAATATCTACAATTCATGCTCTACTGAACTCTTCCGCTTTCTCCCTCGTTTCGACTCCACATACATCACGCTAATAAATGGATTGTAGCTCAGTTGCCAATTCGAAGATTTATTTCAAAAACCCGTCGTCAGGCGTTTTGCTGCCTCTTCGACAGTAAGTTTTGTTTAAGGTCATCGGATTATCAGAATCGTTTATCAACGAGCTTTACATGTAAGGTCATGTCAGACCATTTACTTATGTGGCATGACGAATAGAAATAGATAACAGCTTATAAAATAGTGGAAGGAACAAGATGACATGCATGAAATTTGAAACAATTTTATGATCTGCATAGTTATAGTACCGGGATCATCGTTTTAAGAGTGTTTGTAAAGATTCTTATCATATAAAGACAGATAAGGTAACCGGCTTTCTGGATCTAGTGACCAGGATGCTTGCATAGTTCAGTTGGTCATAGCGTCTGACCAGCAATCAGAAGGTGTGTTACTTAAATTTCGCACCAGGCAGGGTTGTTTCCACTGAAGTTTGAATCTATGCTGCTATAATTTTTTGATGCAGGATCTGTAAGTAGTCGCAGTTGGAGATCTTTACTGACCCAAAAGTTGTCCCTGTATTTCAAGATACGATCGATGGGCATTGTTGGAAATTCAGGAGTAAAGTGGCTCTAAAGGGAACGCACACATCATTGGCATTCTAGATAAGAGTGAGCGAACTACCTACTTAGCTCTGTTGGTGAGAGCGTCTGACCGGCAATCAGAAGATATGTGTATCGGCTGTGTATTTCAGTCGCTCTCAATCTCCTAGGAATGGGAATACATCTTGGCAACGGTGTCTCTATGGAGGCTAAAACGAAAACCCAATTTGGACGGCACACAATCACAGGCGGTTGTGTAACAATATAAACAACGGCTCACTTGATGATGAATTCGGGCACTTCAGCGGGTGACGGTTACGCGTGTGGCTGTCAGATGATAACGGGCACGCCAGACATTGGACGACCGTGTCAGTTTTCAGCTGATACTGCACCAATGTTTTGTTTTAAATAACGCCCGTCCTCTGGGATTTAACGATGTTCGCAGCTTGATGATCTGGAGGGCAACAGATAGACTCGATGTAATGTGTGCTTGATATGCGACTCGTGTTACAACTAATCGAACGGGCTCTGGTGTTAGATCAGGTTTTCATCTATTCAGAGTCCTGCCAATCTGAACTAACGTGTTTCTGATAGGAACTAGCCATTCATTAGAACCGCATACTTGTGTGGGGGTAGGTCCGTTGACATGGTGTCCATAAATATGATGTTGGATTGAGAGTATTAACTTTGAATTTATACTAGCACTCAGCCGGAAATGTGTATGCTCTCCATGATGCATCAGACCTGCTATAGACATGCATGTTTCGTCTTTGCTTAGACCCGCCAGTATAGCCTGACGGTCTAACTATAGAGAGCAACTGGGTGGTATATACGCAACCGCATAAAGGATGTGATAACAACATCAACACTCATCTCGAAGCGTCGTGCCTACTGGCAGACCACACAAGTCAAAGCTCCTAACATCTGTACTGTCTTGTAGCGGCGGCAGATGCCTCTGACCAGATCTGTCAACAAGGGTGAATTGATTAACAGCGACATCATTTGTTCTTCTAATCACAACAATATCAGTTGTCAGCTTCTGACGAGAATGAGTCGAGATTACGGTACATCGTAAATACCGTTTACGAAGGACAAGGGATGTCTCTGTACATCAGTTCATCGGTCAACAAGGGTGAATTGATTTACGGCGACATCCCTTGTACTTCTAACGTCAGTTGTCAGCATCTGACGTGAATGAGTCGAGTTAACGGTACATCGTGAATACCGTTTATGAAGTACAAGGGATGTCTCTGTACATCAGTTCATCGGTCAACTAGGGTGAATTGATTTACAGCGACATCCCTTGTTCTTCTAACATCAGTTGTCAGCATCTGACGCGAATGAGTCGAGATAACGGTACATCGTAAATACTGTTTACGAAGGACAAGGGATGTCGCTGTAAATCAGTTCACCTTTGTTAACATAGGTCGTAAGGTATATCTATCTCCGCTTCAAATCAGGCCAAGTGTTTGACTTCGTAAGTTGCCAATAGGCAGCGCCATAATGCGCGACGCTTGGAGATGGGTGTTGACTTAGCTTGCAGGTTTATAAGTAATCTCGGTAGTCATTGTACGAAATTATGTTGACAATTGGAAGGTCTTTCTGAAACTCGCGTAACAGACTTTAATTATGTAAATTTTTCAATAGTTAATAAAAGAGTTTCAAGCACGAACATCAACAATCTTAGTTCATTTGATTTTGCAGCACTGCAGCTATCTCAATCCTAGCTACACGTTTCATAACAGAGGTAATTATGCAGCTAGAAGGAGCAATCCAGATACGGTTACCATTGTTTTGTAACAAGATGATAACGACAAGCACATTTCATGTTAGGAGGGGATTTGAGGTCGAGAGCCCTTTTGCTAATTTTCCACGGACCTTTCTGTTATTCAGGGAAAATAAATGACGGAATTCCGGAATATTTGTACGAGAATGGGCCTCGTTACAAGAACCCTTCTGCGCTAATAAGCATCATCATATTTTGATAACCTCGTGAGTCTTTTGAGGGGTGTTCGTGACGTGAGATAATAATAATTGAATCTACAAATCTTCTTTGGTTCTTGGCATTGCTACTTTCATTCTCTTATAGTTCAACTAGCTTATAGATATCAATAGTAGATCGAGATCATGCAATATGTTCATATGCAGATCCATGGATGAGCAAAGCAAGTATCACTGGCGAATACTTACTTGTCACTGGAGCGTGCAATTGTTTTGCAGGGTGATTGTGTCAATGTGACTACTGAACTACACTAATTCTCTTTTTCAGCCTATTGTTCCCACGCCAATCGGCGAGGAAGTATTTCAATATCAAACTATTTATAATTCGAGCTATTTTCTCATCTTGATGTTCCACGACATATCCTTCAATAGATATGTCAGTCTGTCTGTACTTCGTCCGGTAAGCCTTGGCCTCTCTTTATTTCGGAAAACGCTTTTTGGATTTTAACGAAGCTTTAACACTAGATAGCAAAGAAAAAGCTTTGTAGGTATTTTTCGCAGATCAGTTCAGTAAGTCACACTCAAACTTCATTTTTGGACGATCCCGTGGACTTTCATTATTTTTGTATTTTTTTGGGGGATAAAAATTGTGGGTGGAGGGAGTATAGTAAGTGTGTTGGTGGGTATGTATATATTTATACGATATAGTTTCCTTTAAGCTGAAATTCTAACTATCAACAGTTAGATCGGATTTAAATTATCTCAAGTACAACATTGAATTTTTGAAATTAGAATTAGCATGGAATTGTAAAATCAACGCACAAGGCTTCACAAACAGAGGTTTTGATCTTCAAAGCAGCATCAGGCTGTCAGAATTGTTTGATTCAGTCCAGGCACGACAAGAGGGAGACGTGGGTCTAAGGAGGTCCTTAGTGATAAAAACTTTTCATACTGTTACGTACCAGTTATTTTGAGGGGCTTTTTTGCTCTTCAATTTTTTCAAGCAGACAGGCCTCACCTACCCTTATACCCAAAATCCAATTTGCTCTACAAAAATAATTACGGATGTCATGTTAAGTGACTCAACATTTATCAAGTAATTTTTTTTAGTGATTATTCCATCCAGCTTCAAGAAAATATAAACGTAAAGCAGTCTGCATCGAGTGGAATTTGTTAGTAGATTCGTCAAATTGGAAATAATCCATCGCAAATCTCATTAAATTGTTCTATAAATATTTTCATGTATACATTAGGAAGTTATTTCCCACTTTTATAAAGTTTAATACAGTTGCATTCAGAAGTGCTGCCAGAAGATAAATATCCATTCATATTGACTTGGAAGCGCCGCAAACTGTAACCATCGATCCACAAACTCTTCAGCAGCACATTCTATGACACAAAATTGGAGTTCTTTAATAGTATGACATTTGGAAGATGCTCGCTCCAGGTGTAGAAAGTTCAACCCAGTGAAGACGCGCTGCCTGAACCCTATTGATTCATGGAAATCCATGGTGTCATTATGCAAAACAGGTTGATCGAAAATTAGGCACTATAAAATCTATAGAATATTGGCATTTCACCCACTTTTATTCGATGTTTCAGTCCATTGTACTATCAGGTGCATCCACTCGACGTATTGATCGTTCAGGATTGTGTCCAGAGGCTTCAGGGGGTGCTTTGGGGCATACCTCCATATATACAAGCTGTATTCAAGAGACGATCTGATTGCAGCCTTGTAGAATATCAGTAGTTGTTCTGGTGAATTTACAGCGTTAATATGTTAATTGCTCATTTTTCATGCTTGATGCGTGATTACAATATACTCAGGCTTACAATGTGCTCAGGTTTGATCAGTGAGTATGCCTACTTGACACCAGTTTGTTTGAGTTGCTATGTAGTTATTTTAATAACAAAGTCTCCCACTGTTACCATATATACTCTTTAACTTCAGTAGCCGTGTAAATAATTTAGCAGGAGCAGTGTAGGGAATGGAAGTTGAAATATCCTTACGCGTGTAGACGTCTGAATGGGTCTCAGGCGGATATAAAATAAAAATATAGAGCTGTGTCTGCGTGGAGAAAATTTAAAATTTTGCTGGGCATTTTTAAGTATGCAGGAGGTGGTGTCCTGAGACGAGTTCACGCATGCAAATTTGAGTGTTGGTAGCTTGAAAGGATATAAAGGTTTAGTTTCGGAGTTCAAACAGAAATGATCGGTTGCAGATCCAAAAAAAATACTGCTTAAGATATGTTGGTCCAATCGCCAGGGGCTAAACTTAAAAGCGCAAAAAATTCAAAAGTGGTTAAGATTTGCATCTTTGTCATTATCCTCGGAATGTATTGGATGATTGCAATAAAAGTTGCCAAGAACTCAAGGTCCTTGACGTTTTGTCATTCGCAATTATTTCTCAGAGACAATCCTGGCATGTTCCGAAAGGATTTGGTCTCCAATAGATGGTGCGCGTCGAGCAATATATCAATTTGACAGTCGCCCCTTCATCAGGCTGTATACTTGTATATTGGTAAATGTTATTATCTGATCATATACTACCGAATAATTTTCTACTAAAACGCTACTATTTCTAACAAGTAAACAATGTCTTACATCTCGGACACCCGTCGCCATTAAAAATGATACCTGTTCTTTTTGCTAATGAAAGCCGACCCACAGCATTCTAATAAAAGCTCGAACTCATTCTTTAAATGTTGAAACGGACTCGATCAAAAGGAATGAAATAAGCAAACGTATTTACTCAGAAAACATTACGAGAGTTCAATGTGCTTTTTTGCAGACTTCGTTTTAAGCGAAGCCTTTTTACTATTGGGTGACCGCTCGTAAGGATCGGTCGATTTTCGTTTTGGTTTATTTTTCTGGCGGGTTATTTATTGCATAATCAAAGTTTCACGCGTTTTCTGAAATATACTTTAAATGATACTGTCTGCCAATACCCATCAGATTGGAACTGTGTAACCGAGAGATATGTTAGGATGCATTACACTATATTAAATAGTACAGGTGAAGAGCAGATGGAAATCCGGAATGAACAATTTTAGATTTGGACGTTTGAAACTCATGGCATTGTATAGTAGTAGATGTATCAATTGTGAAATTAGAAATTTCCAACGTCTATACATTTTTTAGATCATATTGTTTCGATATATAGCTATCTTCCGGTAGTCTTCAGGTCAATTGCGGATCATGCTAGGTCTAATTTAACTTTTCTCGCTGAAGTACTGGTCTAGAATATTTGACTTGGGATCTACAGGGTGCTGTGAAAATATAAACATAACACGCAGCACGTATACCATCTGTTTTTGTGCAGTTGATTGTAAGCTTATGAAAAATTCTGGAAAGCTGCTCAGTTCATAAATTAATCATTTATCGTTAAAAACTATGAGGCATCATTGATTCGGGAGTTGAAGTCATGTAAACATTTCCAATGGAGAGAAAAAAATGTAACTCAAAGGTCTCTCGTAGAAAACAAAATAGAGGATTCCTAACATCGGTATGATTTTTCTCATGTCTTTCCGTTTGTCGGCAGTTATTCTCCGGAAAAGCAATTGCTACTCCGCAATGCCAGGATCAGACCATCGCTGAAGTACTGCTCGCATGTGTGAAGATGCGCTCCAAATCACTCCCTTAAACTTCTGGGCACATTCCAGAAACGAGTATCACGTCTATTGAATTTGCTCGACCTCACAAAGGACCTCCACAATTGAGAACATCAAAGGAGAGTTGCTGATCTTTCTCTATTCTATAAAAATGATGGCAGATCTTTGACTGAGCTATCTAGTATAATAATAATAATAAAAGTCATTACTACAACCAGCACTAGAGGGTCACAATAGGCACATTCTCAGGTCGAACTTACAACGTCTCGAATGAGCCTCTTTCAAAAATCGTTCCTTTGTAAAACCTCGACGTTGCTGAATGGGTTGTTGGGGAGTTTCCCGAAGGCCAGATCCTATAGCGTTTCAAGAAAAATGTGAAAGGAAATTTATCCCCTTCTCGCAGCGCTCATGCTGCTTGATGGGCTTTCTGCTTTTCTCAGACGTGGTCATCCTGGATTGAAAATGTTGAACCAAATTGTTTTGGGCAGGGGTACCAACTGCTGGGAAGTTACTAAAGAGACATTTCCAATGATACCGATTTTAAGTTCAACCAACCCCCTAGGGAAGGCATTATCTACCATTATAATAAAAATAGGGTATGTAATTCTAATGCTGTACAATTTTCTTGAATAATTACATTTGATCTATTATTCAATATTCGCGGAAGCATTGGGGCGAGGAAAGGAATGGTTAAAATTAACCCCTAAATTCCAAATAAAGAACCCATAAATTGTATTACTATTTATTGATCTATGTTAATCATTCAATCAAATTACCTCGTCACATGTTTCGAACAATGCAATATGTCTTGGGAGCGATTCAGGAGTTTGAAGTTTGCTGCATGCTGTTGGAGGTAGTTAACTTCAAACTCCTGAACAAATCAAGAAGTTTTGCAGAAAACGGTTTGAAGTAGGTTGACTTCTCACACTTTAATTTGCAGGCAAAGATCCCCGAATAATGTAATTAAATCGAAATTGAACGAATTTCGCTAGTAGATCCTCAAACAAAATTTGCTTGCTATGGGAGTATTTAAGAGTCTATGGACGAGCGAAGTATCTTTTACTGTTATTTGGTAATGAAGATACCGCAGATGCTAGTTACCTCTTGTATTGCTCATCATAGCTGTTTTCGTCACAAAATAAATACAGTACTTTGTATGATAGATAATATCGCGAATAGGACAGCAACATAGCTTTGTGAATCATAATAAAACGTCGAACAAACAGGATAAATTATTCGATAAATTCAATTCTAGTGAAGTAACTCTGTGATTAGCAACCAAACAGCGAAATAAATCGTAGCTACCTGGAAAATCTGAAAATTACTGTCAATGCTGCTCAGTAATTGTTCCAATCAGTTCGTTTCATTTCAAAGTCGATAATTACAGAGTTTGTCTAATAGCCAGAAATTCGTTTTGAATCAACGCCCTTATACATAATGATTATTAATTTGTTTCCCTGTTCAAAATTAAGCAAAATTAATACAATAACAAGTCTTTGTTTTCATGAATGATGCGACACTTTGACATTTAACTAAACTGCTATTAATTATATTGAAAAAAATCCACGGAAGAGGGTATACAATTACGTAGAAATGCGTAGGATGTACACATTCTGCTACCTCAAAACAAACTGGAGTTATTGCACATCATCATAAAATCTTTAAAAGTGACAAAGTGATGAGTCGTCGGAATTGGGGCCATTTCCAGACAAAAAAATAAAAAGCAAAATATGTGGAAAAACACACATAAACGTAGATTCTCAGATCAAGAATATGTGCTTTCATTCAAGTATACCATATCTTCCTATATGCGCAAAGCTATGATAATCTTAAAGTAGGAATACAACACAAACCTGGGAAAGTCTTGGAAGTGAGAATACCAAAATATCAAACTGAGCATATCATAATCTTGGCACAAAAGTGCTGTCTGAAGCATTTCATGATCTTTGCGCAAAAAGTTCAACTTCAATATATAATTTATTATTGGTATAAACATTTTGTAATTTTGATGAGCTATTACCAAACCTACTGTTGGTTCCTTAACATTAAAAAGAAGAACCAAAAATGTACTAATTTTACTTCATTCTTACATTTATCTGCGTCATATAGTATTTTTATTAATTCAAGTTTAAAAGGTGTTATACAGATAAACATCCATCCTGAGAGGAGGTTGGTAAACGCATACCGCTGATTCGCCGTTGACGAATATGGCGATGCGAAACAAGCAAATTAATTACTTGGGGGGAATGTTCGTGTCCTTGATTGAAGTTAACGGAGCTCGGTTGGAAAATATGATAACCTTACAAAAAAATATGGAATACTTGTTAGAAAAGCATTGAAATCTTAGTTGTGAAGAAAATTATATTTTTCTTCCGAGTATATTCCTTTAGAATGAGTATAGAGTTCGAAAATATACTTTTCTCGGTTCAAATTCATTACAATTTTCTCATCAAGTAAATTGTCTTAGAGTAAGGACAGATGTTTATCCTTTACAAGAATATCCAAATCCTTGAATTGAGAATTTCTTTTTATGTATGCACTCATGATATATCAATTGAATTGTAAAAGCCATTCGAAGTTTCTTCTTAGAACTACTTTCTAGCTTCATTGAGATGCCTTATTTATTAGAAGATTTCCTAAAAACTTGAGAAATGTACGCAAAAATACTCATGCTTCAGCAATGTTGGTAAAACGTCACTTGATTTCAATAGCATAGCTATAAACCCTAACTGCTTGATTAATAATCGTACCTTCTCAGAATTTATGAAGTTATTGTACCATGAAACACACACATCTTTCTCTTTCCTGTGTCTGTCTTAGGGGAACAGTAGTGTAAATGCAGTCGCAAAAAAAATATTTCCCGTAAGACAGGAACAAGAAAGGAAGATATAATTTGATAGAAAACTAGCTAGACAGGATAAATACTATACTACATTTAAGAGCTCTAGTTTTTTCCATGATAGGATCAAGTTAGTTAGTTTGCAAGTAATCTGGGTAGCCTTGTTAAAAGTCGAATCTGACAATCCGACGATGATTTAAATATAATCCGAAACGCGTGACTAAAATACTCACGTCATCGAAAATGTTCGAAATTAGTTAAGATGAGATGAAAAGCGCAACGTGTGAATAGTCAAATGAATGGCCCTACAGGTAGGAATTTCGCCACGTTTGGAATGTGGAATTGATAATGGAGTAGCATCTAGGGGACTTCTCTTTCCATAAGCTTCTCTAAAACCGATCCTTGAACCGCACAGAGTGGTCATGTAATCCGTCACTCAAAGAGATACAGTATATAAAAAAAGGCCAGGTCAAAGAAGAATTCCATAGGTTAGAAAACTCAGGGAGTTGTTTAATTTTAACAGATCCTTTGCATCCCTTTTTCGAGTTGCCACCAGCAAAATTATTGTAGCTGATATGATAGCCAATGCACGACAATTGCGCATGGTACAAGAATAAGAAGTGCTTAGAAACCTGGCTTGTTGACACTCAAACAAAAAGCCTTGACATCAAGAATCAAGAATAGATATCATATTCGATTGCGAGTTATAGTTATCATCTACTCCTCTGTAGATCGCTTTGTATTTTTCATAGTAGAAGTGTAATCGTATGCGCATGATCTTTTGGCAACAAAAGCGATTGCCATCAATCGACTACTGGGTGGTAGGATACATGATCTGTTATCCTTTTAGGCAAATTGCATTTGCTTCATACCCCGCTGCATGTTTCAAACAAAGCTAATGTGTCTTGTGAGCATCTCAGAAGTTTGAAGTTTGCTGCATGCCGTTGCAAGTAGTTAATCTACCTTTAAACTCCTGAACGAATCAAGAAGTTTTGCACATCGGCGGTTTGCCCATTAAGTCACTACATCCAGTGTTATGCCAGTGAGTTATAGCTACAATTTAAATGGCACGCCAGAAATATGCGTTGCTTCATCCAGAATGTACGAGATGTGGCAACAAAATGAGATGCAGTCGAGTAGATTTAATTCCCACGTCTTAATTTGAAGGAAAATATCTTCTTATATAGTAGTAGGTTGTCAAATTGGATTGCTGGTCTATTGTACCTTTTTAAGAGTCTACGGTCGAATGGAGTACGTTTTTATGAATATTTGTAAATTTACAGATTGAGGCATACTAGGTTGAAACCACCTTTGGTCTAACTGAAATTTCTCATAATCAATTGCATTTTTGTCAGACAAATCGAAGAGGGACTATGCCGCAATGGTACTGTTTTTAAAAGAGGGCGTTACCAACTAAGTGTCCTTAAATCCATCAAAATCGGTACGGAATTACAGGGTAACCAAAAAGCGTACAGGGCAACGTATCAACTCAAAATGAAAACAGTGGTTTTCCTGAAGTGGATATCATGAAATATACAAAAAGCAAATCGAATTCAATTTTTTTACAATCACAGTACTTTCCATACCGACACGTAGAAAGAGAAATATCCCACAGATTAAGAGCCATTTACAGATGCTGCAAATCACAGAATCTATGCCGTGTACAACGGCTTTCAGCTTTTACTGGTGATTTTAGATCAATCCTGTTGAAGGGTGAAAAATCCATTGCATACTCTAAAGCAAAATGCTGGTCTGGCATCCTTGGAGATGGAGGTCGCTCTATACCTGAATCATCTTCCACCTTCCGAGCTTCTGGGAATTAGTAACATCAATATGATGCCATGGCACGATCATGTTGAAGTTAGGCGTTATCTTCCGCTCCAGGAAATTGTATTCTCCGGAACAGCTCCTGCTACTCTACAAGGTCCAGATCAGATCATCGCTGGAGTACTGCAAGCATGTGTGAGGATGCACTCTCTAAAGCTTCTTGACACAAGCCAGCAACGAGCAAGTGAGCTCACAAAAGACCGCCATAGTCTAGAGCATCGAAAAAGGGCTGCTGATATGTCTCTATTCTATAGGTATTATCTATCAAATGTTCTATCAAGCTGTTTCGCATAACCACACAAGAGAGTACAGCAAACAGTAGAGGAGCCTAGCGAGTGCACTCTCACCAGGTCGGGCTTATAGATAACTCATTCAAGTTGCAAATAGCAACTCCCATATTAGTAGTATGGAACCAATGTCATTCGACCCTTCGTCATCACGGATTTGAATAAGAATTACACACGCACTTAGTATGAGCAGTGGGCATTATGGAACTCCTAAGTCTGCCAGGAAAATCCTATGCAAAGATGCCTTAACTAATTATTGAAAAATAAAAAAATTGAGCAGTAACATGATTTCGAATTGAATAAAGAGCAACATAGGCTTGTAGGGGGCGACGAGTACTTTGAATAAATCTAGACGTGCCTGGGCATGTACCCAGGATTTCCTTTTGGAGGGGGGGCGCAGATTGCCATCAATCGACTACTGGGTGGTAGGATACATGATCTGTTATCCTTTTAGGCAAATTGCATTTGCTTCATACCCCGCTGCATGTTTCAAACAAAGCTAATGTGTCTTGTGAGCATCTCAGAAGTTTGAAGTTTGCTGCATGCCGTTGCAAGTAGTTAATCTACCTTTAAACTCCTGAACGAATCAAGAAGTTTTGCACATCGGCGGTTTGCCCATTAAGTCACTACATCCAGTGTTATGCCAGTGAGTTATAGCTACAATTTAAATGGCACGCCAGAAATATGCGTTGCTTCATCCAGAATGTACGAGATGTGGCAACAAAATGAGATGCAGTCGAGTAGATTTAATTCCCACGTCTTAATTTGAAGGAAAATATCTTCTTATATAGTAGTAGGTTGTCAAATTGGATTGCTGGTCTATTGTACCTTTTTAAGAGTCTACGGTCGAATGGAGTACGTTTTTATGAATATTTGTAAATTTACAGATTGAGGCATACTAGGTTGAAACCACCTTTGGTCTAACTGAAATTTCTCATAATCAATTGCATTTTTGTCAGACAAATCGAAGAGGGACTATGCCGCAATGGTACTGTTTTTAAAAGAGGGCGTTACCAACTAAGTGTCCTTAAATCCATCAAAATCGGTACGGAATTACAGGGTAACCAAAAAGCGTACAGGGCAACGTATCAACTCAAAATGAAAACAGTGGTTTTCCTGAAGTGGATATCATGAAATATACAAAAAGCAAATCGAATTCAATTTTTTTACAATCACAGTACTTTCCATACCGACACGTAGAAAGAGAAATATCCCACAGATTAAGAGCCATTTACAGATGCTGCAAATCACAGAATCTATGCCGTGTACAACGGCTTTCAGCTTTTACTGGTGATTTTAGATCAATCCTGTTGAAGGGTGAAAAATCCATTGCATACTCTAAAGCAAAATGCTGGTCTGGCATCCTTGGAGATGGAGGTCGCTCTATACCTGAATCATCTTCCACCTTCCGAGCTTCTGGGAATTAGTAACATCAATATGATGCCATGGCACGATCATGTTGAAGTTAGGCGTTATCTTCCGCTCCAGGAAATTGTATTCTCCGGAACAGCTCCTGCTACTCTACAAGGTCCAGATCAGATCATCGCTGGAGTACTGCAAGCATGTGTGAGGATGCACTCTCTAAAGCTTCTTGACACAAGCCAGCAACGAGCAAGTGAGCTCACAAAAGACCGCCATAGTCTAGAGCATCGAAAAAGGGCTGCTGATATGTCTCTATTCTATAGGTATTATCTATCAAATGTTCTATCAAGCTGTTTCGCATAACCACACAAGAGAGTACAGCAAACAGTAGAGGAGCCTAGCGAGTGCACTCTCACCAGGTCGGGCTTATAGATAACTCATTCAAGTTGCAAATAGCAACTCCCATATTAGTAGTATGGAACCAATGTCATTCGACCCTTCGTCATCACGGATTTGAATAAGAATTACACACGCACTTAGTATGAGCAGTGGGCATTATGGAACTCCTAAGTCTGCCAGGAAAATCCTATGCAAAGATGCCTTAACTAATTATTGAAAAATAAAAAAATTGAGCAGTAACATGATTTCGAATTGAATAAAGAGCAACATAGGCTTGTAGGGGGCGACGAGTACTTTGAATAAATCTAGACGTGCCTGGGCATGTACCCAGGATTTCCTTTTGGAGGGGGGGCGCAGTTTCAAAAGTAATAATATTGATCATTGTTAATACTGCAATGAAAACAGCGGTAGCAACTAAGAAAAGATCACCCTGTATCTAAACCATCCAGAAGAAGTGAGCAGTTATCAAAACAGGCATCTTGAATGTCAAGTTGGTTATGGACATTTTTGTATATATTGGGCGTCGAGCTGTGATAACGATCAGTCAGTCTTCAGATGCCTAACAGTTAAAAACTAGAAATCGTGGCACTTGATACATAGCTTTAATTTGATCTGTAAACTATCCTCCCGTTTTTGAAAATCATTACGTTGTCTATATTTTAAAATATAGGATGCCGCGTGTCACACAGACACAACCAGCTGTACCCACAGAGATGTTCATACCATAAATAATAATCATTTCAGGTCATAAATATTAATATTTCCTGAAAATGAATCTGAATCAGAGAACGGAACAATATTTGCGGTAATCCCGGCAAAATGATCCACGCTAACATTTATACCAGCAAAGACGTTTCTTTTTAGAACTTGCCTGATTACTTTTTCGGAAGTTATATAAAGTTTTCCTGGGGGAGATTTAGGCTACAGTAGGAACTTGGATAATGGACTGGGTGTAAGTTTTATTGATATATATTGGAATACGAAGGAAAAGTTTGTGACACGATTTTGAAGGGCAAGCGACAAGTATGACGTTTATTATCGTAAAATGTAACTGTATAAATTTTTGATGTTTTAATGATGGGGATGGAAGGAAACGCTTTAGAAAGTTGGTTTTCATGTTTTAAACATTTATCTCAGTTAGCTTCTTTGTCTGTCTATACGTATGCGCCCCTCGATGGCGTCCACGTTTTTCATTTAGTTGGATGGAAAACTACAAGGTTTTTTTAACAAACTTCATTCTGTTTTTTCAACATATCCTCCCCCTACCTCAATACATTTACGCATGCGGTAAAACCGCTTGTCAAATTCTTGTGACCAACGTTCTTTTGAAAGGTTGCTACTTCCCTCCTCAAATGCAGCGATTGCCTCTTCATCGGTGGAAAAATGGCGACCTCGTAACTTTTTATTGATCTTAGGGAATAAGAATAAGTCGCAAGGAGCTAGGTCTGGAGAATAAAGTGGGTGAGGCAACATTTTGACACCCTGTTCAGCAAAAAAATCGAGTGTGTTAGCGGCGCTGTGGGCGGGTGCGTTGTCATGGTGCCATTGAATATGCCGCAAACCAGTCTTTGGATGGCTTTTGCATAGTTGTTGGAAGACTACACATTTGGTAATACACCATTCAGAAGTAACTGTCCTTTGATTTTCCAAGGCTACCGTTGTGATGTATCCATTTCTAAAACCAACAGATGTGACCATTTTCTTTTCAACACTCTTGGAATGACGAATTTTCGTTGGAGGCCGCTCACTTACAAATCACTAAACTGTGAAAATGATTGCTGTTTAGTTTCGGGATCATAATGATATAACCATATTTCGTCTCCGGTTACGATAATAAAAGTGTTTTTACTGTGCCCATTATTAAATTTTTGAAGCATGAACTTAGCTCAATCAACCCTTCTTGCTTTTTGCTCACTGGTCAACAAATGTGAAACCCATCTGGAACACCGCTTCCTTAGGCGAAGGTGATCATGAATGATTGTTTGGACCGCTACCGATCTAATCCCCAGAGAAGCCTCCATCTCGGTGTAGGTTATATGTCAATTTTTTTTACCATATTTTGCACAGCTTCTAGTTTCCGGGGTAACAGCAGTGGGCGGTCGACCTGAGCGAAGTTCATCATCGAGTGAGACCCGGCCCCTTTTAAACTCAGCAAACTAATTAAAAACTGTAGCCCTAGAAGGGGCAGAGTCCCCAAAGCAACCCACCAAACTTTCGTGACATTCCGCTTGTTTTAGTCCCTTTTTATAGTCATACAAGATCATGGCTCTAAAATCGCGACTACCCGGTTCCATTTTCACGTTAAACTTCGGCCAACACTTAGATGCATTGGAGAGCGTGGCAAGGCAACTACTGAACGATTCAAACGCTGCCTTTGCGTGTAAGCACTTACAACTTTAGACAAAATAGCTGCGTGCTCAAACTTGTCTAAACTTGTATAGATTAGGAATATCTAAAGACTTTCCGCGTGACCCTCGTACAGAAGATATCTGTTTCATTTGAAATATGACGTCATAAATCTGACTTCCACGTTAAGGGAGGAAGTAAGCATTGGTTTCATCATCAGTGCTTTAGGTATACGAGATGACTTCATACAATATTCTAAGTAACTCCATCATACATGCAGAAAACTATATGACTATACACTATAAGGAAAGTCAATACATGACAATATACTTGACTTTTTTAGGAAACCGCGAATAGACCTTTGTACAGCTCGTTACAGGAAGGAAGTAATTCCCCCCACCTTCCCCCTAGACATCCGAGCCTGCTTTGTACCAATTTGGTTTCACTACGTCACTGCTGCTCCAGTTTTTCCTGTGTTTTACGCACTGCGGTTGGTGACCGTGGTATTTTTTGGCGTGAATCACTGACGCGTGAATAATAGGGTATGAATGATGTTTATTGCGGGCAGGGATGACAAGCTTTGCTCGTTTATTTATTTAATGGTGTCTGAATTGCATTTCTTTAATATAAAAACATAGCAGCCTCGTATATCTTCTCCATGTCGATGAGTGCAGATGACCTAAATAAAACAAATGCGAACATAGTGGAGCTAATAATTCCTCACACTCACGAACGGCACCAAATGATGTATGTGATTATTATGACTCATTTCAGTTCGAAAGAATAATGATCTAAAAGAGTTGCTTTTATGTGTTTATATTACAGAATCACAAAGTTCACAGGTCACAGTTCTATAACTTCCCAACAATTTTTTTTAATACGCGACACCTGTTACGCTATGCTAAATATGTCTTCAGTGGACGTTTAGAACTAGTGGGTTTCTTCTTTTCTGTGTGCGACCCTTTTTCTGACAAATGCTTATATGGAGTGCTTCCAATAGATGCTTCACAAAGAGCTCATTCTTATGTCTATTATGATTAATAAGGTTCATTCCAACAGGCGGCACTTCCCTATTAGGATCTTCATTCATAATTGTTTAGAATCAATTACCTAATAATGTATCGTAGAATTTATTTTCTACAGGAATCGTCTGCTCCGAATTGCAATTAAAAAAAACTGCCAGCTCTTAGTTTGTATATTTTGGCGCCATCTATTAACAGGTACAAAAACAACTTGAAAGTTTCACGAAGATTCCAGAATTTTCTCGCTAACTGGCATGATTGGTAACGGATCACGGTTGATTCTGGTTGCTCACTATATGCCTTACGTTAAAACTGATTCCAGTTTGTAACCACTGACAATTTTGGCTTGATACCAATAAAGCAAATTGCATAACCAAGTTATTTCGCAAAACTTGGTTGTGCAATTTCTTTTCTGTTGACAGTCACTAATAGAACAGTTTTTCTTATACAGAATGTTCCACTGGATCCTCTGGGATTAAGATAAAACCAAAAATTTCAGAAAAATCAGATTTGTGTTTATGCTATCAAAATGTAGAGGTGTGATAGTTAAAAATGGTGTCATTTCTCGCTATTTCTACAGATGACCATTTTTTGCCTAAAATTTTCAGTAACGTTTTGGCACAATTGCAGTTCACAAATAACTTGAGAAATATTTCGCTTTGAGTTATCAATTTTCTGCTGCTGGTTAGAACAGACTTTGTCCTTGAGGAAGCCCCACAAGAAAAAGGCCAGTGGGGTTAGATCACATGATCAGTGAATATCACCATTGTCAGAAACGACGCAGCCAGCAAAACGTCTCCGTAAGGAACAAAGTTTCACCGCCATATGTCATCTGACTTCGTCATATCCAACAGGTATGGATTACCAAGTTGGAACCATAAAAAGTCTTGTAACATATTGCGGTAACCTTCTCCATTAACATTCATCGTTTCGCCATCGTCACTTTTTACATGACAACTCCTCCAGCTTACAATGCATATCACACAGTTACTCGAAAAGACTTCGTCGGTGATGTAAACATTATGGACTAGGTTTTGCTTGTCTTTATACGACATTATCAAATATTCTACATGTCAAGATGTGGAAACTAGAATGATTTATTTCTCGGTCTATCCCAGCACTGATATAGTAACCATTCTTAACATTTCACACTGATTCCCAGACGGGATAAATCTGGACGTCATCCTTTCGCGCGTGTAAGAGGTAGCAAACACCCTTGTGTCAGTCGTAAAGTAGCTCTCTGCAGCGCCAAAGAACTTCTTGGCTCGCCGCTCCCGCGAGCAAGAACTCCGTCAAGATAGATTAATGTCTGCTACTGATGCTAGGAACTTTTGCTGCTGCATCTGCCACTGTACAGATGCGGTTTATAGCTAAGGAAATGGTGACAGATTGTTCGCGTTAATATATAATAATCGCTGCAAATTTATATTCGGCCTTAGAAATTATAGTAGTGTTTCGTTGAAAATCATAGAATTACATTGGCTCAGTATTGATGATACATTCACTCACTTGATGGTCACACTTGTACACAGAGTTGTTAAAACTTATAAGCATATTTGCTGGACATGTTGATTCCTAGCATAGACCAAATTTTCCGAAGCTTCAGACACGATGATTTATTTTCCTTCCTAATCCATTTTGCGAAACTTTTCGTAAGAAGCTCTTCGTGCAATGCGGTTAAGCTCTATAATTGACTACCAACAAGCTGCAAGATGTTAAGTCAACATTGTTCTAAAAAGTCGGTTAAAACACAGCTACTGGGCTTGACATATTGGATGGTAACTTCAGCTGTTGGATTTATAAGCTAGTATATATTTTGAATTGTTATTACTGTAGTTATCATGTTAGTCTGTGTTGTTGATCTAATTATGAATGCATGATCTTGTCTTCTAAATAAATTGTAATTTGATCACCTGTAACATCCGGTCGCATGGCGGTTAAGTGAAAGAGTAGCCATGGCTAATCTTTACCGACCTGTGATCTTTGAGTTCAATAAAATTAGTATAAAGATTCGGTAAATTTGAGGAGATGTTATCAAAGCTATTTTTGATTTCTTAGCCTTAAATAGGAGAAACAAAAAAGTGTCAAAACTATGGCAAATTTGACTTCGGCCTCATCTTTATCTGTGTCACATAGTATTTTCCTAATTCTAGTTTGAAAGGTATTGTACAGATAAACAGAATATAAAAAATATGTACTTGTACTTAAGCCAGAAGATATACGTCCACCACTGGTAATAGAGATTATTCACAACTTAGATATCACACAGATCACATCCTCACAACAGTCACAACCTCAACTTTTTAACATTCAATTATCCTGAGAGGGGGGTTGATGAAAAAATAAATCCAATTGAAAATAAGGGGAGCAGAAACAGACCGCTGAAATGCCTTTGATGAAGATGGCAATGAGAAATAAGCAAATGAATTTATTCGAGGGAATCGCAAGATGTTCATATTTTTGATTAAGGTAAATGAAGTTCCGTTGGATAATATGATAACCTTACAAAAAAATATGGAAGATATGTCAAAATAGCATAAAATTTTAGATGTGAAGAAGAATATATTCTTCTTCAATATATATATTTCTTTAGAATGAGTATTGAACTTGAAAATATGCATTCCTTGGTTCAAATTAATAATAATTTTCTTATCAATTGAATTGTCTTACAGTGAGATCAGGTGTTGTCGTAAGTATCTTCACAGAATATCGAAATTCTTGAAATGAGGGTTTAGTTTTATGTGTGTAATAAGTAGATCTACTTGCATTGAATTGCCAAATGATGTACCTACAAGGCGTCTGCTCTCGGAACCAATTCAACAATTGCAAATTATATGGCTGCAGCTGACCCAATTATATAATAAAATATATCATATACACGATGATTTCATCTAATGACATTCAAAATGGCAGAGAATGGTCTGAAACAAATCAACCAGAGTAACCGTTGTCTTCTCAACCTCTACCATCTGTAGATAAAAAGTTGTGAAATTATCACAAATTTGTGAAACTGTGTGATAATTACACAACTTTTTATCTACATGATGGAAGAGTTTTACCAAGTAAGAGCATCTACAACCTACATGCTCAGCCATTCGCCCAAAAATACTAAAGGCAAACGTCAGGCAATAAGGAACGAGCAATTTTTAAGCATTCCATTCGGTTTATATCTTTACGATCCTGGGCGGTAACCCCAGTATACCTACTATCTTATTTTATCCGCCTCTTTAAATCACTTGTCACGGGCAAGGCACTAGGGTATAACTTTCCCATTTCCCTTTCTTGATGAGAGTCTTTAGTTACGCTAGACGCAGACGTATTTTCTTTTTGTTTTTCGCTGTATCCTTTTCAAACTGCACAGGGAATAAAAAAGCGTTTATAGTTTAAGTCTCTAGGAAGTAGATAGGGAAGTATAGGATATAGTTTTAGACACATCGGACTCCATTGTGATGCTTTTTATTTTTACAGATATACTCAGTGACACACAAAGCAAGCAATCAGTGTGGATGAAATACAGTTGGGAATGAGCTTCGTGCTCCTAAGTGGAATTTAATAGTCAACTGAGACTGATTTTAGATAAATAAAGTACAGTTCCTCCAATCAATTATTACATATCCAACTTTGATTTTAGTTTTGGTGGCAGCAGCGCTTGGAATAATGACTCCTTCATTATTAACCCACTACCCAAGTATTCTCATCTCACATGTCATCGATCGATCGATAGCGTTAGTTGAAGGAATAAATTTATTCCTAAAAAATATTATTCATAGCTCCCAACACAGTAAGAGATTAGCTTGGGTCAGATTTGAACTGATCCGTGATGCTCTGTTTCTGATTCTAATGAATGCAGTATCTATGAGCATTGTTGCCAGATGTGCCTATGTTCATAAAAAATGAGATTTAACAATAATGACGACCAAAACACGTAGCGTGGCGATTGGAGGCTTTGATGGTGCAGAATAGACAATAAACTGGCAGAACCATAAGAAATTCAATAGTTAGTTTATTGTTTATAGCTAGTTCAGCTAGAAACAAATTCCTATGTAATTGAATTATGTGAATGATTCCGGAAATGTAGTACTTTCAGCTTCCAAAACACTAAAAGCATCGTTTTTCGATCGATATGTCAATCTCTGTTACATTGGAATGAATACAGTACCTAGAACAGAAAAGGCTAAATTGAAGAGACTAGCTACGAATGCTTTTCACCTTCATGGTAAGCTCCTAACAAGAGATCGATAAACACTTTAACCTTGATTCAAGGAATATCTTAAACCTAACTTCCGTATCGTCCTTAACTAAACCGACGGCATGTGAAAAATGACTCCACGTGCATTGCTTTACATAAACGTGTGAAGAAGTTTCTTTGGATGTTTAACAACATATATAAAGTATGTATGTGCCATATATAATTTTGTAAAAGAATCCTCGCAGGAATATTTTTTAACGTCGCTTAATCACAAGTTATTGTTAGTTTTTCTACAAAACATCTAAAAAGCACTCCGTTGGGATTGGGAACGACGAGACGCACAAAAAACTCCACCAGATTGTTCTCGCGCGGTGTCAGATGGGCCACGAAAAATTTACAACTGAGAAAAAATGTGCGAGCGATACGCTTATCTGAATGAGGCACGTATCCCTCCATTTTTTTAAACGCACTTCCGCTAGATTAAAGTGGATTATACGGGGCGAGTGATATAATGCGTAGAATGTGATCCGCATGCGTTATAAAGATTAGTATATTCCGTGATGGTAGATCAGGAACGCTTATAAAGGGAGAAATGAAACTGTGCTGCTCATGTTTATTCGAGTACACTACAAAATATTCTCAAGCATGAGGATCAATCACCTTTAAATTGAAAAACTCGTTGCTTAACTATACTTTATATTTATTTCCTATGAGTCGAGGAACTGATAATATTCATTTTCTCACGGAAAGGCAGATAGCATATCGCGCTTCGTAAGCCCCGCGAGAAGATAGATGTCTATTCACATTAACCTTAAAATGCTGTAGATTGTATCCATCGGGATAACCATGGTAGATCATTTCATAACGACGAAGTTCATCAACAGAACGACTTTTTGAAAATGCTCGTTCAAGAATTTGTAAGCTCGACCTGGCGAAAATGCCTCCATTGGACTCCTCTAACCATCGATGTACTGAGGATTTTTGGTGTTATTATGCCAGAGAATATCTGTTATGAAAATATCTACGGACTAGAAAGAGACCAGCCACCCTTTCTCGCTTTTCTAGACTATCGTAGTCCTTTGAGAGATCAGGCGTATCTACTAGAAATATTGCTAGTTCCTGGGCTGTGCCAGGAAGTGCTTCGGAGTGCTTCCCAAGACATTCGAGGAGTACTCAAGCGATGGTCTAATCAGGGCCTTGTAGAGTAGCAGTGGTGGAAAATACAATTCCCTGGAGCGGAAAAGAACCCTCAGTTTCTGAGATGGCGACCTATCGAGGCCAGCAACATGATCGTGATATGCCATATTATTGCTAATTCTTAGAAAGTTAATGGAAGACTATTTCTGTATTGGGCGGCCATCCAAGGTTTGCAAAACAACATTAGACCTCTTCGTCAGGGTGGTCATCTCAATGTCATCATTGATCTAAACAGCATGCTGCCCTGGACAGAATAAGGTTTATCGGGAAGGTAGTGATTTGCCCGGCTCTATGCAGGAAATAATGTTCTAATACGAAGCTGTAGATATAATCGTTAATGTACAGCAAGGACAGTGTTTTAGGAACACCCATATTGATGGCAATACATCGGAAGTATATACATCCACCAGCACAAATAAGGACCAATCCCTAAGAAAACGATGCAACCATGCCCCTATCAAAAACCTGCCATATATTGCTGACGTACCTAAGTAGTTCTCACGCGGCCACGAATTTGGGATTTAATCCACCTATATATGGCTTTTCATATAAAAGACAATTGGTATTCTTATACAGAAAAACAATATCAACCTTTTGAGTCTCAAACAGAAAATATAATTGCACAACCTAAGCATAAGAAGCTTTCGTTTATTCTTACAGATACTAACCTATGCAATACTCAAATGTCGTACTTTTAGCATTATAAAAATTAAATAAGTTCTTTCTCAATTATTTCTTCATATTTTTTTTTAAATGGAGACACATTTAAGGCTTTGCGTTACTACAATATTTTCCTCACATAAAGCCTGAGAATCAGACTTTTTAGTTCATATTGTGATATTTACTCTAGAACTCTGAAATTGTTAGCATGCAAAGAATATCTGTAATATTCTATAGAAACTATCATGTTCAAATGAATTGTCTCGCATAGTAACACCAACAGTCTACAGTACAGGTCGAGCTTCTAATGTCTCGGACCAGCCTCTCCCAAAATTCGTTCTTTTGAAGAACTCCGGCGTTGTGAAATGATATACTGGCGAGTTTGTTCCCCGACGGTTACAATTTGCAATGCGAATATTTATATATAGTTTCGCAGCACTTCTGAAGCGTGATGTACTCCCTACCTTTGCGAGAGATTATCTATAAAAAAAACATCCTCAGGACACTAAGGTGATCTATTAGTCGTGGCTTGTATGATTTTGAACAACAGCTTAGCGTGGAATGAATATGACCTCATCCTGAATTAAAAAATTTACTAGTGATAATACCTAGGATGGCCTGTTCCTTTTTCTGATTGACCCATCAGTACTCGATGTAAAATCCAAATTTACAGCTCAGCGCCGCCTTTTGCCGTTAATGTACCCCTAGGGATCATTCGTCACCGGCCATCATCGACATTGGACTCCCCCTCAACCCCTGCCTGATCCTCCGCGGACTATTTACCGTTGATCGAGATGGGTCCAGCGGAGGGCGATATTTCAGCGGTTTGTTACGTCACAGGCAGCCGGTCGCACTCGTTTGTTTCGCCGTGGCCGCCTGTAATTTTAAAATTATTTATGATTACGTCCTGGCTGTCACGTTAGAGGTTCGATCTCTGCCGGGTTCACGTGTCTGATATCACGCCCTGTGCCGAAAATTGATGTTTGCCACATAGCAGGGGCGTCACCGATGAAATCTCTTAATCTTTTTTAGATTGGGAAGGGATTTTATCAAGGAAGAAAGTTCTATGGAATCATTTCATAGGACTACATCGCCCAAAATGTGAGACTGTTTGAAATTCTTTGCTGCAATTCATCGTATATATATATATATATATATATATATATATTGTGGGGGATTCTGCCTAACATATCATCCGCGCTCTGTAACGACTGACCAGCTACCCAGTTGGTCAGAGCCCCCGACATGACATCGGGAGATGCGGGTTCGAATCATGCACTGGGTCTTCTTTTCGGATTTCTAAATGCGAATTTTTGTATCAAAAACTCCATCTTGCGGAGAAAAGCAAGTTGTGTATCACCATACAAAAACACCATGCAGTGCTACCCTTCCAAGACTGAGGTCAAGATACGCCTTGGAGTAAATGATTTTAAAAATAAACATTCGCTTTATGAACGTTCAATAATGTTTTGATAGGTATATGCGTTAACCTTTAAACATAACATACTATGCACATACAGCTTAATTATCAGCGATAGATGCCTGAAACACATGAACAATATGAAACAATACGATTGTGATCTTTCCCGGTTTAAATAATGTGTCCTTTATCTATTTCCGGAATTGCTTCGAAAATGTTGACTGTGTAAATGGAACAAAGTACCCTATCGCTCTTGTTCGCCCAATGTACCGTTACCGAAAACAACCGCCCGGTATACTCTTCAGGTTTTTTTAGTACATAAATTCAGCGAAACTAAATCTGCGGGATGACTGTGCCGTCGCAGTTTTTGTTGAATTTAATCACTGAGCATGGGGAGTCGTGTTGTCCCGTTACGTGTTTGTCTTTTTTGCTCGACGGGGAAATTATCCTCTTTTTACGTGTATATGATGGCAATCATACGCTCACCGAATACGTGGAAACAGTGAATATAAAATATTTATTCTACAGGCATAATTACCTATCGTAGTACCTCTTTGCTCACACGAATAATCTTCTTATTCATGAGCGGAATTTCGAAGTGAATCACTTCTGGAAGGTGTGCTTAATGAATTAGGGTTGTGTCTACAGGTCGCGAGTAAGCTTCATGGTTTATGAAACATATGGGATGTATGAATGATTTGACTCAAAAAGCCTTACTGTTTTATACTTCATACCAATCTTTACAATAACGCGTAAAAAATGAGAAATTAGCTCTGTAATATTGGAACTCAGTATCACTGAATCGGTGTCGCAATATATCACATGCACGCTGGTCTATATTGAGTTCAAAAAGCGGTGAGCATTCAAATATGCAATCAATATTGGTTGACTAATTTATTTTAGTTACAATTTATAGTACCCGTTATGAATTTCATTTTCTTAACGACAATGGAACTTTCTACGTCATCCAGCGATTTTTTGGTTGTATTTTAATAAGTGGGAGGTATTCTGTACACGTGTAACCTAGCAATAGAGAAGCTTCTTTAGAAATTCCACGCTGTGCGCTGAGAATCCGTTAAGCGCACGGAGTCTACGTGTTGCTGAAGATATTCAATTTGACGTGTACCCACGGTGGCGTCGCCTCAATTTGAACTATTCACCATATATGGAGAGAACGCTTTTATTTACTGGGTACATGTTATTAGACTGGTAGCAATGTAGCACTACAGAACATTACAATATATGGTTTGTGAGTTGCATGATTTCTTTATAATTCCTGACTAAAAATATTTCGAGGTCTGTCTATCGAGGGCAAATGGGAAAGCATTTAAATATCACATAACGCAGGTTTTCGAAATTTTTCAAGCCCTCTCATGTAACCTGTCTTCCTTCTAGTGCGCTAAGTAATGCTATATAGATATGGATACTTTCTTGTACCTTTTTGATCAGAAATATACTTTTCATGGAAAAAAATATTTGAATTTGGTATTATAGGTTTTTTCCATAGATGCTGTTGCCTATCTGTTACATTTTTTGACATCAGAGAATTTCAACACTTGGATAAAAATTGATTCACCATATCACGAAGCTCCAATAGTTATTTTTGAAACGTTTTTACACGTACCATTAGACAAAAAGCATTGGATCATTCTCAAAACTTATTTTTTCGTTTTTGAAAATTTATTTTATTATATATTATACGAGTATTTATTATTTTAATAAGTTAGAAGCTTAGTTTTTCTACATTTAATTCATCATTTTTTTATCCATTTTTATCCCTACATATATATTTCATATTTTGACTTGACTTTTCAGTTTATTGATAAAAAATCTTGTTACCGCAAGCTCTCAAGAATTCAGCCCCAGATCAAACCTCAGATCTACACATTACTTTATGATTGATCTCAAACCCTCAACTATCCGTTGACTATATTGGAGGCTCACTACCTTATCAATAATAATGCAAGGAGCATGCTTGAGTTTTCTCTCCATCCAGAATCAAATTCAATCCATAAACTTAATTCCGGCCAGTAATAGATGTAGAGGAATGCAATTAACTGGCAAATATTTCCAGCTTCAGGAATTTTTCCCAACTTCTCCGACGACGGTGATGTGGCTGCTCGACCGGACTATGTAAACTATTCCATCGAAAGATCCAGCATCGAAAACATGGTCGTACGTAAAGAGAGCGCTGGAGGTTTTTGCCCATCATTCATTTTGTAATGATTTATAGCATATCTTCGTCCAATAGTCGAAATTTCGAAGCTATTACTCCCTATCTCTTATACGTTGGTAATTTTTGTTTAGAGCTTGGTATTTTTCCGGATTTATGGAAGAGACCAATTGTGATTGCACTACCTTATCTTACCTTATTATCCAACTATTTTGTAATCTACGTCAGATTAGGATTGGCTGAAGCCTATGCCGCAACGACTGAATCAAAGCTATTCTTGTGTTTCAATATATACAATCAACCCACTGTGTCCAACTGATGCTCTAATGAGCTCTTACAGCTTCAACACAGGTTTTCTAGCAAAATAATCTGCTTTCAGATGCATTACACTTGGTGTTTGGAATCAGTGTAGTATAAGGCATTATTGTGACATCAAAAATACAAATAATTTCCTTAAAACAGAACACAAATACGCATGCAGATCTCTTCTATTTCAATCACTTTTTCTACTTGTGAAAAGTCTACAATAACTCACCTAATTTTTTTGCTATGCCAGATCCTCAGCTGAAACATTTTAGGTACTGTTAGACCGTACCTGAAGAATCTAGGCTGAAGACAAGATAGGCATATTTATAGCAGGTTGAAGGTTTCACATAATATCACTTACCATACCACGATGACGCAAGCTATTCTGACACATTTTCAAGAATGACCTTTTATATTTATTTCTTCGCCACATTCCTGTACCTCATCAGATCTAATGGACCATGAGACATATAATAATCTAGTCTGGTGCCTTCTGTCTGGCAGGCTTTTCCTATAATATTTGTTTCTGTGAGTCTTTCTTGTAATTACATACAGTCTCGCCGTTTCTTCCGATCAACTCTTAGAATCCGTTTCTAAAAATAACCCCTAAAGAATATTCCACTGGCCCCTGTGTGTCACCGATATGGAGAGTTGGGTTGATATTTTCTGAAGGGACCAATTTGCTGGCGCGGTATTACCATAACAAGTGAAGATCGACAGGGCCCAACCAATAAGATGAGGCTTTTTGTTATGCTGATGTTGTTCTCGAATAGAGCGAGGGATCTTTATAGGGAATAATTGAGGATAGTTGGAATTGGAACTCGCTGAATGCCCTGGGCATATATGTATTCTACTACATTCATGTACCCTTATATGTAAGGGAAGAGAGGTTTATTAGAATACCGCAATTTATTATCATATGCCTGTGTATACAGGTTCACGGAAATTTTCCGTATCCCCACGTATTATTTTCTTACTTTTCTATATACGGTAGACTGCATACAAGTAGGCATTGACTATAGCGTATTTGAAGTATTTAAGTAACAGCATTTTCATCGAGATGATGAAAGTGTTTCACAAAAAGTGTGATGAATTTCAATCACTCAATATCAAATATAGATTTTGAGCATAAACACTCATCTAAAGATGTAGCGATAAGATTTCTCCATAAGCTTTTAAATAAAAACATATGCTAACGTTGCAGCTGGTTAATTTCACTCTAATGCAACCATTCACAAGGTCTCGTCTGATTTTGAAATACCTGTTACTTCTGCGGTTGATTACGTGTATGTAGCAAATCAAACCAATACTCTGAGTGACTTTAGTGATTTTAGTACCTATGAGGACCAATCCATTAGACAAGTCTCAAGTCATAATGTCCATCGGACTTTTGACTTTTATAACTTTTGTATCTCAGACTCCTCTGGCAATTAAAGCATGTATGATTATGACTTTCACCTCTAACGCCAATTTATTGGCCATGAAATATTTTTATTCGCCAAATATCATGACGCTCGTTTCCGTCAGTTTGTCTGTCTGTATGTACTCTTTCTGTAATACTTGACCCCTCTATAACTCAGGAAGCACTTTTTGGGTATTCATGAAACTTTGACACTAGGTTACAACTGTGACACGGAGGAAAAAACTTTGTAGTTTCCAAAAATAGTCGAAGAATAAAAAACACTCAAACTATTTTTCATTTAGCGACATTCGTGATGACAGCAGGCGGCTTATTTGCAAGTGTTGACATAAGACGTTCTATCAATCATAAAGTTTTGACCTTCTACTCCTCTTAAATACATGTTTGATGCAGTGGCAGCAGAGTAATACGTTTCCATATAACGACGCGCTATATATAGATCAACATCCAGTGTACATAGAACCGTTCGGTTTGCCAAGTTGGTTTTTTGAGTTAAAGCATGAAGTGTCGCTAGACGTTCATTGATTATTGTAAATGTACGACAACTCTATGACGGGGAAAACGTTTCCTGTTTCTGTTTTAACGGCTTTTACTACATTTCCTTTCGAATAGGGATCTCGAGTTAAGGGAAATGTGTTGCCAAGTAAGTGGAATCTGTATGTCAGGTACAGTTGTATCGCTTTATTGATAGATGCTGATTCACTCGAATTCAACCTTGAAGATACTGGAAACTATGCAAATTTTCAGAAACCTATTCTTTTAGAATGCTTAGAATTTATGTTTTAAAATCAACTCTTTCAACAATTAGGTCAAGTGACACCATTGCATGGCAAGTACAGTGTCAACCACTGTTGCTGCCATTCTTTCAAGTATTTTAATGTAATTTTGTTTCTCATTTACACTGGGGACTTAGATCTAGAAAGAGAAATAGTTAGAAACCATGAGGAATAGATATATCAACAGGTCGGAATGAAAGTAATGGGTGCATTCAACTCAGTGTTATGGTAGGAGATCATTAGATCTGACACATATTACGACCAGTCTGGATCCGAAGTTTGGCAGTTAACGCAAAAACATAAGAAAAACCTGAACGCAGTTGATTTGGACTTCTGGAGGAGAGCAGTAATGAGATCCAGAATGGAACACATAAGAAACGAAGAAATAAGAAGACAGATGAAGGTAAAAGGAACTGTAGTTGAAGACATAGGAAAGAAACAACTGATATGGTATGGACACGTGAAACGAATGAAGGAAAAGCTCCCAAAAAGAATATTAGAGTGGATTTCCCCGGAAAAAAGGAAGCGTGGTAGACCACCTAGAAAAACGATGCAGGGGATTACTGAGGCAATGTCAGAAAGAAATTTAGTAGACAACTATTGGCAAAACAGGCGTGGCGATTAGGAACCAAAAGGCGTGTTACGCTATAAACAGGATATATATATTTACACTAATATCAAAATCATTACATTATGTAATTAGAATCATGCCTATTGGGACGATAATACATAAATAAATAAATAAAGACTACCGGACTATAAGAACCAGTAACAGAAAACTCAATTACTTCTGTGTTCTGGTGCTACATGCAGTGACGGAAAGCGCATGGAGAGAGAACAAGCCACGTAATATAATGAACGTATATATGGAGTTGGCTGATGACGTGCCCTGTTTATTAAAAACCGAGAAACTTTTATAATACTAAATGGAGTCGCACACTGAGAAAACGTTCTGGATAATGAGATACATATTGCGACTATGCCGTGCGGTTAACATATTAACTGGACATTAAAATTTGCATTAATATAAAGTTGTAGCCAGGACATAGTTACAACCTTTTATCTTCTGGAATAGGATTTGATCTGGCATTTGGATTTAAATGGGATCCTTTTATAGCGTGTCCTACTTTCAGACTTAATATCCGACCAATTTCAGCCTTCATGTTAATCCTGGAAGACATATTATTCTTGAATGCCGAAACATTTGTAGTTTAATTAGCTAAATGATTATGAGTGTTACAAATGCGTACTTTAAAGAGATCATTTGAGGATAAAATGAAACTGTGTTGTGTAGTAAAATGTGGCCTGCTAATTTTTGGATTTATTTTGTGAATTTGTAAAGGAGCTTTCAAGTTCAACGGAAGAAACAGCTGGAGAACGGATACAACCAGGACAAAAACGATTATACGCATTTTGGTTGATCGCTGTACTACCATGGAGTTGTCAGCTGTATGAAGTTAATATTTACATACGGTTTTTGATCTGTTGAGCTTTTGAAATTACGTTAAAAAGTATTGAGGAGATATAAATCCTTTATGGCTTATATAGTTTCTGAAATTTTTCAAATTTGTATTTCCAATATCCTCAAAACATAGTCTACCTTTTTTGAGAGACGAAGTAAGGATAGGTGTTAAGATATGACACCTATCTTCAAAGTCCACAAACAGTACTTTTACCTGATTTATAAAATTCCCTGATGAGTTGATTGAGTTCATCAAGAGTATATTGTATTGTGAGTAAACGTGAATAATCGACTATAGCTAACAAGTACGGAGAATTGAGAATTGAGTACAAAGTTGATAGATGTTATAACGTCTACCGACACCAAACAAATTGTGAGTGTTCTTCCAAAAATGAAATTGTTATCTTTTCATCGATATTCCACGTTAGTGTATCAATTTTAAAACCTGGCAAGCCACTTGCCATGGTACTAATCTACTGTCAAATTTTTATGAAAATATGAATGTCTTTCCATGGCTTATATGTCATTAGAGGTCAAGAAAATAATACCAAGAAATCGAATCCTCCGTCTATTGGGGTGGGATTAAAATACTACAGCCCTATACATAAATTCAATAATTAATTGTCTATGTAATAGTATTTCGTATATTTACTGTGACATTTTTTTTATAGGTGAGTAATCTGAACCCAGTTTATGGAGTTACAGGTATGTATAATCATTTTAGATGACCTGCAGTAATTTGATTAACTAATAGGTATATACTTGAGGGCTAAGATAATATTTGATACTTTTACTCCAATACTGTCTCAACTCCACTTCACTTTGTTAAAGTTTAAGCATTAAAAAAATTCTTCACATCTAGGCTGCAAACCCGAACGTGTACAAATGGTAACATACAAAAGAATCAAGTAGATCGATTCAGTACTTCCTACGCTATAATTGACTAGGGGAACATGATTTCTTGATGTGATAAAATAGGCAACTTACGAGCCTCTGTCGCAGATGTAAAAACCGCACTTGCTTATTTTTGGCTCTTTTTGCGCGTTTGGGGTCAAGTGAAATACTTTTCTATTTACATTGGTACAACTTATATTTTAGAAATTGAATAATAGATGTAAATATCAGCTTTGGAAAAATATGTAAACTGACCTGAGACTGACCTCAAATATTTTTCGACTACACACGTACATGAATGAATAAGACTGAAAGAAAAATAAAATCCTGCTCATCTACCGACTTCAAAAATCGAAGCAGGAAAACCTACCTCATGTAAACTGTGCATATGTCATACCTCTTCCTTTTCATCAAAACTGTCAGAAAATTGCGCGATACAGACGTTACGAAACGTCCTGAATATATTCTCAAGTTTTCATATTTTCCGGATCACACCTTCCTAGCTCATGCGTGTGAAGTAAAACAAAAGTAATGTTTGGGGATGCTCTGACACTTTTTTGTTCTGTGTACAACTTAGGGACAGATAGACAGACAGACTGACGTTAATCAGTTGCAGGAATTTTCATAAAGCTTCCAAGAAACTTATTATTTCAAATTTACAGATGTCTTCCAAAACTGGTTATTTGGTGTTCCCAATGAATGTGGGCAAATATACTGTTAGACTCCATTTTCAGTGTTATACATGATAGATTTCTCTTCGAATGAGTGTACCAAATAAACGAGAACCGGTGACATATAGCCTTTCAAGTACTTTCTGTATAAATACTTCATTCAAGACTTCCTATAATAATAGTAAAACACAAAGCTATCCACTATAAGTGGTATAAGTACCAACAGTTAGAAGTCTGCACCTCATGGCAGATACTTTATAACAATTTTATAGCTCTTCAGTGCATAGTTTCCCAGTGAATTGGATAGTATTAAACGTTATCTACGTACGCCCATACTATACGTGCTTGAAATATATTATTTTACGTCCTAAGTTTACGTTCTTAGCTAAGCCGAAACACCGAGCGAAACTTGGCGAGTTGCTTTTGATCCACATATAGAAAGGAAATATGTGCATCACAGTTGTGGCACCAGTAGAATTTTGAGATAATGCTGTTGCATTAGTCTGAGCTTCAAGCAACATAATGTCTTATCGAGTTAGTTTTAGTAGATTCTGATAATTGTAGTAGACATTAGATGCCACTAGAGGTGTATTTATATGGTTTGCTTCGTAATAAGTCTTTCCATCGTATATAATCTCTCAACCCTAAATATTTCGATTGAAGGAATGCTCTCTTTACCTCAAAACAAAAAAAAGCTTCTTAGAGTCATTTACTATAACTGTGCTGTAAGCTTCAGAACTTATAACTTTATCTCAACTCTACTGTCCATGCAAAGCACGATTTTCAAATTTGTAGTAATACAGTTTTGGATGTTTTCTTTCTTTTATAACGTAGATACATGACAGTGACTTCTGTGTAGCTTTCTAATCTGAGCAACCACTTCACCCTATCTGTTGAAAATTTAAGGGCTTTATGGAGTGGAATCACAGCAGATAATACTTAAATATTTCTGAGAATAGTTATATTGCTGACCAAACTATTATCAATAAAATATTTCCCAAAGTTACGACTTCCATTGTCTATATATCCTTTGTGTGTCACAATGTTTCCATTAATTTACTATTGATTGAAGATATTAAATCAATCAAAATGCCATGACTTCAAATAGTTATATAAGACACCAGAAGTTCGAAGCACAACTATTGAAGATATGTCTGTACTTCTGGTTTCTGAAAATCTTTGGACATGGTCAAAAAATGTCTAAATATGTGTGAAATGTTGCTTAGAATACATACTTGCTGGAACGATTGTAGTCAACAATAGAGTGACAGTCTTTTCATATATGAAACCAAATGATGACTATGTCATTTTAATGTCAAAATTCAATTTGCTTCATTCGGTCATTCGAAAATGGCTGCTGAAGCAGTCCAAATGGTGACGACGAGTGTATGCTCTCCACTGAGCACCAGATCTGGTATAGACATGCCGCTTCAAGGCAGTCCAGGTGATAGGACCTTTGACTTCCTAAGTCGCTAATAGGCGTCCCCATAGAGGGCGACACTTGGAGATGAGCTGATGTTACTAAAGTTCCTTTATTAGTTCTACGTGGTATCATGACAATTGAAGAACAGTTAAATAGATAACCTATACGTTTTAGAATTAAAGTTCAGGTACATTCGTTCTGATTTGCTTGTATATTTTGGCATACCCGACAGTTGGTAGTGATCATTTATTTTACCTGCTATTCTCAAATGTTTACTGTTTACAAAAATCAAGCTAGCTATAAGAACGTTCGATAAATACAAAGAAACTTATCCGGATGAAGTTGTTTACTAAAAACTCTGCTAAATTGAATTGATCAAGTCCAAGGGAAACGACGGCAAGATTAATGGTGAATTAGAGAAATCAGGTTTTCTTTGATAAACATTGATTATACTGCACGACATGAGGATGCAAAGTGGCAAGATATGCACTATCGAGATTTGTAAAGCTATTCAGATGTATTCTAAATAGGCTAAGTTTCTAACAAATGAATTTGTGCTGACTCCGAGATTCTACTGTAGATTCAACGCTCTCGTTGTGGTTGTTATTATTCGGGACAAGCAAGACATTAAAGAAAAATGAGTGATCTGTCCATTCTGCATATTCTAGCATGGTAAATGTAAGACTAAGCTGTCTCAGGTAATAACATCATGATCCTGCAGTATACCAGTACAAACTTTTAACACCCCGAATGGGTTTCTTCAACGTCAGGCTCGACAAAAAGGGGGCAGAGACCTAGGCGAATGGTTGTACACGTGAAGGGGCGAATGATTAATTCTATCAAACCTCAGCAGTATTATTGCTTTTTTGGTCTTTAAGTCCTCAAGAGCCCCTAAATTCAGATTTTCGCTGATCCCGGATTTTCTCTCGATGATGTAGGATGAGCGGCTGGGGAGTCTGTTTCTTCCCATACACTGTTTCAGACGACGTCTTGAGATTTATTTTCACAACGCTTTGATTGATGTGGAATCCTCAATCATCTTTACCTGAAGCGATCAAGTGTAATAACGTTGAATGTACGTATTGACAGTAAATGATGGAATGTGTTTGAATACGGTTGAAATTACTTACTCAACACAACAAATACAAATACGCATCACAAGCAGAATGCCTTTACGTAATAGGAAATTTATTCAAGCGCGAGATATCTTAATAAAAAATCTCTACTCCTGCCTTTCTTATACTGTAGCCGCAAGACAGGTCTTAGCTTGCTTTCCTTTGTAAAATTATCTTGCTACTAGAAGCTTTACAAAAGTATGCTTTGCTCTGACACAAATCTGGTAAGCAGCTGAACTGTAATTGACAGTTATCTAGCAACTCAGCTTAAATTTTCAAGAGAATAAAGGTGTATATGGTCCTTTGCTATGATCTGAGTCGATATGCAAGGAAGAAACTGTTGGAGTTTTCAAAAAATTGCTCATTTTAGCTAAAATATTTAAATTTCCTTACAAAGTGTAGTTATACCTAAAATCAACCCTTCGTAATTCCGAATATTTCACACTATATTTATATTATCACGTTATACAGTAAGTATCAACATAACTTCATTCAATGCATTATTATAAGTCTAGTCTAGATTTAATATATACTCGTACATCGTCCAAATCAAGATAAGACCGTTAAAATTACAAATTTTCAGGTTTTATGGAAATGAGTGCCACAGCATTATTAGATTTTGAAAATATAACAAAACATTCATATAGCATGCTAAGGAATGGCCGTGGATTTCGGAAATACTGTAACGTAGTTTTAAAATGGCAACGATCGTTTGAATAAACATCATTAGATTCTACGATAAAAACTCCTATATCTAAATTGTTGGCGTTTTCTGAAAACTGGTGGCTTTCCTTTGGGATACAAAAAATAAAATTATCGACACAATCAATTTTTGATACACTTTAAAACAAGACACTATGCTACTCTCAAAACTGATGATTACGAGTGAGGTTAGTTTTAAAAGATTGTTTTCAAACCCCACCTCCACCTATATTTTATAATTTCTCTGAGAAAATAGACCTTTAGGTAATGCTATTAGGTTTCCTATGATATTGATTCTCCGATAAATCTTAAGCCTAGTCAAATCTATATTTGCCTATGATGCAGGGATATATAAGATGGTCTTGCGAGAGCAGGGTGTCTTTGAGGGCAGCTGGAATCGAGAAACATCTTGGGACGTATTTTTCAGGCAAAGGAATTTATGGTGAGGCCTGTCAAGAGGAATGGTGTATTTTACCTCTCCCTTAGTATGAAGTACTTGAGATTGTTGGTAAGACCCATAATTGGCATGGAGGTGGTCAGTAACTCAACGTGCAGGCGCTGTGGTGAAGAGGAGGAATCCTCGACGTACATTCCTTGTCGCTGTGAGACAATAGTGTGTTACGTGCAAACTATATTAGTGGCTAGTGTTCTGGTACCTGGACATAGATAGGACTCAGATCTGTACAAAAAGAGCAGATTTTGGTGACCAGTACGGATAGAGGCGAATAATTGTCCCTTAGATGGCCTATGCACCGATGATCACATCGTATTGCCTCTTTCTTTTCATCCATTAATTCAGGGGGATCTGTATAAAATTTTTGTTTACATCCAATCATTTGTGGTCGTTTCAGAAAAACAAGTGGCTCAGAGTTTGTTTGATAAACCTCCTATCAGAGCATTTCTCATAGATTAAGGATTCAAAGATTGTTTTTACCTCAATCTAACTATTTAATACATACATCAAAGATAATCATGGGAATCGACAAGCTCAGGACGTTCCAAATTTCATTTTTACAATTGCCTAGCTTTTGATCATTCCACCGCTGAAATTCACTGTCCCTTAATAATATAATGGGCCAAATGCAAACGCAGAAAAGTATTCGCTGAATTATTATCGTTGCCAGACATCCAAAGAATTTAGTTTTATTTATATTTGCATAGCGTGATTGGTTCCACAAACAAGTAAGAAAGTTTACAGGAAAATGAAATCGTTTCGGAGCCTGGCAGTAGGATGCCTTCCGGCTTTTTTCCTGATTGCTTTGATAATTTTCAGTCACAGGAATTTTCTGCAATTTTCCTAAGATTTTCACTGTTAACAATCATTGGAGACTGTGTATTTTTCAAGGATAAATCAAGGGAGTTTAGTGTCTTGAATGTCAGTGTATTCTTATTTAGATATTTTGCATTGGACGAACAGATAAATAAAAGTATTACTTTGAAATTTTAAAATCTGATATAATACCTTTTTTGTGTGTAAATGATGGTCTCGTAACTAAAATAGGAGGCGTAGGTAACAACTATTTGATAAAATGCTTCAGACTTCCATTGATTTGAAAATTTCCACTTTCACGTTTCGATTGATGGAGATCTTCAATCAGTTGAATATACCACATCAACCGAAACGCAGTGAAATCAAATTAAAAGACAATGGCAGTCTGAAGCATTGTTACTGAAATTTAGTTGCTGATCCTTAAGTAAAGATACAAATTCGAATTAATGAATATGGGAAAATCGTGGGCAATTTGAAATTTGAAGGAAAGATGGCTTTTCAAGGAAGTGCATCGGCATTCTAAGTCTCGATCGAAAGGTACAGCGCCTGCTTAGCTTAGGTGGGAAGAGTATCTGACCAATCAGAAGGCCCTTATAAAACTACAGATATTTAAATGATATTTCTTAAACTTATACTATTAACATTAGAATTCCACCAGGAAACTGTTGTGATATTGACTTTTTGAAAACATTTCTTGGCCTATTTCAGACAGTTTTCATTCATATGATACTAGGAGAATATTGGTTGGTATTGCTCATTCTCTGTGAGTCATAACTTCAAAGACTGTGAAGGTCGCTTGGAGATCTGGCAAGACCACCAACATGATCATGTCAGGATATGTTACTGTTGATCTTGATACCCAGAAGCTTAATCGAACATTACTCCAGTGTCCCTCCATGTCCACGGCTGCCAGACTAGCATCTAATTTTCTTGTAAGCATTATTGCATGTTTTTTCTGTGCATTGAACTGGACTCCATTTGTTGTTCTACATGTAGCAGTCTTTTTGGTATCTTCTTTGATCAAGATATCTCTGTAATTTTTTTAAGAAAAACCCTGTATAGCGAAAAACCTCACTGACCGCTCTTTCATGAGAAAGTGCCTTAATGTTTTGTGTAAGCGACTGGATAACTTTACTCTATAAATATGAGACGTGGGTAAGGAGCCGTAGATGTCCTGTTCTATGTTTTTGTCGCTAATGAGGTGATTAAATTTTTATTTGTAACACACAAGAGGGACTACAAAGAAAGCTCAATATGATTAAACAAAATCTATTGAAAAACGGATACCCAAAGAAGCTAGTAGAAGTAACAATACAGGAGAATACCTACAGTAGAAGAATTAAACACGAAGAATCTTAGCACTTACTCATTCTGTCATACGTCAAAGGAATATCAGATGGAATCAGAAGAATAGGTCAGCGATACAATGTCCAAACAAGATTCTCTAGGAATGCCACCCTCAGAAGTATCCTAACAAAAACTAAGCCCAGGAATGAATCTCGAGAGACAAAGGACTGCATCTACCAGATACCATGTCAATGTGGTAAAATCTATGTTGGAGAAACAAAAAGGCCACTGGAAGTAAGAATTAAAGAACATCGGCTCAACACCCAGCGACCAGAGACAGGAAAATCTGGAATAGCTGACCACGCATGGACGGAGCACCATAAAATAGCTTGGGACGACGCTAAGATTATGGCCGAGGAACCGCATTGATATCGAAGAAAATTCAAGGAGGCGGCATTCATCACCAACAACAGCAAAGTGTACAGCAAACCCAGCGTAGACATTAAACCAATATGGTAGCCACTCATAAAGAAGATCAATAGACTACGACTGGACCAGACAACAAACAATGACCGACAAACAGCCACGTCAGCAGACCGGAATACCACTCATCGGAAACCAATCAGAACAGACCGGGCACAACGATACGTCACCGGACGGGGTATAAATAGGCATGAAAGGAACGTGTAGGCCAGTTCACCTGAAGACGATTGAAGATAGCATATCAATCGAAACATCGTGATACTCAAAACCTTGTATACAAGTTTCAAACAACAGTGATTGTATTATAAATATTTGAAAAACTCACTGTTTTTCATAGTTAACCTCTTCCACAAGAGCATAAATGCTGTCGGAAACCGAAACCGCTGCAAGAGGATAGGCTGCTCTTCACGTTGTCTTCAAACTGTAACTGTCAGGGAATAAACTCCGGTAGTCCACAACGCTGAAACTCTCCGAAATAATGACTTTTGGAGGAATTTCGCCCGGAGTATTGCTATTCTTGCCTCGTGATCATGCTCCCATTGGAGTAGAATACATTTTATTCATCATTACAAACTGATGATTAGGGCCTTTGTAAGGTCAGGTATGTCAACTAGACGTATCGCTATTTTCTAAATGGAGTCCAGAAGCTTCAGGGACTGCTTTGGAGCGCGTCCTCACACATGCAAACAGTATTAGAGATATAGGAGATAGTATGATCTTTCAGAGTGTAGTAGTTCAGTTCTGGAAGTCCTATCTTGTTAGGTCGGAAACATGATACTGCTAGATTATCTTATTGTTGTGGTTCAAACCCAGAATATTGATGAAACACAGCACAACAGAAATAAAAACAAACAGATAGACCAGAAAGCGTACTTCACCAATGTCCCCGTCTCATCGAAATGGGGATTTTAAATTGGTTGCAAAGCAAGGGCAGGAAAAGAGGGTCGATATGTTTGAAGAATTGGAATGTCATGGTTAATATTTTTATAAGTACTTGAATCAAAAACCTTAAAGACCGGTCTTTCCAAAATGTATCTTGGTTTTGCATTACCGATAACCTCCAAATAAAGGAAGTTCAAGGATCAACGCAATTTACTTGCCAGCTGTGTCTGTGTCGAACTGCGAGTTGGTCTGCTTCGAATTAATCACAGAAAGCCAGTCAAAGCCCTTCCTTACCCTGTGGTTGTTACTGACATTCTAGCATTGCTCCTTTGTAGTGCAAAATTAAACTGTACGTCAAACGCCTGTGTCGAGCTTGTTTCTCGTATCTCGGTCAACCCGTTTCCGCTATTGCGCGTTCCGATTGCGTATTTGCATAGAGGCTGGAACGATGGAGGTAGTAACTATGGGCCGCAGCTCAGCCATGGTACGCTCGATTTTCCAACCTCTTATCGCGCTTCGATTTATCAGTCTGGCATTGGTTAGATGAGCCGACAGCAGTTCTGTCAATGTATCTGAATCTAACAGCAAACTTGCTGTAGTTTGCATTTGCTTCTTTTTGAAGGATAGAAGTAGTAAAAGTGATATATTTTGGTTGCCTTTGCGTTTGGCATAAAATTTATTAAATGTGTTCCTTCCAAAGAGCCGTTTGTAGAGAATTAAGAGACAGCAAGATTTATTCCTATAGATCATGATTAAACAACTTTTCTCCAACGAAATTTTGTAAAACGCTAGAAAGTTGCTAATTCATTTAAAATAAATATTTTTGTTTCAAATTCACAGTATGAAGCCCAGATTACAAAATATTTATTACACGTACTTTTAACCAGTGAAAGGCGAAAATTATCAGAACAGTACTTATTGCATAGTTTACATGTAAATACGTCAGATTATTATACGGTAAATAGCACTGTTTCTTCTAAGTAGCCTGATTTGAATTTGCAATACAGTTTCTAAAAGAAGAAATATTGAGATTGTATGTTGATTGCTTTCCCTGCAGATTATTAAAAAGCAGAAGCGAATTTTCGAATAAAGGACGTAGTAATCTCCAAATATGAAAAATTAATCGTGGTTGTAAATATGGGAGCGCTTCCTTTTAGATGTCAATGTTTATCTTCTGCAAAATCATAGGTAATCTATATCTAGGTGACACATCCACCATTTTTCTAAATTCTCTGCTAGTTCACATTCACCATTTTTTCAATAAGAAGGTGTGAGCCGAGACCACAGGACTTCTTGCTCAGCTATTGTTTGGAAATTGTTGAAAACTTAGGTGTTTAGAAAGTGTGACACGCAAACATTATAAAGACCTTGGAAGTTCTGAACACAATTTTTAGAATTCTTACTTAGAAAAGAGTCTTCTAATTGGAAAAATATTTGGTCACATAAAGTAGTTTTTGAGAAGATCGTAGAAATCTGGAATACTTACACATATGAGGGGTGAAAAGAGCTCATCTTTTCAAAATCACGCAAAAAGAAGTTATTAGTGAAATGCTTCCAACAGATTACGGAAAAAAATCATTGTCCGCCTCAAAATATACGAATTATCAGACTACATTCATCAAATATCCTTTCAGAATATTTCTTAATATAATTTGTTAAATTGAGTACTTCAATTAACATCTATTTACCTATTATTTACCTCAAGTACCTATGTACTTATATAAAATATATATCTGCCTTCTTGTCCGTATTACGGTCTGTGGCGCCATCTACTGCTCAACTCCCTAACCACCCATGCAAGCCAGATGTTCGAGCGGACATATTGCTTCCCATATCGCAGAGTTGCTATCGATCATTCCCACCAACTCCCCTGTTGCAAGAGTTGCCCGCTAGATGGAGCAACAGTTGCTCTGGCTGTAACTCTCCTAATATTGATTATCTAATGAGCTGCCGGCTTTCGGAGGAGGTGGCAAGCGGAAAACCAGGGAAACCGGTAACGATCTGGGTTCACAGTGGCCTCTCGTTACATCTGGAGCCATCTGTGAAGTAGTGAGATTATAATATAATAGAAGGGAACTTACGAGAGACCCCGTACTGTGAGTCGATAGGGAATGTTCTGAGGTCAAAATCTACTGCCTAATATTCAGAGCTTGTGCCCTACATCCATTACGCTGACTCTAAAATACTAGTATTATGGAATATTTCAAAATAATTCTTGTTTATTCTGTTCCGTGCTTCCGCGTCATCATAACACATCAGAGTTTAAGACTTTGCAACGACGATTGTTGTTAATTTATGCTATGTAGGGGCCCTTAGATGGATGATATAAACTCCCTTTTCTAAAGGAATTCTCTGTTTCTGGAAATCTACCTGCTTACTTACTTTTCGCATGAGGAGCTTGACCCTGGAGGACATGAACCCTCGCTTAGTAGAAAAGATACCACTGGTAACAAAACCGTGCTTCTGGAGTATTATGTCTAATTATAATCATGCGAGAATGTTAGTCTGACAATCTGATTTCATTATGTTCATGCTCACATTTGCAAAAAGGTTAGATCGGTACGCGGTTCCTTCTTTTTCCGCCAAATGATAAACGGCAGCCTTTCCTCAGACCTCCAAAGAATAAATTATTGGAAAATACCAAAACTAATTGAAAATTGTGCTGCTGATTGATCTGGTGGTACCATAAGAGTGTAGCGATCTAGGTATGTAGGAGAAATTTCTCGCATTATTGAATTCATTTGATTGTACGAGGGTCACGCTGAAAATTTTTAGATACAGAAAAACTACTAAGCTTTTTTCAAAAACTTCATTTTTTTTAACATATTCTCCATCTACCTCAATACATTTACGCATTCGGTAAAACCACTTGTAAAATTTTTGTGACCAACGTTCTTTTGGAAGGTTGCTAATTTCTTCCTCAAATGAATCGATTACCTCTGCATCGGTGGAAAAATGGCGACTTCGCAACTTTTCTTACATCCTAGGGAATAAGAAGAAGTCGCACGGAGCTAGGTCCGGAGAATAAGGTGGGTGAGACAACAGTTTTACATCCTGTTCAGCAAAAATCTAGCGACGCTGTGGGCGGGTGCGTTGTCATGGTGCCATTGAATACAACACAGACCAGTCTTTGGACACCTCTTGCATAGTTCTTGGAAGACTACAGGAACACATTTGGTTATATACCATTCAGAAGTTATTGTCCATTGATTTTCCAAGGCTACCGTTGTGATGTATCTACTATTAGAAAAAAAGATGCGACCATTTTCTTTCCAACACCCTTGGAACGACAAATTTTCGTTGGAGGCTGCCCACTTTCAAAGCACCAAACTAATGACTGCTGTTTAGTTTCGAGACCATAATGATATAACCATGTTTTGTCTCTGGTTACGATACTAAAGTGTTTTTACTGGGCCCATTATCAAATTATTCAAGCATAAAGTTGTTAGTCCAATCAACTCTTGTTGCTTTTTGCTCACTGGTCAACAAATGTGGCACCCATCTCGAACACCGCTTCCTTAGGCGAAGGTGATCATGAATGATTGTTCGGACCGCTGCCGATCCAATCCTCAGCAAAGCCTCGATCTCGGTGTAGGTTATATGTCAATCTTTTTTTACCATATGTTGCACAGCCTCTACAGTTTACGCAGTAACAGCAGTGGACGGTCGACCTGTGCGAGGTTTATCATAGAGTGAGACCCGGCCACTTTTAAACTCAACAAACCAATTAAAAACTGTAGCCCTAGAAGGAGCAGAGTCCTCAAAGCAACTCACTAAACTTTCGTGACATTCCGCTTGTTTTAATCCTTTTTTATAGTAATACAAATATCGCGACTACCCGGTTCCATTTTCACGTTGCCAACACATATGCATTCGAGACCGTGGCAAGGCAACTAGTGAACCATTCAAACCCTGCCTTTGTGTGTAAGCACTCAAAACTTTAGACAAAATAGCTGCGTGCTCAAACTTGTTTGAACTTGTATAGATTAGGAATATCTAAAGACTTTCAGAGTGACCCTCGTATAGCATCATTGGCATTGGACGTCTCTGCAGGTGGATGATATAATTATGCTGGAGTGTACCGAGTCAGCGTACAGCAGATTGTACGATGACATACAACTCCTTCCATCCTTTACTCAGATAACGCTCTCCTGATGAGGTCCATTGAGTCCCAATTAATGTTGGTAGAAATATAATCCTGAGATCTTGATGTTCATTTTGTACTCTATCATTAAACATACGAATTGCTAGATAAAATTTCCTTCCAGCTTCCCCAAAAATCAAAACTGCTCCAAATTTGTCATTTGGCCGCCATTTCAAATCTTTTAGCCGCAAACTTTCCCAAAAAGTTAGGATTTCATTTCAAACTTAGGCCCTCTAAATTTCGTTGCGAAAAACTAGTTGGTAGGAAAACTAATAGGGGGGGGGCGAACGGACTTTAGAATAGCGTCAGATTCTAGATACCACAATCCGACTATTCTCTTGAAGCTGAAATTTGCATAAAAATCTAATAGGTGCGGGCATGGATCTCCTTCGTTTCCGCCAAAAAATAAACTCCATGGCGACGTCGTTCAATCAAAGAGCTCGAAGCAGCAGCGATCGCGAAAGCTGAGACGGCAACCAGTCAGCCAGGAATTCAATATCCAGCGACACGTAGCACCTTTTTGTTGTAGGAAACGTGACTTGGAGATGTGAAGACGATATCTAGAATATTTTACCGCTCGCATCACTGTGCTCACCATGCGTAATTTCACAATGCACAGGGTGTCAGAAATTCTAGTCCGGAAGGTGATAAGAACGCATTTGTTTTCTGACACTCTGTTGATATAAGTCAAGCGCGCAATGAATTTGCAACAATATATCGTCAAGTTTGAGTTTTTTTGAATCAGACTTGATTCATTATTCTGATTCGCCTTCACAAATTTGTTCTGGTCAGCATCTACGTCACGATCGAAAAAGTGGGCATAGTCTGTGATGCAAAGCGTCGAGGCTAGCTTAAGCGCGGTATCGGATATATATATATATATAATTTTATTGGCCTCATTTGATTTTACCGACATTAAGACATGGCTCTAATCATTGAACTATTTTGTGCTGATGAGATATATTCGTTGATAACCCCTATAAATTATGTAGATGATTTTTTTTGTAATTTACACACAGTTTCACAAATAAAACTCTTACTTTCAGTGGCGTGTTTCGATTTATATTTATATCATCGTCGAACATAAATCGAAATGCGTCACTGAAAGAAAGAGTTTTTTTTTTGTGTAACTGTATGTAAATTACACAACTTTTATCTACATGATGGAAGGGTTTCACCAAGTTAGAGCATCTACAATCTACATGACTATACATGATGGTGATATTCTACACTCAATGAGCTTAACAGATGGTGCTTGAATAACGAGCTCACCTTAAATGCTGCTAAATGCATTCATTTACCAGAAAGGAGACTTATCTACTATATAATTATAAGACTGAGGGCATAAACATTACTTATCAACAATCTATTACTGACCTAGGGTTTGTGTTTAATTCTCAACCCAGTTTTATCAGACATATCAACGCAAAAATATCAGAAGCATATCATAGAATATATGGCTTTATTTTGCGTAATTGTCGTTTGTTTGACCACACAGCTTTAAAGTATCTATTTTACTCATATGTACGTTCTAAGCTCAAATATTGTTGAAATGTATGGAATCCTTCCTATCACTGTCATATTGACAGGTTACATATCATTCTGAAGAAATTCCTGAAGTATTTCACATTCAAAATCTATAATGTATATCCTGAACTTAGAACTGACCGTTCAAGCGTTTTTAGTTTGAAGGCTTAGATTGTCGGGATGTTGTCATCTTTTATGCCAGCTCTTGCATAACAGATTTAACTGTTCTGATTTAATACATTATAATTATAAGCTCACATGCGACGTGGTATGATTGCCGCCTTTCTCAGACATTTGCTTGTTTAAGCACCGAGAACAAATTTGCTATTAAAATCATCGATATCAGTGATGTGTACAGATCATGATAATATTTCAAAACATTTCAATTGTACCTTTTTACGCTGAAGGTAACGTATACTCGTAGAATTATTATAGTTTAATCGGAATGTTTCTTTATTCTTATATATACTACTGTCATAAAATGTTGCTCTGCAACGGAATGTAAATTTGTAAATAAACACACATCTCAAAATGATGAAATAAAATAACCACTCATTTTAATGAATTTTAATAGTCTGACGATGCTACTTTATATAGTGAAACACAGGTCACGTCTGCTTGAGTCTGTTTTTGTTTGTACGTTTGATCCGCACTTATAACGGGGAAGTTAGTTACAGTGTATTCTCCAAATATTTCAGAGATTACTTGCTAATGATATTGGACAAATGGAACCGTGAAAGACAATAGTATGTGAAGTTCAAAGCCATTGTGAGGGAGTGAGATCCACCAAGGAGATGCAAATCCCAGTAGGGGTCTCGGAGTGAATGAATCATTACCGAAGTTTCGTGAAGGACCTGACAGAGATAACTAGCCATGAAATTGCTGTGGAGCCTGAAATAGGATAGTATTCTGATCTTGATGTCAACGAACTAACCAGCGTGGAGAATATGGGTTGCGTGGGATGAAAAGGAGATATAAAAATTTTGCGGAAGTTTACTAGCGACTCATAAATTTAACGCCAGACAGTTTGCTGCTACCATTTCTAGCGAATTTTTCTTTGATTCGAAAGACAATTATATACCCGAGGATTTATCTCAGGCAAATGCTTTTTCACCCAGTATTAAATCTCACAAAAAACCTTTTCTTTTCATGTCATAATATATGCCATTCTTATGAGCCCTAACTTTGGATTTCAAAACTATATTTTATTTTGAATAACGTAGGGATCTGGAAAGACTATTATGAATTTTCTCTTGGAATTAATGTTATATTTTCGTGAGATTAAACTTGAAGATATGTGCTTTAAGTTACAAAAGGGAAAGGTTCTGCACGCTATTCGAACTCAAACTGACATGACATGTTGTTGAAAATGAGAATATAATCCAAGCAATCTTTGCAAAGGCTTTTCATGTACACAATCTAGAAAAAACTCCACATTATCGATTTCCCTGTGAGATCCGTTTTGAGCCACTACTGGTGTGGTATATTCCAACGTAAAAGCCATAATTCATCCGGGAATTCTAATAAATGTGGTAGGACATATTAAGCTTCATACGTGTCAAGGCTAAAGGAACACAAGGCTTATTTGCCGAAAAGTCTTAGAAATATTTGCAGGGGGGTTGCTGGTTATTGTGCAGAAGATTCTGCTCTGCAGGTTATATAGATGCGCGTCATATAATAGTAGATACTCTTGTGTTTAAGTGCTGGCAATGTGCGCTCGAAGCTTTCGATAGAGTGTGGCATGAGGAAAACAAGTTTGATACCAATAGATTCCACAGATTCTATGCCAATGGTTGTAGAGTTTTCTCAGAGACCGATTCTTATTTGTGTTCGCAGATGGATATGCTTCCGAGATGAATTCTTGCATGCAACTATGCAAACCAATACTATTTCGAGAAACCTTATATTGTCGAGAGTAATATATCATCCAGCTCAACGAAGACATCGGAAGAATTATCGAATAGATATCAACAAATGGAGTTCATTTTAATACACAGAAGAAACAGATAACTATCCTGACAAGATCACACACTGTTCTGTCAAGTGTGAAGATCGGTAGGTCTGGTATATTCGCCTGGCCTTACGAAGGAGCTACATAGTCTGGAACATCCACGAAGTTAATGAAATGTTCCTATCCTATATATTCTATGAATGTTTAACTGCGCTGTTTCGCATACTAACACCAAGAGTTATCAGTGCAACAGATACTAGAAGAGCCAGGTTGGACTCCCAACGCCTTGAACAAGCCTCTTTCAAAAAGGAATTTCTTTTGAGAACCTTGATGTTGTGTAGAGAGCTGGTAGAGAGCTTGTTCCCAGATGGTTGCAATTTATCAAACTTTAAGGTCAATGTGATTAGACATTTACCCTCTTGCAGCGCTTCTGGAGCGCTATAGTCGTTTTGCCTTTAAACTTAAAAACTGAGTGGTTCTGTATTTGAACAAAGGATTTGTTTTTTAATTTGCTCTACTATTGCGTGCAATGCGCTACAGAAGGATGTTTGTTTTATTTTTTTCTATACTAGCATAAATAAAACCGAATTGCTTAAAATCCTTAACAAACCTGACCAGTTAACTTAGAGGTTATAAAACATTAATGGCACTTGTTCTAGTGGATGCACACTGTAAATTCCGTGATTTGGTGCTCGGTTTAGATGTGTATAATCCGATTGTTGTTGCTTTCGATAACATTCCGACCTTTCATAGTGTTAAAACGTAAGGATCCTAGGATTTGAACGTGATGTGAATGATGCATGCCAGTTATGTTTCAAAGAGCGGAGGAAACTTTAAAAGCGTCCTTGCTACTTTCCACAATTTACAAAACGATAGCAAATAAGGCTTGGAAGTTCAACTATTTCTGTTAGCCCTAGCCATACGTTTCTGCTAAACTTCTTTTGTCCACTCGCTCTAACCTACGTTCTATTACTTATCTCATTCCTGCATATTAAACACTTGATGGAAATTCCTTAAACTGTTCGCCAAAGAACGTTTCAAATTGTTGAGTTGACTTGATGGCGAAGTCCATTAGCTTTTACCTAATTAATTGCGTATAAACACTAAATTGCTCAGAAGAAATTTGCTATCAGAAACTACATACCACTCATATCCTTGGTTCTGAGTGTTTGTCGGTATGTCCATAGCTTTTTTGTCACAGCTTACTGTCAGCAACTGCTGCACCAATTTTGAAACAATTTGGGGACCATGCATAAACAAATTTTGCACCACTATATTGTGAGCTACAATAGTACGAATAGTTGTTGAGAGCGGGATGCTTAAAATACAGCAATCAGGAGAGAGTAAACCATACGAGTATTTGTATGATTTCTGTGCTATTTCCGACAATTTATACTCACCAATGCACGAGCATATGAAAATTTAACTGGCTTTCCATTATCTATAATTACAATCGGGTTTAATATGAATTTATAAATTAGTATAAAATATTTTGTCCAGAAAGTAAACAAACATGTAAATTCACCATTATGCGTTGTTCTCTAAAACATATACCTGCAATGATTTCTAGTATGATAAGGCACACATATATGTTGAATTTTGTTCCGTATGAACCCCGGAGAGCCAAGATTTATACGCTTTAGCGTTCAAACAACGTATAAGTAATTAACAAAGAGTTGCATGTTTATGCATTCATCCAAAAGGAATCATAAGCGGCGCTGTTTCGTCTTCTTGAGATCCGTCAGTACCAGGTAAGCTTTGGATGAACAAATGAATTCACGTAGATAAAAATTTGTGTAATTATCACACAGTTTCACAAATAAAACTCTTTCTTTCAGTCACGCGTTTCGATTTTTATTAAAATCATCATCAGCAATCTCATAATTCTATAAGCAACTACAAAATTGATAAGTATACGGCAATGCTTTTATCAACTATCAACCTAATGTCACTTTTTGATTCCTCACATTTTACGAAAGAATTGAAAAATGTTGCAGAAACTACGACTCCTGAGAGTTGGTTTTGGATGAGTTCCAACTATAAGAACATTGTGTTCTGAATGAAAGTATTTGACTTGATTGTTCTGGAGTTTTCGAGCTTCTGATAATCTTAGAATAATCAACAAAATATTGAATGCTTAGGAGTTTTGAAGCCTACAAAGCTCTGTTTCTGAATGGCCTTCAAGTTTCAAATCTATTTCGTCGTAGTTAAAACATTTCAACGTAACTTTTTTCTAAAACTGATATTATATTGACACCAGTCAGCTCATAATATAACTATTTCCAGGTTAGTAGTTTACGCGTATGTACTTCTAAATGTAATTCGCAATAATGCGTGCGGACTAAAGCGAATGAATCTACTTGTCTTTCTTTTATCAAAAAACTTAGAACTGCTGCTCTGAACATTGGTAAGAATGAGGCTTTTTCAGCTATTTGCATTCCTCTATATATTCCTACATTCGCTATATTGCATCTTAAGTGTTCCTCGTCTCTTTACTTGAGGCTCAATAACACTGTTCCCATGAACGGTTATATGAGATACTAGAAAGCTAAATTTTGGTGCTTATGTTGTTCAAAAATACTTGAAACATCAGTAAAGCTTTGTGGCGAACTGTTTCTCAGGCATCGTAGTCATATTAAACTTCAAGCCTGTAGCACTACCTGCACAAAAATGAAAATACGGTTGCGGTTACGGTTTGCAATTTCATTGTCTTATGAAGTATGCAAGTAATCTGGGTTAAATAAGGAACAAACAGATCGCAACAAAGTAAATACGTAACATTGTTAACGCACGAGGCAAAGTAGGTGGGCCTAGAGCCAGCCTTGAGGTAATAAAATGAATACAATGATCAAAGTAAAATATAAAATTAGGTTATGAAATCACTTCTTTCAGATCGACGAGCAGTTGGTGGACTGGCACATTACTACAGATAGGGAACATTATATGTTATATGTTGAGTGTTCTACTCAAATAGGGTTGTTGATTTAAAGATGTATTCTGCGAGGGTTGTGAGAATAATACAAAAAGGATTATTGTATTTCATAAGTTAATCCTACATTCCCATAATAACAAAGAACGTGTAGAGGTCTCAACTTTCTGCAGGCTCGAGTTCTAAAATTGTGACGAGATGAGTGATTCATCTTATACTCACTGGTCGCTGACTGAAACCTCATGTTATTGATAATTATTTTTACGAAAATCAAATGTGTGCTCTTCACTGTGCAGAGGACCTGCTATAGACATGCATGTTTCATGAAGATACAAAGATTGTGTAATCGACACACAATTCCAGAAATAACTGTGTGTTAATTGCAAAATATTTTTATCTTCATGATGGAGTATTTTCACCAAGTAAGAGCATCTACAATCTACAATATGCATGTTTCGTCCTTAGCCTAGACTCGTCAGTATAGCCTGGCGGTCTAACTGTGGACAGCAATTGGGTGGTATACACGCAACCAGTCAAGCGTGTGATAGCAACATTAACACTCATCTCTAAGCATCGCCCTCGGTGGCGCTGCCTATTAGCAACTTACGAAGTCAAAGGTCCGAACACTTGGACTGCCTTGAAGCGGAGACAGATGTCCCTTATGACATCTGTCAACAAAGGTGAACTGATCCACAGCGACATCCCTTGTTCTTCGTAAACACTATTTACGATGCACCGTTATCTCGAATCATCCACGTCAGAAGCTGACAACTGTTACTAAGTGTATGCTCTCCACTATTCGTCGGACCTGCTGTTCCATCTTTAGTATAGACTCATCAGTATAACCTGGCGGTCTAACTGTAGAGAGCAATTAGGTGATATATACGTAACCCAGTCAAGGGCGTGATAGCAATATCAACATTGACCTCCAAGCATCGCGCAGGGTGGCGCTGCCCATTGGCAGCATACGAAGTCAAATAGTGGAAAAAGTTGTTTTCAAGATCTTCGAGAATATTCGCACAAGTTAGCAATTGCACCTAGCGACCTCGAGTCAGCACTAGTTTTGTATATAATTTGATAACGAACAAATTTCCTGAAGAATATGTTATATTATAATTTAACAGAAAAGAAGATATTAAGGGCGATATCAATTAATCATTATTTTTTCACTATTGTTTGGCTTTCATTGAAATTTTTTGTCATTGTACCATCAACCACACCAAGGGTAGCTTCATGTTACAATTATATTAAGACTTTTCCCTGTTTGTTTTACATCACGTGTAGCTATGGTGTTCGATATTTCAATACCATCACTCAAGTAGATGGTTATAGTATCCTCTTCATTAGAATAACATACATAAATTGCGTGATCTCCCTTCGCGATCCTACTGAAATGTCTTCGCCTTAAGTTTTTCGTAAACGAATAACCAATAGCGTAACCAATCTTTGTTGACCCTGCTATTCCACCTATTGATTCAAACCGCTTATCCGGGATCCTAAAACAATCAGTAATTTCCCTCTAGCAAATATTCCTAAGTCCATTACATCAACCTAGTAGTGAAAGGAAAGGGGTGGGAAAGGAGGGGCAAAGCTTGGTCTTCCATAATTCAACCTCAATTAACATGAGATCGATCACAGGAAAACCGAGCCAGTGCTAATAAAGACAAATGGAGGGGAGGATATTGAGAGGAAGAAGAACACGGACGGGGTATGTCACAGCTCGTCACCTGGTAAATCAACGGTACGTCAGCCGGTGTGCGGAGATACGTACGAGTAGATATGTCGGGAGTCTGTGCAGAAGGGTGCCAATTTAGTTGGCGTCTTGCTTTTGTCAGCCATGTGGTTGTTCTTGATTTATGTGAACATGAAGTTCAATACTCTGGTAATAACAGCTTTATAAAAGGTATTGCAAACTATGTTTCTAAGCCTGTTTAACTTATTATTAGTTCAAGGACTTTTCCCTAATTCTTTGAAGATATCTAAAGTTCTACCATTTTTGAGAAAGGTGATAACACTATGCTTGACAACCATAGAGCAATCTCTATATTATCCACTCCTCTAAGATAATTCAAAGACCGTTTATGAGAGAATTACTTATTTTGCAGAACAATATAGTTCGCTTCATAACAATCAGCACGGTTTTAGAGGAGCAAAATCTACTCTAACAACAATCCCCAATTTAATTGATTGTGTCAATATCTGGATGATCAGCTAAAATGCTTATGGGTATCCATGGACTGGAGCAAAGCATTGGTGCTTTCCTCATAGTCAAGCTAAAAAATAAAATTTACATGGTAAGCTTTGCAATTGGTTAACAGCATACTTAAGCAATTGAAAACAGTTTACAGTCTCAATCCATCACTGTTAAGTATGGTGTGCCCCAGGGGTCTATCCTGGGTCCACTTTTGTTTCTTTTTCATCATTAATGATCTTTCTAATAATCCAAAAGATAAATCTCTGTATATATTCAGGTGCTCCTTCTTTATGTGGAATGCAATATAAAGTTTTCTTCCCATAATTACCTCACTAGAAACAGATATAATTTTATAATTCCATCTCTTACTTCCCAAAGCCCCAGGTCCATGGAAGTCCATATCTACAATATAATTTAAATTGATATAAGATCCGTCTTATCCTCATAAGCATTCAAATGTGTTCATTCCGTCGAGCAGAATTCAGATCACAGCAGTTGTTTAACTTATTATTGTATTGTATTAATTTTAGCTGTATGTTTCATTATATTTTTAAGCAGTTTCTATTCACTTCTAACACGTAACGTGTTTTGTACCACTTTGTGATATTTTTGACAAATATTCTGTTCTATTGTCTATCTTTCTAATATCTTAATACTAAAAACTACTCGTGTAGGTTGTAGATGCTCTTACTTGGTAAAACTCTTCCATAATGCAGATAAAAAGATTGTGTATATTTTGTGAAACTGTGTATTAAATACAAAATCCTCTTATCTATAAACTACTGACAATTATTTATTTTATCTAAGTAATGCTAATCCGATATATAAAGTCGCATTTGGAAACTTGGAAATCATATTCCCTTGCAGAATTCAAACTACTCAACATTCCAGTTGCCAGTTAGATGCTCTAGCCAACTGAGTTGAGTAGGCACTGCACTACTATGTCTTAGGTGAAGTCTCCTGTTTCTATATTTCTACAAACTTCCAGTCTCCTTATGTCGTTCGTATCTCGAGTTGCAGTTTCGGTGTTTTAGTCAGTATAGATCTCAGAATGGGGTCACTCACGAACAGACCCTTGCATCGAAGTATGCATGGTACCACTGTATATGAAATAAAATAAAACATGGTTTTCCGGGCAGTATTTACAATAGAGAGAGAAAGGAGTGCTTGCTTAGCTCAGTTGGCTAGAAAACTATAATCTTTTTATACTGCTCTCTGGTGACTCTACTTGACAGTGGTCCTCTCCATCTGCTACCATTGTTGGTGATCAGTGGCACGTAGTTGAATTTTCGTATATACCGAAATACTTTTTGCCTATCCTACATAAAAACTAATATTCTTCAAGGAAAGTGAAGTCCAGTAGATTGACTATATATTCTAGTAATTTCCACAATATACATTTTCCTTATTTCGATAAGACTCCTCCTTATTTCACACTACGCCATTGGTTGGAAACGACTTCCTTTAAATCGTCGTAAAAGCAACAAATGGCGTGCCCACAACAAAGTGGAGACTGTTTGATATAGTTGGGAGGCTGCAATAGCGTTTTATATACGCGAATATATGTAACGGCTAGAGTTTTGCATACTTCAGCGGGAGCTTAGCGGTTTTATTCACCCCTGAATTATGGCAGTCGGGAGTAACGCATTAAAGTAGTTGCTAGTCGTATATGCTTGGATAATTAGTCTACTGAATTATTAGAATACCATACCATAGCTTTTAATAACTACTGCCAGGCAATTCAACATCAATAAATGAGAATTATTTTTCATTGATATTTTCGTTCGTTTTGATCCGTCTTCAGTCTCTCAAAGTTCCGTTAATAGGCTGCTAGATGAAGTTACAGTTTCGTTATTGTTGAATGTATTTCTGGTCCAAGTGCGAATACAATTAAAAAATATTCCAAATGGGCTGAACGCAGATACATTATTACTTTGCATTATTCCATGCTATTTGGTTTATGAAAGGTAGAGATAATTGCAAAAAACTATCCGTGTCCTAGCAAGATCAGAAAATTTAACGCATATATATTTTCCACCTGTGTTACTTTGAATATATTAGATAATTGAAACAAACCCTAATCAATCGAGTTTAGTAATAGAATAGCCAAGAAGTATTATGTGCTGTTATAAGTTTCTGATCCTTGCTAGCCATAGTGGCAGTTTTGTTTTGTTTTATTGGAGAGAACTGTACTCTAATGGATAACCAAGCTTTGTCAAGCTGTCGTATATTCAGGCTTGTCAAGGTCTAAATCACTGAAAGCATTATTAGGAAGGACCACATCTTAACCGAATCAAGGTTGTACGAACAGGTATAAGACTAGACCTAGTATACTCTCTTTGCATTTGTGGCTGCTCGAGGATAAAGAAGTTACATCCTCCTTTAGAATCCCAATATTTTCCCCGCCTATGGCACGGGAACTGAAATAAGGTAAATTATTACGCCACGTGGCACCCTTGAGATGATTCGGAAGCCACCATATTATAATTTTCAAATCCTCAGAGTAATTTCCCTAAAAAGGCACGACTTCCTCCTCTTATTTCATTATGTTTGTTAATGTTCTATGGACTCCAAACACGTAAAATTCGGAAAATGAAAGAAGCGTGTTGTATAGAAGGATATCAGCTTTAAGCATTTTTTCATTATCTCAATTCTTATAACGCAAAACTTTTGGGCTGCGTGACAGATTATTATTTATTTTCTGAGTTGGAACAATCGTCTTCTAATGATATAAAAGGTATTGGAGTTAATTTGCAGTCTGTTTTAGCTTTGAATATCACAAGATGAACAGGTGCTGTTACTTTAATTCTGAGTGTATACAATACTTATATATTGATTAATTCACAGCTATATTTTTTTCTGAGTAGATAACTGAAATTGCAATGAAAATGAATATTAACATTGAACACATCCGCCTATAAAAATCCATTTTCTTCAATGCCTGTATCAGCGTCGATCTCACGGTCTAGTGAGTAAGCAATTGCTACAGCTCAAACATTAGTTTTGGTATATATTTGTTCCGTCGGCATCGAAACAGAACTTCATTAATCATCCACGTACAGCAAATAATATAGCATACGTGTAATATCGTCAATAGATCATTTCTGTATTCAAATTTATGTGACATTGTCCCTTATCAATCGATTGATAAATGAGAGTATTCATGAACTAAAAATGCTTAACATGTTCTTTTAACATATCGTTTATTACAATATACTGTTTTGTATGAAACAATATCCAGTATCTTTTAGTATAAGTGTTTATTCTACCGATTCGACTATAACTAGCATAATCCTAACTCAAAAGGGCTAACTGTCTATTGTGGCACGTCCAAAACTATCAAATAAAATAAACAGAGACTTTCAAGATCCAGTATTCATTATTGCATAGGCATTGGGTCGTATATGTTCTCAGATTATAGATCCATAATTTTCAGTATAACCCGCTTGCATAGCTTTAAAGCTTCGCATTGGCTTGATGATCACTAACTATCAAATGAGCTGTATATGAAGGTATTGAAGCTGGCTAGCTAGCTAGCTAGCCAACTACCAATTTCACATGACTCCTACTGAAAGAAGAGAGAGATACAAAGGATTGCCTGATCTATCCTGATTATATTTTAAAATGAGTCTATTAGCCACTAACAAAACGACGTAAATAGTGGAGCTATACTTAGAAGAGTAGAGTTTAATTGTACTTTCCCATGTGGAAAGTAGCAACAAATAATTGAAATGTGCACTATGGGTCAGATACGGTGCTTCTAATTCAATGACTAATAAGAAATATCTCCAGACTTGAACTTTGCTAATGCTCCACTCATCTTGTATGAAGAATAGGAACGGAAGCGCTGAAACTCTTCCTGAGGATGCTAACGCAGCTAGCGAAACACTCGTCGGGTGTTAAAAAGTTGGTTCGGTATGAGGTAAAAGTGTGTGGTGTTTGGAGATTTTTGATATTGACAATTTTGTTTAAAATATCGTAAAATAAGTTAGATTCTTTTAACAAATTAAGAATTGGAAAATTATATTTGGAAGTGATGCCAAACTATGAGGTACTATAGTTTCTCTTGCTTTCGGACACAATTTTGTTGGCAGAAGGTGCAGATTTGTACTAGGCTCTCCCACCAGTAGGCAAACGTCTTCAAAAGTTCTAATTTTTAGTGGGCTAAAAGACAAAATATTATAATTAATCCTTATTCGAACATAACAAAGCTTCCGTGTCTAATAAGGTCTACGAATCAATGGCGAGCTACTCAGCCGCTTTGAATGGTACCTTGATTAGCATTCTTCTCGCAAATGCAAGAGAAGCGGCAGTGTTGATGTAATTGGATTTCTAACGGAATATTCAACTTCCAAATACAATTTTAAACTTCAAAGGTACAATCTGTCTCTATTAATTATTAAGTTACCTTGATTATGTAGAAGAGAAGGATGTTCTAATTAACGTTTAATTTAAGGTGGGTCAGGGATATCCAATTTCAATATACCACATTTTCTTCTGAAAGCGCCACGGCGGGAAAGACGATCTTGAACAGCTTGCTTCAAAGTAAGTTCTTTGGTGACGACATCCAAAAATTATCGCTAATAATTCTCCATAGACTCGGTACTATGCTTCAAAGAAGAATCACTATTTGGATCTAAAATCCACATAACTCTACTTTCACTTTTTTCTAGAAATGGGGAGTACTCGATTAAATTGTACTAAAAATTGTCTTGATTACTGAAAGTATTCAGTCATCAGCACTCATTTGTACTTTTATTTTGACTGATCTCAAGTTTTAGTATTTCTAATAATTGAATATTAGTCTCCCCACTTCTCGATAGAGTGTATACGTATGACTGTTTCGTCTTCAGGCAAGAATCATCAGTGTAGCTTGGCGGCCGGACTGTAAAGAGCAAGAGTGGTATATACTCAGCTTAGGTAAGGATGTGGTAGTAACATTTAACAAATAAATTTCCGCAATGGGCAGCGCCAATCTTTGCGACACTTGGAGATAGATGCTACTAATTATTTCAAGTTATTTGCTGTATTGCAATTAACCAAGTGACAGTAAATTTCCAATTAACAGTAATCGGTAGGAAAAGCAATAAAACTGTAATCTAAATTAGACTTTTTCTACTTTACCTTATTACAATTATTGTATGACTGATTTTATTGCATAATGTGTTTTTGTCTACTGAGACTTATCGCATTGTTTTTTTTCTCACTATCATTTCATATATCTTTTTCGTACGGTTTATATGCATATCTTATACATGTACCTGTACCAAATTCCTTCATTCCTTTTATTTTTTGTTTATGTTATTGGTTCTGCCTTACTATTTATCTGTTATTTCTGCTTTCGATCCTAGAGTCTCTAATCAGAATAATCATTTGAAATACACCTAGTTCTTACTAGTTTTACTACCAGTAATATTTATAATTGGATAATACCGACAATACGAGGTTTTGTTTTTTGATGTTTCATAAAAAAGCTGACTCGATCCATTCTCGTCAATGTACAGTTTTCAATACTGCATAAAACCATAATTCAAGCTTGACGTAAAAGTACTGAACATGATATAGCATTTATCTTTCATTATATGTGTACAAATACTCATAGCCATTACTCATTTTTCTTCTTTTGGGGGCATCAAAAACAGACCCGTCATTGTTCAATGCTAAAAATATGAAAAAAACGACGAGACCCACCGTTTGGTGGGACTCGCGCATTATAATGTACATTATTCGGATTTTTGATTGGGAATATCTGCAATTTGATGATGCAGCTACTTCTCATATTTATGTGTAGGTCATTTTTGAAAAGGACCTTGTATTTTTTATATTTATATAATTTATTGTTCATCAAAGTATAGTGGATTGTTGTCATTTGTCTTTAAGTTCAACTCAAGCATTGGAACTCGAGGAGGGGTTCGGCATTTCTGCTGAAACGTCATTTTCATAGTTAGGTGGCTACGAAGGCAAAGCCAAAACACCAGATCAGCCTGGCTACTTTAAAGAGGTCCAGAAGATTTATTTGATAAGTTTTATACTGGCTATGTTTGTATACGATCCGTTTTGATCGCAGAAATGTACGGTACAACAAGTAATCATGTTTACTTCAGACGCCAACAGGCCTGGAATCACTTCAATCACAAAATCTTGTACCAAGATGTTGTGTTTTCTTGATGTGTCATATATCATGATAACATATGGATATTTCCAGCAACGATGTCACTCATTTCCGTCGGTCTGTTTGTGCGTCGGTATGTTGGCCTATCCGGCAATTCATGACCACTCTATAATTCGGAAAGTACTTTTTGTATTTTGAGAAGGTTTGAGAGTAGATTACTAGTGTGGCATGGACGGAAAGTTTTTGAAAATAGGTCCAGTGACGCCGTCAAAGAACGGAAAAAATATAAATCCCTCAAAGTTTATGGACGTTTCCGAGGCACATTCTACCATTCAAGTGGACAGATTGAAATTCTATAACTTAATAGAGATGGAGGCTCCCGGCTTTCCAGGTTACTATGTCTACTGTGACAATCTAGTTTATCCTGGTTCTGTTCCAATAACTGCTAATACCACAGATCAGTGCTTTTCATTGGATAAAAATAATGAATTATTAATAAATGATATTAGGCCTTCGGATTAAAAAAAAACAGTTACAAGTTGGTTGACTTTTTATTTCACATGCAGTGGTATCATTTCACTATCTCTTGTAGATGAAGTGAGTTTTGGATATCAACAACTCAAAAATTTACCTCAGACCTTTATTTAACTAAAAAAAATTGAGAAACAATGGTATATCCTAACTGAATCTATAGAAGAACCAAATCTGATGGCAAAATGAACTATTTCAGTAATTACATTGGATTACCACTATATAAGCCTATCATCTGGCAAAGTTGATAACTGTTATAAGCAAATTCGTTGCGAAGGGATCGATTTTGCTCCAGCTGCAACGTCGATTTTCTAAGTCTATCGCGTAATGCAGGTAATCATCATGCTGGTTACCTATTCAGATCGTATCTGGAGGATACACTTAAAATCTGTGCAGACCTACTGCACCATCTCATGTATGCAGCTGTCGTCACCACTGCGCGCGAGCTTCATAAACTAATAACATGATGCTCGGAATCTTGATTAGACTTCTTAAGGCATCTACTCCAGACACCCGACTCATATTCTGTTCGCGCCGAACAAAAATTGCAGGTTTCCGGTTCCGCGTTTGAAGTGCATCTTTGTCAAAGGTCGGGTATGAGTTTGTTCCGAATGACAAGTTTATCACCTTCGTTACTGTGCTGCTGTGAAAGTAGTGTTTATTTTATCGAAAGCTTGGGAGGTCATGATCCGTTACTGCATAGACATGGAATTTGTCTTCTTCTAGGGTACGTTCTCGATCCCAATCAGGCTGCGGCATGTTCTTTAATTCGGTGCGCGACTATAGTGAGATCGATTAATGGAGGTTGAAGACAACTTAGATCGACTGGTCACCGTCCACAGTGATCGAACATGGAATGCGATTTCTTCAAAGCTTTCAACATATGCATATATGTGTGACTATAGTCAATATAGACAATATTTTTTGTCGTCTTCATGATGGCTTAACCTCAAAGTTAGCGTCTAACTATTAACATCTACGTGCTCCAAACAAGTGAAAAACTAGGGTTCCAAGAAGCACAACTTCTTAACCAAAAGACGATTTGTATTTTTCCACATGAAACCGTCTTTAGAAAGTAAATATCTCTATTGTTACAAATTTGTAAATAATAATGCAATTTGGTGAAATTGTAACATTTACTTTTATCAGAATAAAAACCACAAATTCATACATTTCAATGATTTTAAGAAATATTCCACCGACTACCGCCAAAATATTTAGTTCTTCACAAAGGCTTTCCAATAACATATCATAGAACTTGCTGCAAAATATTAATTTTTACTTGAACATGCTTGGAATGTATTTTTCCAAGTATATTGTCAAGAAAAATAATTGTATGTATGTTATATTCTGATTTGGTCATAAAAATGTGAAAAACCAATTTTGACAGTGCTTACTTAACAATAACAAACATTTTCACTATTTTTTGTTCTTTCCAAATTTATTTCTGAGATTCCCCTCAGAAATATTCTTTAAACTGCTTATAACGTTGAAAAATATATTTCTATAATTATTTTTCGTCAAAAATAGCCATAAATCACCTAAAGAGCTCCACAGTTTACAATCATCATGGAAATAAAACATTTTTATGCATATGTTGATATTCAATCCTCCATATTCGACAATTTTTACTTTGAATTTGTAATCAGAGGCCTCGAAAACACCATATCGCGGACATAGGTTAGAAACACGGCAACAAAAATATTTAAAAAATGTCCCAGATTTTCCTGTCTCTGCTAGCTGGGTGTTGAGACGATGTTCTTTGATTCTTACTGCCAGTGGCTTTTTTGTTTCTCCAACATAGATTTTACCACATTGACATGGTATCTGGTAGATGCACTCAGAACAGACCGCGCACAACGACACGTCACCGGACGGGGTATAAATAGGCATGAAAGGAACGTGTTCGCCAGTTCACCTGAAGACGATTGAAGATAGCACATCAATCGAAACGTCGTGATACTCAAAATTTTATAGACAATGGAAATCCGAAATCAAACTCTTTCGTCCACTGATGCGTTTTGGTTTATATTCAAATCATCCTGGGACTGTCAGATCTGACTATTTACAAAGGCTACCCAGGTTACTTGTTAACTAGCCAACTAGATCCTATCATGAATACAGAGCTAGAGCTCTCAAATCTAGTTTTCTATTCATGATAGGATAGGATGGCTTGCTGTGACCAAAAAATATCCAAAATTCTAATGAATGCTAACTCATGTGTTAATCCCCATTGGTAGCAGCTGATATAAATACGACCTGTTTAAATTTCAAATGCAGCCACGACATTTTTCAAAACGCTAGGGAGCAACTCCCGGAGCTCCAAAATAAAAGATAAATCCGTCCCGAAGATTCCTTGGTATTAAATATGGCTTACTTCCGTCTCATGATAAATGACCGAAATAAATTCCTGCCTTTTCAGCTCTTTCCCTGGAAATTCCCGATACTAAAAATGAAAATACGAAACCACGAATTGTCTCGGAGAAATAATGAAGTTCTTGATTCGAAAGAGTAAGAGTTCTGCGGCCGAGCGGAACGCGGTCGTGATACGCGACTGTTTCTGATATTTCGTTCCGCTTTTTGCATTTTTGAAGTTATGGAAGCGTTGAATTTGTTTGGAGTATGCTTTTCTGATGATGAAATGCATGAGAGCGCATGGAATGGTCCAAATATAATATTGTCAGATCAGAGGATATACGAAGCATAGTAGAAAAATTCTTCAAGTATTGATAGAGAGTCTAGCTTTCTTCCTTCGACATCTCTGTGTTAGTCAAGCTATTTTTTTTATCAACACACGCTTGCTACAAGTGCCGCTGCCAATTATCATCATCTTATGAAGTGAATGGTTCTGATCGTTAATGAGCAACATCACGTATTGTAACCTTTGGAGTATGTTGCTATTACACCCTCATCTGGGATAGGTTTCAACGAATTTGCTCTCTGCTATCGATCGCCAAGCTATACCGATTAGTCTAGCTGATAGAATTATATGATTCTCTATGGCACGCCACATTGTATAGTGGAAACTATACACTGAATATCTGTTGAACACGCATATACTGTAACCGTTTATAAATCAAATTAGTAAAAAAATCCTCAAACTGAAGATGATTAAATATCACTGATAAATATGATGAATGAGAGTAAATGATGAGTTCACAGGTTTGCCTTGATATTCGCCCATTGAATGTTTATATTCTTTTGATTTTATTTCTGTACTCTAAACGTGCTGGATATAGGACGCATGAAGTGTGAAGCATTGACCTTTATTTGATATGACCAGAATATCAAAATGTGTTTCCCTAGCAATGGCAGCCTAAAATAGTAGAAACAAATTTTGAAAGGTGACCTTGGTTATCATACACCACTATTCACAGCAACTGATGGATAAAATAATAGGATAAAGTCAAAAACTGGATAGTCTTGTCTCAATGTAATATGCCTGGCTCCGATATTCCATTAGTCCTTCATACTTAAATTATTTGTTGACAAACAATATTCAAATAAAATTTATAGCAAAGCTGTTAGCCTTGGAGAAACGTTCACCAGAGATCCATGTTTTGCACATATTATAAAAGTCAAGCAGTGCTTGATAAAAGGATTTTTTGACATCTCAGTTCCTAGTTATCATCAACCCCCAAAGCTGTCCAGCTATTCATATATATATATTTATAATATATTATTTTGTAATAGTTAATGTGAGCTACACATCACTAGACGTTTCGTTATAACGTCCACCGCAAATGTTGTATGCACATAATATGTGTATCTGCAGTGAATAGATTATATAGTCCAGGTTAGATAAAACCGAACATACAACTCACAGAAATTTACTTGGACACTCATTCATTCATTTAAAACAACGCAAAGCAGTCAATAATATGCTAGACTTGTCGACCTTTGATGACGATGGTACTTCAAGAAGATAAATATGATTGTTTGTGTCTCACTACATCAAAAAATCAATTAATAGATGTATTCCTAACTTTCTACGCCGTAGTGATACGGTCTTAGTTTGGGAAGCATCATTTTAGAAACTCGTCTGTTGTTCCAACTGCAAGTCTTTGTGCCCTGACTTGATTCATCGTGATGTACTTGGCTGTGGTAATAACGCGAGAAAGACAGAGCACCGACTCTCTAGAAGAGAAGGATCACGTCCACTGGCTGACGCACATTACAAGAAGCGACGGCCTTTCACATTGTTTCTACCCAGTTTTATATTTATTTCTTTACAATACTGACATCAAATTTCACGTTTACCCACGCATAAAAGACGAGTACCGTATTGGCAAATATTTTCCGACGCTAATGAATAGGCAAAACATTTTGAGTCATGCAGTCTTTAGACTAGGAGATTGATATACAGTAATAATAAGATTGCTTCCATCATGGATCCTTGCAGAACCCCTTTCGTGAGATGCATCGCATTGAAATTAATATAAATAGCAATGATTGAAGACTGAGACAAATAACTGGTTGTCTTGGAAGGAATGGACCAACTGTGATGCATTCCCTCCAATGCCATAACCCACAAGGCATTCCAAAAGCTTCATATTGATAAAATAGCAGTTAGATAATTGTTTAAAGTAAATCTATCAAATTCGTATAATAATGGATAAATGCTATTTTAATAGATTTTGTAGCTTAAAATCCATGTTGAAATGAAGTGATATTGAACTTTTGCGAAAACCCCATTAGGTGATACATGAATACCTTTGACAAACTATCAGGAGTGGCTATTGATTTATAATTCTTAAGCAAAATACTATATGTTTTTATTAAGAGAAACTACTTGATAAATCAGGTTTCTCCGACAAAATATAACCATGGCAAGGATTACCCGCACGCTACAATACAATACAACACTTTCGTCTAATTTTCCCAGGATATATTTAGCTCATATCAGCCCATACTCCCACGCAATACCAATTCTGTTATTATTTCAGCGGTCTTCCGCGGAAACCAACAATAATCAGTTGGATTGTTATGTATACAATAATTAATAATGGACGTGCCTATCACTTTGAAATATGCATGATAGGTGTTTTGCGATTCAAAGTTAACTAGAATGCTAGAATGACTGGCAGATTTTGGTTGTAAAATAGATTATAATTTTTTTTTTTAAATAAAGTTCACAGAGACAACTATACTAATATACAAGGCTGAATACTTAAAACTTCTGGGAACAATCGGAAAATCAGTAAGTCTGTAACATGTCCTGGTATACACTCAAAAAGAAATTCACTATTCAAGAAAGATATACTCAAAGAAATTCTTATCATTCATACCATGTGTAATAATTTAAACTCAATATCCCATATATGTGATCTAAATACAGAGTCATCGGGTATAATAATTAACAAATTCAAACAATATAGTAAATGATAAGTTTTTATAGTTCTAAGTTCTTAGTTTTTATATTTTATATTGAAATCTGTAGTGCACATCATAGCACGTAATTTTGCATGTACTATACTACTTGCCCTGTAATTGGAGTGATCTGTTGGGCAATAAAGATTATTATTATTATTATTATTATTATTATCACCATCATCCAATCTCTTTACACTTTATAAAGCTCATGTGAGATCTCACCTACACATATAAAAAGAAATTCAACAATTTCGATATTCTTGTAAAGATATACTCTCAACAATAATATCTGATCTTCCTCACACAATTCACTTGATCATAAAATTATTATTTATTTGAACGAAAGACAGTATTTCTTCAAATTAATTACTCATTTTGAGGAAAATATAATTTTCTTCACAACTGAGATTTCGGTGCTTTCCTAAAAGGTATTCCATTTTTTTGTAAGGTTATCATATTTTCTAACTAAGCTCCTTTCATATGAACTTTTAGTCTTAAAGCCACTCGTGATTATTCATCAAATTTACTGTACACTATTAATTAACCCTCCCCCTGTATGTGGGATGTGAAAAATATTAACACTTGGATACATTTGGTATTTCGACGTAGTGGTCGAATTCACCACCTAAAATTCCACCGCTGATGACCGATATCGCCTCGTTCTATTTAATGACGTTCCCCGTACAAATTTTTGTCCCTCATTCATTGGAGTATAATTAGTGAGGGTTTCATTAGGGTCCTATCAATGTACGAATTGGTTCTAATTCGTACCTCGAATATTGCTGAATAAGAAATGATTGATTTCCTTTTAGATTTAGATAGGTGTCATCGACGTTCTTTTCAGAGTGGCATCATTAGCTTTTGATTATCGAATCCCCATTATTCGAGAAGTCTGAAGGAATGGTTGGAAAAGCAAAATGACTTCAATGAGGGAGTTTTGATTTTGATGGATCTGATTAATATATACCTAATATCGATTTCTATCCAATAACATAGATCCACAAAAAATTCTTATGTATAAGGTTATATAAACTAAGGCATCCTGTATAACCAGACAAATTCAAAAAACCGGGTTAGAATTAGAATAGAACCTCCCAGGCTTTACCTCAAAAACCGTAATATTTTCATTTTTTACTGGCAGGTACCAAAACAATGAATAAATTCCGATTCAGCACCCCAAAACATATTTTCATAGAACTGTCGTAAGAGTACGAGGGCTATCGTACTCCAGAAGCGCTGCGAGAGATAAAAATCTATTCATATTGACCAAAGAACATGGGGGTACTACCACATTCATAAGAGTGGAAGAATTGTTTTTGTATGCCCTGTTTCTAAGGTCACCTGTTATTCAAAGAAAGCTATTTTTTTACATTTGGATACCTATACTAAACTCCATCGATTCTTTAGAATCCCTCACCATACGCGTTCGTTTAACAAAATTACTTTGAATCTTATTGAGTAGGTTTTTTTTCATTCTGGTAATTGTCCATTTTTTGAGTGAGAGCATTGTCCTGCCACTGTGCAGTATGAAAGGTGTTATTGGACGTTAACAGTACCATTACGCACAGTTTCTCAGTACATTTATAAACTATCCTTCTATAAGTTGCTTCTACCAGGTGTATTACTACGCCAACTGCTTCTATGATGGACCTACACATTCTAAGCCAATATTGCACAGAAGGCAGTTCATTATAAGTATGCCCTATCTAGGTTCTAAAACCTTCCCCAGTACATTCAGCAAATACAAAAGTTTGCACTACATCTGGCATTTTAGAAGCTTTGGTCTAGGCATCAGTCGTACCTCTTTCTTTATGCTTGGAAGCGGTCTGGCTTTAGGGCGGTCATCTATTGTCACAGAAAGAATTACTTCTTTGATCAGTACATTACCTCGTTATTTGGTCAGTTCCACATTTTTTTTTCTTCTCAGACATCATGAACTATCACATATCAGATGATTCATCAAATTCTGGTTCGTTTAAATGCACATTTTGGATACAAAGTTTCTGCAATTATCATTTGTTGTTCAGTAGCGATTCAGATATAACTTATATAACTTCGTACCCATTGGTTTTCCTAATTGAACAGATAATTTCAACATGAACTCCAGTATGCGAATGCAAACCTACCGCTAAGGACATGCCGCAACCTCAGTAGGTCACGTACAAAAGTTCTAAAAGAGGGTGTGTTGTCTTTTTGGAGGAAAATGCTTGCTAAATATTTCGAAACGCCCTACCATTTGTGTCGGTTAATAGGCGGATAGAATATTAAACCGAAATTCTAGAGGATTATTAGATGTAAAATTAAAACACTTAGAAGCAAAACATTGTATTTCAACATTTTAGAATATCTAGCAGTTTGATACATCTGGCATTTTCATACGATTGGCAACACTACTGCAGCCAATTTGCTCATATGAAAATATGTAAGTCAAATGTCGAATTTGAACACACGTTCTATTAGCTTCATATATTTGTATTATGTATGTATATAACAAAATCTTCGAACGATACGGCAGTTTGTCCCATTATTGCTTTTAATTTCCAAATCCTTTTTGATAAAATTTATATTTTATAAGTTTAAAAACCTAGGTATACCATAAGTTATATGAAGTAATAGCCATACCACACTGAGAACGCCGGCTCGCATTCGATCGCCGAAGCTAAGCAGCGTCGGGCATCCGAGGCCACATTTACAGAGAGAATACCCTTCAGACCCGTTCATTTAGATCCATTGAAGATAAGTATAATTCCAGCAGCCACGTAATTGCGTAATTGCTAATATGAATGTACAAGGATCAATGAATATTATAGTTTAATGAACAAAAAGAACGCTTTTATAGTTATTCGAACTATAAAGTAAAAAATAATGCATAATAAAAAATGAAATTATCAACGAAAAAATTAATATCAATCACCCTAAGACAATTTACTTGATGTGAAATTATGGATTGTGTGAACCAAGAAAACTATACTTTATACTCAATAATCATTCTGAAATATGCTATAAAGAAAAATATAATTTTCTTCACAACTAAGATGTCAATACTTTCCTAATAATTAGCCCATATTGGATTAGAAGGTTATTCTTTCCAACGGAGCCCCATTCACTTCGATCAAGAATACAAACATCTTGCAAACTGGAGAAGCGCCATTGAAAAGATGATGGTGCTGGTTGGAAATTATATGCTGCTTTCCTAGTACGCCTCTATTCGCTTCAACTAATCATTTATTCCACATCACCATCTGTGTAAACGGTACTTTAACGGTACGCATTTTCTATTTCATGTCTGCCACGCCAATTATTTTCCATTGGGTTTGATTTTTATCAACCTCCCCTCAGCATCAATGAAAAGCTGGAATTGCAGGGATCTCAGGTGTATAGGTGTGAATGTGATATTTAAGTTATGAATATTACCTCCCTCAAATACAGATACATATTTCTTATATTCGATCTTTCAAACTTGAATTGGGGAAAATATTACATGACGCAAAAGGGGGGATAAGGAAGTCACATTGGTATAGTTTGGACAGTTTATTGGTTCTTCTTTTTGAGGTTAGGGAAGGAACACTGTCTATGATGACAGCTCATGAAAATTTTCCATCCTCTTAGATTCTCCCTCAAAGAACAAAATTTCATAATGAAGTTGAACTATTTGCGGCAAGACTATGAAATGCTTTAGTCAATATTACAACCAAGATTATCATATGCTCAATTTGAGATTTTGCTGCTCTTACTGCGAATACTTTTCCAGGCTTGAATTTGGAAATATTTACTCAAGTTACCAAAAATATAGTATTCTTAGTTTAAGCTTATGATAGATTTGCGCATAAAGGCAAACTTGGTATGCTTGAATAAAAGCACATACTCTTCGTCTGAGAATTCATTTTCATATGTGCATGACTATGGCTCACTTAGCGATGAATCAGATATGTTTCATAAATGACTCGACGTTTCGTTCCATTTCCTAACCTTCCTCAACCCATCCCACCTTGTGACTCTCGATCTTCCCGCGCAGCGCCCCGCGCAAGCGTTCTCCCTGATCTCGTCACGACGCTCCGCTTGGCGCCACGACGCCCTCAGTTCCGCAGATGCCGCGATCCGCGCGATTCCTCTTCCGCCCGCTCCCCGCTGCGTTACTTCCGGCGCGAAACCCCGCGAAAACAACGCGAACACGCGACAGATTTGAGTACGGGGACATGTGAGCAGTGTACGTGTACAGTGAGAGCCAGTGAGCCTTCAGTGAGCCCAGTGCTGGGGCATGGTGGATCCGCTCAAGGTCTTTTGGGTGTTGACCAACAGCACCTACCTAGGTCAGTGTGACAATCGTATACAGCGTGAAACTAGCCTGGTTCTCAAATATGCGAATGCGTTGTAATTTTTACCCACTATTTTTTTTCTGATATTGAGTGGACTACTTTATACGCAGTATTTTGCTCACTCAAAGGCAAAAAGCCTATCGTGCTTCACAGAGACTGATCCTTCACATCCCTTCGATGTTCTAGACTATAGAGGTGCTTTGTGAGGTCAGGTACATCCGCAAGACGTATTTCTCGCTCCTGAATTGGGTCCAAAAGCTTTAGGGAGTGCTTTGGAGCGCATCCCTACACATGCGAGCAGTACTCTAACAATAGTCTGATCAGGGATCCGGAGCTGTTCCGGAGTCTACAATTTTCTGGAGCGGAAGAGGATTCTGGGACACTGACCTAGCGAGGCCGTCAATATGATCATATCATGTTATTGTTAATGTTAATGACCAAAAGGATGATGGAAGTATTAGGCGTCCTCCTATCTCTACCAACAAGCTTTAGATTCCCATTCCACAATTCGCGCAATGTCATTGATGAAAACAGCATGCTGCCCTCGATTAAATAAGCACCCTCAGGATGGTAGTAGTTTACCCGATTCCCTAGAGGAGATAATGGTACTGCCATATGCGATGGTACTTCAAACAGTTCGGTGATGTAAACCAAGGAGAGTTTTGGATAAAGTACAGAACTCTGAGGACGCGCATTGTTGGCAAACACATCGGAAGCATATCAATCCACCACCACCAATAAGAAGTGATCCCTGAGTAAACTATAGAAACCAGTTGCAGCCCATAGGTGGCAGACTTGATGAAAAGTTTCTCATGTCATACCCTATTCAAAGCTTTCGATATATCGAGCGCGACAACTCGAGACTATCCAATTACTCTACTCCACATATGTGTGACGTAGGTCAGAGGATCTTCCGTCTCTGCTTGCAAAAACCATATTGGTGGTCATTGATTATATTATTTTTGTCCAGGTACTTTGAAAACTGCACGTGAACAAGTCTCTATGACCTTGGACATGATGCAAAGCAGAGTCACTGGTCCATAGTTGCTGTGTATACACTTAGACTCCAGTGTATGATGAAGTCGGAATTCAATGAGTTCTCCTCATATATCCATAAACTAAGACTGTTTGTTTCTGTACTTTCCATTAATAAAAGGCAGTACTAAAGTTTCTTTAATAAATATTTTAGTGATAGTATAAATGATCATATTAATCGCTGTGACTGACTAGGTTTCAATATTCTTAATGTACAATGATTTCATACGTACATTAGTTCCGTTTCAGTTTTAGCGTGTATTTACGAAGAAATATGCTATTCAATCTCTTTAATAATTCGTCAAGTGAATCAAATCTGTATTCCACGTGCAGTTATATCACTTTATTGATTGTGATTAGATTTTGTAGCGGCTGATCCGCTTGAACTAAATTTTGAAAATTACAAAAAATTCCAAGAACCTAATATTATTTTTTGAATTCAATCATAACTATTGGAAGTTGAAAAGCCGATTCAAACGTTCATTTCTAAACTGATATTTTGCGTCGGAAGTACAGCGTAAACCTCCTTGACTTCATTTGTTTGATATATGAGTTTACAGATGGAACACGTGTAACTCCTATAAAATGTGTTTTTTTGGTCGATCTGGAGGAGTAAGATTGATGGATTTGCTTATTAAATAACTTTATTATTATACAGTCAAGTGTAAGAGCTCCGGGACTGAGCACCTCACATCAGAAAGAGCGTAGGTGGATTTTAAAGTTCAGGCACTACTGTGTTGGTTAAATTATGTGGGCTGGAATGCTTTGGAAATATGCAGCAGTTGTGAATATCTTTCTTACTTTTACCAATTAACCACCCACACACATTCAAATAATTTGCTATTTCGATACCTTGTTGTTTGTGGTTGTTTCACATATGTATCACGATGTGATGTTAGAAGTTGGAAATGTAAATATTTCTCCTCATGTTGTACCGTACAGGAGATTTTTGATTTAGAAATTACAAAATTAACCTTTGGTAGTTTAGATTCACATAATTTGGTATTTTTTCATTATATGAGTTGTTGATGCGAGCATTCTTATAGATGTAAAAGGGTATAATTTGTTCTACATTTATTGTACACAGGTATTCATGCAGGTTAAACAGCGAAATTAAACACAGCTTGGGAAAATACAAGCACAAAAATATTATTTTCATATGTTGCGCTAATCATACTCTATTTGTTTTATGTCCATACATTGCAAATTTTTCATTTTCCTTATTTATCATACGAATCCAGCAAATAATGTTCCGGAAAACATTGAATTTAACGCATATAGAAATTCCCATTTAATGTACGCTATAACTAAATCAAATAATATGCACAGCTATTTTAGAATATATTTCATTTTCAATGGCCGAGTAGATATCCGTGATTTTTATTTTAAACTCGATTACGTAATTGAAATGAGTTGCTGGTTATGAGGTACTTTTCAAATCATGCGTTTCAAGCAGTCATATGACATAAAGGTACTAATATAATAAAATATGATATGACAAATTTTCATCGGATTCCGAAAGTGAGACTTAATTAATAATTGGAAAAATTATTAAGATGAATTTACGGCTGGTGGGTGTCAAACCCACAATCTCCCGTTATCTGGGCAGACGGCAATAATACGCTATGGAAGGTATTTCCTTCTTCGTCAAGTTCCATCTCCTAGCGGATATTATCATGGCAATCCTGACTTTGTTTGCAGCTGTTCTAAGCAATTGATTCGACGTCATTCCAAACCAATCTCTCAAGTTTTTCAGCCAAGGGGTTCTTTGTCTTGCTTGGCGTCTCTTGCCCTTGATTTTCCCTTCCATAATATTTTGTAGCAGTACATGTTTGCGTCCCCTTATATCATGACCAAGGTGGCCTAGTTTTTTCTTTTGAGCGTGTTAATTATTTCTCCCTGTTTTTGTATTATCTGTCGTAGTTCCACATTTTAGACCCTATTAGTCCAAGAGATCCTCAGCATTCGTCGATAACTTATCCTGTTGTATTGAAATTACAAGTGAAGTCACCACACTGCATATTGATTGTTGAAGCTGTCTACATTAAAACTTGATACAAAGAAGCAGGCAACAGGTTTGTAAGCCTCATTCTGCACAAACCAAATTCTACACCTTGTTACAATATTGCTTAGACGAAAATACCATGAACTTCTCTGAAGAGCGTGAGAGCTTTTCCTCTGCCGCTGCCTTTCCAATGATGCTGAGAATTATTACTTTGTGACTTTATCAGGGTAAAATTCCAGGCTAACAAAGAACGGGACTTGTTTCAGTTCTGTAGTTACAGTTCAAAGAGAAAATGCAACTTACTGCAAGAAGACGCAACGCATACCGAACAGTAATAGCTTTACCGACATACAGCAAACTGAATATGAATTATGTTGATAGGAAAGAGCAAGATCTGCACTAGATGATTTTATTACATTATATTATGTAGAATGTTTGCCTGTAGTTAATCAAACTTATGTGTATGCTCTCCACTATACATATGCCCTCTATAGACATGCATCTTTAGCCTAGAATTAACAGCTCAGTTTGGCGGTCTGAACCAGGTAAGGATGTGATGGTGCCTTATAGCGGTAATAGGTTCCCAGGTACACACTTTTTACGATGGACCATGAAGATGCCACTTTGTACCGAGATGAATGTTACAGCCAAACGTAGAGGGCAAACATATTTTTCTATACTTATTTTGTACATTGTTGTTTTTTTCTATAGTCTATGGACGAGTATATTATGCCAAAATTGTGTGTACTGCGACACATGTCTGTATAGATCAACTGGATTTAAGAATAAATTAGAATTTGAATTTTATTAGTGGTTTATTAATATGGAACTTACCAGACCTTTTAATAAAAGTTATGATATCCAACTGTTCCGCTTAATATAATATCTCTGTCAGACTCCATTATTCCGAATACATGGGCCCTAAGGCCCCAACAGATACACTTGGCAAGAAAGTGGAACTAGTTTCCGTCCTCCTCCGACCACTTCGGGACTTCCACTCTCATGAGGGACAATTGTCTCTTCAGTCTATAGTAGAGGGGGTATTTTTGTGCACTCTAACTATTCCTGAAATTTAGCCGAAAGAAGCTTAACTGATATGGTTTTCTAGTATACTTGAAAGAGCAATTGCACTTGAGCAATGGAAGACCATTGTAGATTATCAAGCAATCTCAAAAATGTCATTATATTACAGACTAGCATGCCAAAGTGTTTTTAGTTCTTGCCTGAGCCTTAAGGAAGCCTAATTGATGAAACGCAATTGACAGTCAGCCAAAATTTCTGTAGGTTGTCCTCAAGAATAAGATAGACTGGTTGCTATTTTGAGGCTATTTTGAGGTAGCTATCAAACTAACTCATCTTTCATAAAGGACGTATTGAGCCTTACGGAAGCCTAATTGACCAAACGTAATTTATGGTCAGCTAGGTATTCCTTAAGGTGTCATTGAGGGTAAGATTGCTATTTTAAGGTAGTATTGACGTTAGTTGGTTCAGTCGGAAAATGCTCTACACTCTCGCTGTTATAATAATATTTCATAGTAATTTCAATGATATTACGTGTATCTGGGTAATTTTAAATATATAATTTTTCAACTTTCTCATTTATATCCGTCACAATAATTTGCCATAGCTAAATAAGATGGAAGAATATTAGGCATATGAGTCGTGGTAGCGGTACTGATTGCAAAGCAAACAAATGTGGAAATTTCTTTCGAGAAATTCAAGGACATAAATTGTTGTGTTGGTATCAACGCTTATGTAAGGAAAACTTCTAAGGTCGCCTTGAGTAACGTATCCATTCGCTTAACTCAAGGTAGGGACTATAAATCCGAACCTTAGGATAGTAGAATAAACTGGAAGGTTACATAAATTAAATAGAAGTTTTCTAGAACTCTATCTTATAAAAAAATAGGAATTGCCTGAACTAGGTTTAATCAAAATTTGCTCGGTGCCATAGAGTGTATCTCGAAAATTAATCTGGAGATTCGAGTGGTATGTTAATTATATTTGAAAAACTATACAGAATGGAGCCTTATACTTTCAAACTAGTCCAGTGCTTTTGTCACTGATGCAAAGCATATGTCTTGATTCCATGAGAAGAATCTTTCAATCAGAACACTTTTTAATTAAAATGTAATAAATTGACAGACAAACCTAACTGTCCAATAATGTAATATGCCGAAGACATTCAATTTATGGTGGAAACAATGCTATCAAATACCAAAATTCTTCATAACCTCAAAATATTTCCAGTATATTCTGTTCTATGAACTTTTCCCAACAATTTTAACCGAATACTGTCAACAATGCAGAGGGGAAACTGCCTATTAAAGCAGCTTCCAGCTTCGCACCGGCAGCTGCAGCTAGCGCAGCTGTTCTGACGAATCTATATTGTGGAAGGCGCGAGAAGCGTGCATATAAAATGCAAATGCCAAGGTAAAGATCACAGCAGCGCAACCAAATTTGCGGTGAAATTCTCCAGCAAGCCGCTAATGGGATGACTCACATAGTCTACTTGATTATAGGAGGTTTCAAACCAGCATCAGAATACCTTTAATCATAGGACAGTGAACAATTACGCAGATTATTAGACATCTTTATAGTCTACAAGTGATTTGTTTGAGCTGTAGGTAAAATCCGATGCATTTATAGACGTATGATCTGGATCAGCGAGGTCTTGCAAGACAATTGTGTGGGAATCGACAAATGAAGCTCAACTCAGGCCTAAAAATACTTAGCTACCTTGGAAAGAAAATCACAGTTTGATCTGCGAGCATTGGGAATCTAGGGACGTTGAGCACCAGTGATTTCGTATCAACGTTGTGAGGTTAACGTCAATCTAAAGAGGAACTGACGCGCCTGATATTACGCATCCATGGCCTTAAACTTCGAAGAACAGTGGCTGTGGCTAATCATTTATATTCTGTCATGTTACATATTTAACTGGAGTTGGATAATAACTCTCAAAGTCATCAGTAAAAGGAACAATTCATAACCTCAACGAACTCCTCCTCACTGGCCAAATTTCCACCTCGGACGAGGTTCTTACCAATTCTCAGTGTCACTCCTTTGGACAACTTAGTGCTGTGGAACATACTACTGGAATATATACTGTAGATATCATCAACCTCTGGCATCTCTAAATCAATGGGAATAGACATTTCTAATCTCACAGCGCTTCCAAAGTACTTTCCAGAAAGGCCTATAGCATACCTGCTGGGACTACTGAAACTCATATTCATTTACCGGAGAAAAAGCAAAAAAAAACACATTAATACAGAATTACGTAGAATGAATGTACGTCAAACGCAAATCTACAGAAGTGTTGCTGAATATATTTGCATATCTGCTGATCTGCTGATCTGCAATTTTGAGTCTGATAAGTTATTGAGGAAACTAAGACTTTGGATCGAATAAATTTTGATAAATTAATTTGTTGTAATATGAGAAAAAGATATTCAATTCGTACCTTACCTAAAAGTGTGTCTATAAAAATGTATGCTGGAATATCTTTTGTAATTGAAGATGTAAATATATTAGTGCAATACTTACAATAAATTAACGTCAAAGTGACAGCCAACTAAGTGAGCTTTATGTACCTATGTTCGAACCACACGATGCTGGAAGAATCTTATTTAGTATGAAATATTACATTTGATTAATAGGAGTTTTAATAATTAGTGCTTTTCATATATATCTGGGCCATACTAAATGTCTTTCTCTTTTACAGGTAAGCAATTCTGATGGTCCGATGTCTTTTCGTGTGAGTATATATTACCATTATTTCGTCTGATTAATTATTATAATTATATTGAGAGGCAAGGTGTAATACGATTCTCTAGAAAATCAATATTCTTTTCTATGATGCTCTTGTTGATTTAAGCACAGTTCAGAATTAAAAGTAATGATTGGGTGCAAAATACTGCGCAACGACAAAGTAGATCTGGAAAGTATTCTTTATTGGTTCGACAACCTTTTCATCCCCGTGAATAGAAAGCCCACAGTTAATGGGGAATAAAATAAACTGGAATCAGTGTTATATGTGTAACGGATCTCGAATTCAAACGAAACTGTAATCCTCCCTGCTCCTCTTCGACGAAGTCACCCGCGCGGTGTAGCAACGGTGGCAGTTAAGCCTCCAGACAAAACGACAAACCGAAGTCGACTCCTTTATCTTTAGTATTAGTGGAGTGAGTCCGGAGTCGTTGTCGTTGGAAGGACGTAGGGGTCCCTTGTCAATTCCCAGTGACCGCACTACCGCCATTATACCACGCCCACTAAGATGAGACTCTCACCTCCCTTTCTCACCCCTATCACCCAGCCTCAACACGAATGGGAATTTCCGACTGTCCACGACAGGCCAGAGATCTCCTATAACCGCAGTGGTAAAGCACAGGCGGAGGCTGCACTGAAGCTAATTAGTCAGTCTAACAAGGAGAATATCAAATATGCGAATCACAAATTCCAGCCAAGTTCTGGATTGATTTTACTCCATATATAATTTATAGGGCAGAGCCCCCATTAGCATTGTTATATTTGATTGTGAATCCTAATACACTGACATCGTACACTTTAATGGAAAACTGTGCAGTTGTCTTATGAGATCTAGCATTAATGTAAATTCACCAACTGACAGATCTTCTATAAATTCACTTCACTTGTCACTGACCAAAACATGATCGTAAAACACCTTCAGCGATGAAAGAAAGACGGTGACACTTGACAGTACTGTCATTCACACTCCCTCAGAACAGGCAACATTTGGCAGAATAATGTGGCTGGAAGAAGTGAGAAAAGTAAGTTGCTCACTTTTTGTCAATACATTTTGCATAGACCTGCTTAAAATTGCAGCCTCCTTTTATTTTACGGAAAGAAATTAATTTTCAAGTTTTACACGTTGGCTCATTTTAAGACTCATACTTCACTGTTTCATAAACCTTAACTACAAAAAACCTTCAAACAGAAGATGCAGGATATCAAAGTTTAAAATCTATTCCAATTACGGAAGCATCTAACTGGGCTCTTGTTCAACTGCCTGTCACTCGAAAGCGTTTTATAAAAGTAATAGCGATGGAACTAAAGACGATACAGAAAAGCAGCAGTCAAGTCTATAACAACATTTATCTACACCTAGATAAAAAAGATCACGTCCTTCTGCAAAAGAAGGGGTGAAGGGAGGAGGATTTTAATATCATGCGTAAGGTGATTGAAATATTCAATTGCGAACTTAGTGTAGTGCCAATGCTGCAAAAATCACTGATAAAAATTCGGGAAAAATAGGTTATCCTTACGATAGGCAGGAGTTGAGGTGCCACCTGGAAGCTTATCGTATTCCGTCCTATTTTAAATAAAATGTCGCGCCGCCTATGGCCCCATAACCCCTACCGCTTTTTCAGCCCATTTACCCCTTCCGTCTCTGGCCTTCTCTCACAGGTCGAACAATAAGATATTTACCCTTATATCCGGAATCCGACCCATAGACATAAGCGAGAGGGGGGGAGGCGGATGGAAAATAACTATCTATGCAAATTAACAACCAATTAATTATACTAGATTTCCAATCTTTTCCCCATCATGAAATCAATCTCCTTCGCATCGCGACACGTGTGTGAAGCCCTAACATAATCCAACAGTTGATCCAAGGCGGTGATTGAGAGATTTGTTTCCCCAAAGAATTTCCTGAATGACTTTTTCACTTTCCCGAGATTGTCTGTAGATGAGCGGAACCTATTTAAATGTAAATCATAAAGGAACAGAAAAGTTCTAGCAGCTTTCCGTGTCTACCTTCAAAGTCATTCGCAAATTGATTCTCAAAGGCCCTCGCCCACTGGAGTACATTGCGCGGAATAAAGACTCCAGATAAAAATGTTTACTCGCTGAGTTAAAATATGCCAGGGTAGACGATCGTCTTCATTCGGAATAATTTAACACTTAATGTGGTGCTTGGAATTTGCTTCGTTGGAGGAGCGCTTTTGCCCGTTTTAAGTGTGTCTTTAGATAAGGTTCCCATTAACAAAAATGAAGTTAAGTGGATTGGCTCTGTACTGACCACGTTTGGAAGAACGTTTCCCAGGTATAATAAACTGCGGATTTTAAGGAGCCTTCTAAGCTGTTCTCATGCGGATCCATTTCTATCAATCTTTGGTACTACTACACGTCTCAGATGCTGGTTAGCCTTTGCAATGGTCATTGTACAATTATTTATATTACGTACACAAAATCGCGGATTTAGGTATTTATGTTTATTTGGAATATATTCAGTTTGATATTATTGAATTAGTGCACACGCCTGGAATTATTTTTATCTACTCGACATATCAAGAAAGAAACATGACAAATTGAGGTCTAGTAGGTTGACGCTGTATTTCCTATGCAATCGCAAGGATCTTAAATATGTTATGATTAAAAAAGTCCCAATATTTCAAACATACTTCAACTGGATTTACTGTTCTGAAATACGTGCAAACTAAAGTGTAAAAATATGTGGAAGAAAAAATATTTACCGGGCAAATTTATCGTAATTGTAGAAGAGAGAAATATGCATGGGTCTAAACTTATGATTCCTTGATCTTTTTCTTGGCGCGTCGCAACCGTCCAGTTCAAAGATCATCGAAACATTGCTGCTTGTCAGCGAGTATTCTCTTGATCGACTGTTTCTTCCTTAGTTTTTTGATGAAAACTCCACCGCCACTCAACCGATTTTTTAGAATTGCATTGCTTTTTCGTGCTTGACATAGAAGTAACCTACTGTTAAAGTTTCATCACGATCAAAACCATGCTCTCTCCGAGTTATAGAGGGTTCAAGGATTACTGGACAAGATATACAGACTGGAGAGACAAACCGACAGAAGTGAGGGCCATGGTGTTTCGTTATATCATGAAGCAACAAAAAAATACAATATCTCGAATTCGAAATTTTTTGCGATTACAATTGTTCCTCACTAGTTAACGCGGAAGTAGAATGGAATGCCAGTACACACGGTATTACAGAGAATAGAATAATATTGAGACTTCGAAATATAGCTTCATTATAGCAACTCCCAATTTATATGAACAGCTTGGATATAACGTTGACCAGAATTGAATTATTAATCGAAAAATAAACCGCGAAATAATGATTTGAATATATGTATCTGTTGTTGACGCGAAACATGTGAAGCACGTAAAAGTGAGAACAATGGTTTTCCAAATTTTATTGAGGCGGTTCCTAACCAATTTTAATATGATTGAAATTTATTGTCAACGAGGTTATGCTGTAACAAAAATGACAGATGATAGATTAACTACCAAACAACGAGAGTTAAGAAAGTGTTTGTAGCACTAACTTCTTTGAGTAAGTTACGAAAACCATAAAAAACTGACTTCCGTTTATTTGACAGAGAGAATAAGTTTCCATTCCATCGTCTTCAGCTTTTTTACCTGAAGAAGATTGCATACATCAAACTCATCGAAATATCGTGAAACGAAGAAATCTCAAGACAATGGAAGTGTTATTGAAACATCTACATTGCCTACAAATATCAAACAACAACTACATCAAGTGTATGCTGTCCACTATACATAAGACTTACTATTGACATGCATGTTTCGTCTTCAGCCTAGATTTGTCATTATAGCTTGGCGGTGTGAACATTTTGGTGGTATATACGAAACCTAGTCAAGGGTGTGATATTTTACGAAGTCAAGGTCCTAACACTTGTCCTTGAAGTAGTGACAGATAGCCCTTACGACATCTCTTAACCAAGGTGAGCTAATTTGAAGCGACATCCCTTTCTTTTCGTCATAACATCGTAAAAAGTGTTTACAAAATACCAACTATGTCGCTGTCAGTTCACCCTTGTCGGCAGATTTCGTAAAGGCTGTGTGTCACCGCCTGAAGATGCCAGTGTTAGGATTATGGAGGGTAGAGGTTAAGGAAAACCATCTCTGTGTATCCAAAAGTATCCATTGAAGTTAGTTAAATTATGGTGGCACTAGTGTATCGCTAGGGTAAATTTCAAAAGAAGCGCAGAAAACTACTAAAGTATGATAGAAAAGGAAATAATGAATTCCTCATTGCTTTAGAGTACTTTTAATCTATTAACTATTATAGTTGAGATTCTGTAGTTCTATTAACTACTCTAGTCACCAAGAGCATTAAAATGTTTCAACTCAGTGCACTTCACTCCATCTGCAACAGCTAAATTCGTTTCATTTTCCTTTGAATTTACTACAGCGCTAATCTGGAGGGTTTCAGAATTACTATCTACTGCTTACAGCTGAACACTTTACCAATGGATCTCCCATATGAGGCTGCCCTCTCCTTACCTCTAACTTTCATAGGTAGGACCTTGAACTGGCACAACAATAACTAAGCAGTATTCCACTAACCAAAAATACCTTTCAGTTATACAAAACCAATTTGGCGAGCTATAAAATAATATGACTCTCCTCAAAGTTGAATTGCAAACTCACTAATTGAGTATTCTTTGAGGTGGAGAGTTGGCCTACAAAACACTATTTTCATGTAATCCAGATGTGCACAATCTGAATTTCCATACGGTTAATAATCCTCATTGTCTCCATATTTCTATTACTGTGATTTAAAAGAGGGCTTCTACGTCTACAACCCGTGAAAATGTATTTATGCTGGGTAACGAACAAATTTCTATCTGAAAAGAACCCTTAATATTCTATGCGAGGCTTTAGCAAAGCGGAAAAAACTGAAAAATAAATATTCCTCAGTTGTATTACTCCCTTTGATCTTGGATTAAGACTGAAATGGCAACGAGAGTTGTAAATTACACATTTTTTGCTGTTACATTCAGGATATCTATTCAAGTTCCTGGAGATAAGTTGTTTACATGGTGAAACAGGTCGAGGAATTATAACTTTAACATCATATTTAAGAAAGAGAATTCCGGCTTTTGTGTATATACAGACGACTTCAAAATGAAAGTAGGTGTTGGACCAAGAAAAAAATGTCAGTTTAGGATGAATAAAAAGATACATACTAATATTCCTGTGTTTATGATGCTTGAAGCAGCGTTACTCATGGTGATATAGAAAATTGAAGCAGAACCCACCGAACATGGAAATATATTATTCTGCTATAGTTTGTAGACTTGTTTAGTTTCCTTCTAACTTGGACCACTAAAAAGTAATCTTACGCACGAAATGGAGAGGTTCCATATGATAGCTGACGTTCTGGTAAGAGAGGCAGTTGTCGATTACTGAAAATTTGAAGCAATTTCAATACCGGATTCACTCCAATAGTACATAGGATGTACAATAAATCTAGTTCATCCAACGAAGGGTCAATTCTAACCTACACTGGGCTTCAACAATATTGATGAAATGTTACATATCGTTCCAATAATAACCAAATATACCTATGGGATAGTTATGACAGTGTTAAAATAATCTCCATTTAAAACTGTTCAAATACAGGATGCTACATAGCTAGGTAAGTAGCTAGAAAAGAAGCAGTGCCACTTCATATTATACAACAATATTTTTTGATGTTTGGAGAAGTTTTTGACTCAACAATTTAAACACATAATTATGTAAGAGTATTAAAGCATTATAGAGATAGTTTTTGCATAAAATGCCTGATTCTTTTTTCATTCTTAAGATAATCTTAAGAATAAGTAAGGGTGGCATGGAGAATGTTAGAGAAACTAGAAAATCGTCATCCAAATCTTAAGAACTTTAAAAAATTTACTGTTCCTTACTTGTCACTTGTCAACTTTGCTATGAACAGATAAAGTAATAGGTATTGCTTATAACTATTCCGATATACTTGCTTGCGCAAAGAACGAAAGAACTCTAAAATAATTTTTAATGATACAGTAAATTCAGCTTGTTCTTGGAACTAAAAATCTCAAAAACCTTAAGAATTATGTTTATGTTTCCACTCGTGTTTCTTTCAAAATTGAAACTAAGAGTTCGTGAATCTATTTCTCTCTTGAGTAATGAGACATAATAAAACATAGCTTTGAATACTAACAAAATACACAATAGGTAGCACTGAGCATCATTGGAGTGCCCTGATTTGCGGGATGCGCTCCAAAGGAGTCTCTGAAACTTCTGGATCCAATTCAGAAACGAGCAATACGTCTCGTGGATGCTCCTGCCCTTCCAAGGAACCTCTACAGCCCATATCATCTGAGAAGGGTGACTGATCTGTCTCTATTCTATAGATATTATTACGGCAGTTGTTTGACCGAGCTGTCTTGTATAATAATAATGAACCAGTGCAGCAAGTACAGCCAGGTCCAGCATATATCGAGCTTCTTCCAAAATTCGTACTTCATAGAACCTTGGCATTGCTGGAATGACCTACCAGGGACTTTGTTCCCCGATGGTTATTGTGATTTAAAGTCAATGTGAGTAGACGTTCTCCCTTTCGCAGCGCTTCTAAAGCATGATAGGCTTTCTGCTTTTGCGTGAGGCAATCTATAAGATACTATTTCGATTGAATAAATCTCCAGTTTCATACAGTCCACCCTGTATTACAGCATTGCAAGGTAATCCGCTGGAAAAGTTCCTTGAGTAAGTTCGAATTTCTGGTGGAAATGAAAGATAAAGGCGCTGCATGATTCATATTTTGGACGCTAAAAAACTTGTTCCCCTAACTCCGAGCATTTTATTGCACAAGTTTTGAATCTCATAAAAGATGCTGCTTTTGTTTGCTATTAAAGTTCCGACTTAAAACATTGTGAATATTCATTATTGCTTCCGGACGCTGGAGCTATTGTCCACAATATCTTTCGTGTTGTCTGCGTTCATCGCGTTTCGAGGAAACTGCAATTAAAAAAGTACATTGTTGAAATTTATATATCTGGAGTAGTTTAATTTTTCACCAGCGTTAAGCAGTCGGTCATTACACCGAATCAGAACAAAATTGTTCTATCTGTGATTTGCCTTCTGTTGGTGGCATGAGTTCCATTCTGGACGTGATACGAATTTCGTATGTATATGAACTGAATAAATATTAAAAGCTATGTATGAAACTAGTTGCACAGAATGGAACGTTCTATCAACCGGTGAATTTTACGAATCCGATGCAAACAATGATGTGAATTTAACAATTTGCTCAAAAGTAATTGGTAAACTTTATTAAAAGATTATAAGTATTAAGTTTAAACTTTCTGTTATTTGCTTAATTTTCCTGTATGTCATAAAACAAATTCTTGTTCAAACATTATGTAGGATAATAATAGATTTTTTTAATCCTCCAAAGTGAAACTTTATATGGTTACAAAAAGGCGACTATACATTTATATATTCTTTGGTCATTTCTTACCTTTGCATAGCGTTTTGTTACTTATCTAGTTTTTGGATCGATGTAGCTCGACGCCCATATGGATCGAGTAGCGAGAGTCGCACATCCCTTTCAATTGTCTTTAATTGTTGTTTTATCTTGTTTTGTGTAGTTTTTTCACATTTTTTTTACTTGTTTTTCTTCTTCTTCTGGTACCATCTCCTAACCGAGGTTGGCAATCATCATGGCTATCCTGACTTCATTAACAGCTACTCTAAGCATTTATTTGGAGGACATTCCAAACCATGCTCTCAAGTTTTTAAGTCAGAATGTTCTTCTCCGCCCTTGACTACGTTTTCCTTTAATTTTACCATCAATAATATTTTGCAATAGTTTATACTTTGGTTCACTAATTCAAGCTTCTTCCTTTAAAGCGTTGTTATTATTTCCTCTTCTTATCCCATTCGATGTAAAACCTCAACATTTGTAATCTTATCAACCCATTATCAGCTCTGGAAATCTCTATACTTGCTTTTATTTCATGTGTTTGGTTAGCAGACTCATTCAACCATGTTCCTGAGTATTTATAACGTTGAACTCATTCGATTGGCGTGTTGTCTCATGTAAGACTTACATCGATGTTGTTTTGCTTTGTAATGATCATTTATTTTGTCTTTTTTACATTCATGTTAAGTCCATAACGTTTGCAAGCATCATTAACACTTTGTAGTAGCATTTCTAGGTCGTCTATGTTATCTGTTAATAGACCTGTATCGTCACCGTAACGAAGGTTACTCAATATTTGTCCATTTATGGATATCCCTTTATCACCCTGTGTCAGATCCTCCTGGAAAATTGTTTCACTGTATACATTAAACAACAGCGGGGACTTATAGTCCCCCTGACGTCCCCTGACGAACGCCCCTCATAATTTCAACCTCGTCGGATAATTGATCCTCGATTCTGATTTTCGCTGTTTGACACCAATATAGATTAGCGATTAGTCTGATGTCACGACTATCCAGGTTATTTCGTTTCAAAATATCTATGAGTTTATGATGTTGCACTCTGTCAAACGCCTTCTCAAAGTCAATAAAACACATACACATGTCCTGATTTATGTCCAGGCACCAAACAAAGCTTCTCTCGTGCCCATACCTCGTTTTTTACTACGTGCGCCCATTGGTGTAGGATATTACTCGAGGAGTCCACTACTGACTGCCCTGAAGATGGGCTAATATAGGCCGAAATGTCGGCAAAGTCAACCGTCTGTATTTCTGGAATAAAATGTTATTCTACCTGGGAGTAATGTTTTGTTTTCATAACTTGTTACTGCCATTAATGCTAAAATGTCTAGGTTATATCTCGAAATCTGAGAAACTATTTGAATGTATTTGATGACCAGCAAGTGGTAAATTGAATTAGGCTGACGATTAGAGAATATCATGTGGATCTAAAAAAAATTCTAGAATAAATTGAAATACCACATAGCCGGGATTTTCCAGGATCTACCCGGAATTTAGTTTACTCATATCCCGGATTCATATTTTGAAGTTCTGGAAACCACGGAAACATCATTTAATCTGTCGTTTTACCACAGTCGTGTACGGGTGAAAACGCGGAACTATTGGTTCGCCTGAATTTTAATTTTTCTTGCGCAAAATTTTCCAAAATATTTGATGGGCTCAAAGAAACAGAACTGCTTGATGCAGCGAAAACTGATTTGTAATACAACAGGAAAAAACGATAATATAATAAATTTTATATAATTATTTAGAGGATATTTTTTAAACTACTTTAATATTCAGAACTTAAAAAAATATGTCTGTTTTATTTAAAATCTATTGTCTATTTAGAAATGTATATTCTTTATGATTTTGCGTATTTTAACTCTTGTTGAAAATTTAAAAAAAAATATGAGTTTTGATGCGATTAAGTACATGAGTTAACAGCTTACGAGACGGATATCCTCGAATCGCCTCCACCAAATGTGGTAATCTTAGCTTAGGTTGAGAACGAGACATGCATATCTATAGCAGCCATTTCTACATCGGAGAGAATCAACTCAGCCAAACGATAAATTTTCCAACTAGCTTCAATGTTAAAAAAGCACTGAATCTTCCCGTCCTTCATCGTATATTCTTTTAAGTAATTATTTTCCTCCTAATCCCAGCTGATAACCCGCAGCTCAATCCCTGCCTGTCAGAGTCCGCCCTCTTTTAATTTTCTCACACCTTAGTTCGATCTATAGAAGCCCTCACGGTTGCTTTTCTAGCATTCCTCGGCTTTTCCGATTTAATTTTTCTAATTTAAACGTCCCATAAATACCTCTAGCGGAACCGGGAATGCTCAGCAAGGCGTGAAGGGGAATAGAACGTATATATTATCCAATTTCGCACTAGCTTATGTTCCCACTAAAACTAAATTTAGATTAGGAAAGGGAATTTACTCGATGGTAAGCCGGTTTTATTCCGTCTATTTGTTTTTGGGGTTAAAGCTTTGTCATTCGGACGACTCCAAGTTATGTATTAAAGTCTAGTGACCATATATAGATTCTGTGCTTGTGAGGTGATTGGACTGTATTCACGGTTAATCGCCATCGTCGCTTCCATCCCTTCATGCCACACTATTTATATAAATCAAACTAGAGAATTAACAGCAAGAATCATCAAATATAAGTATATCTCAATCCTCAGAAAAAATTGTCAGTTAGTAAACCTCCAGTTATCAGCAATTGCATGTTAAATCATTCCCAGATCCATGTAGCTGAGTGGCTGTCACGCAACATATAGCAATAAAACTGTCAGATCTTCATGTTTTGTGAATGTTAGATGCTTCATAGAAGTGTAGAGGTCAGAGTGTAGATGCTCTTACGTCAGGTGAACTGAAGACAATTGAAGACAGTAAATCAAACGAAACGTCGTTATACTCAAAATTATATAGACAATTCAAGTCCGAAGCACAACAACCCTATTTTACATGTTTAACGTTCATTTTTATTACTGTATTGTAAACACATCATTTCTAAATTTGATAATGTTAATTTGCACAATAGTTCCCTTGTCTGCAGGGTGTGAGGTAGGATCTGTTGATCTAATGTATGATACCCCAGATATTCATCTGATTTCACGGATAGTGGCTCTAAATTGTATCGACCTAGAAGCAGCTGTATTTCCAGGAGGCTGAATAGCACCACAAAGTTCGGCAGCGGCATCTTTGGGCATGTTGGGGGTGGAATTCACAAACAATTTCGCACAACATCGACAGTCACCCACCGCCAAACTCCGTTTCCGATTGTGTCTTGTTTCTGTCGGTTTGTGTGTTTGTGTATAGAGGCACGTACGATCGAGACATCTTCTAATGGCTTCCGTGACTTGGCAATACAACTAGGCCAATCGAACTGATTCATGTAGCAAAAGGGTTGGATTTAGGAGAGATGGAAATGGAGATGAATTATGTAAGGAAATTCATTATTCGCTTTGTCATATCATTCACAAAAGCTAGACATTAGATTGATAAAGATTACTTGATTTATCTTATTTATCCTAACCGTTAGCTAAGACTACTTGTGATTACTGAACGAAGTTTACTAACAATTTGGCTGCCTTAGGACATTTTTTTAAGGCAAACATGACCACAAATTGAATTTTGTAAGTATAATAACATTGACATTATTATATTAATTATCTCCAGAAAAAAACAGCATACAACCTGAAAACTTTCTTATTTGGAATCAAAAGAAAAAGCATATAACGCGAAGAAGATAACCACGTCAATTTGAAGGTCACAGATTCCACCATAAGTTGAATCACGATTGTCTTTCTAGTTTTCGAGTAAACTGACCCAACTTTGTATAACCAAGTTTCTCAAAACTAAGGGATTTTATGTCGTTACCTTGAGATTGCACTTCTGAATGTAACTCTTTTTATCTCATAACCCAGGCACCGTTTTGTTTCTGGGGAAAAGATGCCTCATTTTTTATGAACAATGCAAGTGCATCAATTGAACATCTTATAGTTCTAGAATTTGCACGGTCCTAGATACTGTTGTAAATTACAATACCAATATAATTTTTTAAATGTCATTTTATATTTTGAAAGAAGCTGCTGAAACGATTGGAACGCTAGTATTAGTACTATTCTACTATTTATCATATCTTATCAGGGCGGTCCGTGAGATCTTTTCTCTTGAGTCGCGACCAATATAACATTCGCCTTTAAGCAATAACATATAGGGTGGCCCATCAGTGAGGTACCGCAAGACATAAGTGCTAAGGAAAGAACTTTCCGGAAAGAATCCTAAAAGCGGCTAATTAATACTGGAAAGCCTACTATATTACTCAAGTGAATGTTGAAAATATTGTCCACTAAACTCCATAATGTAATGAAGCAAACATTTTGAAGCATTTCTGGTGTTATTACATGGAGTGCTGCAGACTTTGAATTTAAGTGTCCCCAAAAAAATATAAGGGACATAAGTCAGGTGACCGAGGAGGCTACTCAGTTACACTCTTTCGTTCTGAATGCGCGTCGTTCAGATAATTTCGCGCATTTTGCGACGAGCCTCATCAATTCTTCAACTATCCAGTCGACCCTGCATTTAAGAAGTTTTATATTTTATTCACACAGCCAAGTACCATATGGGGCTGTTCATCGAGACTCATTAACATTTATTGCTATTAACATAGGCAACGCACAACATATAACCATCTTCTGACACATCTATCAAACTCAGCTTTATATCGTAAACTTCGAAGCACCTCAAGTACTTTATCTATTACACAATGGAGTAACTAATTTATAACACAAAATCATCAGGCAACTGAGCGTTCACGCTCTAAGAGGGCTTACCTTACCAAAACGCAATCAATTTATATTATATCACAGGACTAATGGAAATTGATGTACGCTGTGTAGATCGCTGGTATTAAAGACAGAGTCTATTAGTGATTAAAATTTATCAATTGAAAACCGGTAATAAACTTGGTGAATGTAGTTAGCTATTTGTCGGATAACTTTATTCTCATTTCGCAAGATCTGGTTTGATGAAAGTTACTAGGGTAGAAGCTGGCCAGTTTCCTGCTGAAAAAGCTGATGTAAATTTAAGGTGCTTTTATTTGGTGGAATTCTTACATCATGTCGATATAAAATGGTTTGTCTAACACATAAACAAAGATGTTAGATGAAAGTTCTGGTTAAAACTCACCATCGTTTTTTCTGAATATAGTTTTTTCACCAGATCAACTATTTCTCTACAAGTTCCAGGTACAGAGATCACGAAATACTGTTTTAATAAGGAGATGAATACCTTTCATTTGGTTTCTCATTCACTGCAAGACTCTGCAGTTATGGCAAACGCCAAAGGTGAGAAAATGAGCCTGTCTTGCTGTCTAAATAGAATTTAGAGCATATCCAGAGCCTATAAACACGCAAAGTTTTGGTCTCAGTGTTGCACATATCAATGGGATGAAATCGGGAGTCTATAAGTAACTCTAATCACACGTTCTCTCGAATTATATCTGTTCCTGGATTCAACATCGGATTTCTGTGCATGAAATATTAAATAATAATTTAATTTGAGAGATATTTGTATTTGCATATACTTTCCTTCCAATTACTCTTCAATGACGGAAGCCACTGTTCCAATTTCCTGAAGCGTATGAAGTGTGCAACGCTTCCTGAACGTTTTATCCCAATTAAACTAGTAGATTAGTTCTTAAAGTTAGTTAGATATTAAACTTTGTAACTCCATTTGTTACGTCTTTCGAAATGTTAATTTTATTAGCCAGCAGTAGACCTTTGGGGTACACTCAGGCAATTAGGAGCCAAACGACGGCGAAAGGGTGGGTGGAGGAGGTGAACTGGTACTAGTTACCAACTTTCTTCACAGTCAAAGCGCTTAGATGTACATAGTCAGAGTTCATTGCTTCGAGCAAGCTAGTCTACCGGCATAGATAATTGAGCAGGGTGAGTACAAAGATAGTTCATAATACTCTCATAGTCAGTGCACTAAAAGAAGAAATTTGATTTGTGAAACTATGTGTTTAATACACAATCCTTTTATCTGCATGATGGAAGAGTTTCAGCAAGTAAGCGCATCTACAATCTACATGATATTAATTTCTTTCCAAAAATTAATTTTAGAAAATCTCGAATTCGTTTGATCCTATGTATTTTAGTGTATTTCGGACCAGCTTCTTTCTAGAGTCCACGATCACTGTATCCTAAGTACTTACAATCAGAATAGTTTCATTTTATGCTCGTAAAATTCCACAGCTTTTACAATTAAATGTATCTTATTGTAAGTAATCAAGATTATCGCAGTTATGGATGATATAATGCCTTTTACCAGTTAAACCTTTGAGATCAGAATTAGATGTATGCTCTCGACTATACTTGAGACCTGCCATAGCCATGCATGTTTCGTATTTAGCCTAGACTCGTCAGTATAGCCTGGCAGTCTAACTATAGAGAGCAATAGGTTGGTATATCCGTAACCCAGTCAAGGGTGTGATAGCGACACTAGCGCACTATGGCGCTGTCCGTGATTTGCCAATGAGCAGCGCCAAATTGCGCGACGCTTGGAGATGAGTGTTGATTAAGATCAGAAGCCTAGAAAACGTCAAAAAATTATGTTTGTGCGTTATAACTTTTTCGCTTTACACCATTGAGTACATGCTTTAAAATATAATATATTTTTAGTATGTTTAGGGTGAGTAACCATGACACATTCATCTACAGCTTCACTAGCTGCTTTATAAATTTACCAATTTGGCGACTAGGTAAAGTTACGGGGAGAAGGAGATTACCCTCGCCCTGCATTACCAGCCACAAAGTCTCAAAAAGAGAGCCCATATAATGTATTCTTTTCATGAAGTAGAGTGGTAGATAATAGAGAAAAATGAATGAGCTAATAAATAAAATAATACATATATCGCGCTGAGTGGGAAAGAATAGACATAAAATGGGGAAAACCAGCCGAGTACATAGAGCTCCAGTGAGTGCAAAAAGTATGACTATTATTTCATATTGTGCCAGCGTATATGGCTGCAAATGAATTCATAGAGCCGGGTTTCATACACGCAGATCCATTTTAATGAAGAATCCCATATATTGAAGCTGATATAATGATATGATATTAACAAGGTCACGATTTTTTTGTGTCAAATTATACTTTGTGATTTTCTCATAGATAAACGCTATATTCTGGTACATGAAAGTAAAATCAATAATTCTGAAATAATAGTCAATATGTTCTGAGTTAGCAATATATTTTCCCTTTTGGTAATGGTACTAACACGTTATAACTTAACCTCACACTCTAAGCTCAATTTTTTTGAAAACAATATTTGAATTTTGATGAGATTGAAAGTGCTGGAGATTCCGGCAGCAATGCACACAAGCATTACAGGACTCCATAGAACAAAATTAGAATTTGATCACTGTGTCACCTGCTCGAAAAATGTAATTTCCTCCACTGAAGCACTACATTCCTTTACACTTATACAACTTCATGGGCAAATTGTGCTGAAATTGAAAACAGGAGTCTAAAGATTCCAAACGTAGATTTCGAACTTTACGTACCTTTGCGCTCCAGTTATATTTATAATATGGTTGAAAATAAAGGAATAGCGAATTAAAATCGAAACTTAAGAAGTTGTCGTTTAAATTGCGATAAATTAGGATGCGATTTGACATGACAGATAAAAAATAACAGTGATTAATCATGACTACTTGTATTAAATAATCTAACTCTACATTAGAGGATATGCCACGATATTTTATTTTTGATCCCGTTAAAGAAATAGAGGTATGTGGCAACATTGCGGATTAACAAAACCTAACCTATTCCACTCTTATATTTAAGACGAACATGCTTATGTTTTAACAAAATTCATTCAAGTTTCACTTTAAGCCCATCGCTGCGTAAATAAAATAAAGGTTCGTATCGTTCAAAACTCATTTGAAAGAGATGATGTCTGAATCAACTTAACAACCTTACCAATCAACCAATGCCGAGGTTTTCTTGTTATATTACAGCTATTCCAAGAAGACAATTAAAAAAAAATAATGATGAACCCCGTGTGACCAATTACATCGTCCTGCATTTACGTCATTCTACAGCTTCAGCTGACTTCTGCAACCCTGAAAAGGAACGATGGGAGAAGCGATAACAAAAGACTGTTCACCAAAAAAGCTTGTTTTCTCTCCGGAAGACTTTTTTTTAAGAACCCTAATTACGACGGGAACGACTGCAGTGTCCCAAGCCGTAAACTTGGCAGAGTGATCTGGGAAGATTTCCACTGGGATTAGGGAAGTGTAAGCATTCACAGCACTGGCCGTTTTGACAAGAGATTTTAGCTGCCAGGGATTGGGGATATGATATGTTCTGCTAGTCGTAGCTATGAGAACGTCGTATTGGATATTGGGGATTTTTGCAAACTAACTGAGATGATTGAATAGATAGAAAGATGCCATTTTAAAGGAGGTATGAAGCATATAGTGTACTGTACTAGTTTGATACGAGACCTCAAACTAGAACAGTTTGAGGTTTCAGGTATAAGTTTAAAGTTTCTGGCCACCTGCAATCATGAATTGACGTATTTTGTAATAGCACTGACATATGATCCAAATATCAAAATTTAACGTGCGCGACTTGCTCATATTGTTTCATTCACCATGCTCTACTTTAGATCGGTCTTGTAGGATTTTTTCAGACAACTGATAGAAATACACAGCATACACTATCTGTGAAGTGTTTGAATTTGTGCGAGAGAAGAGCATAATTAATATCTACGTATTCCGAATAGCCAGTCAGTTCTTATGTTTTTAACTAATTATGACAAAAAGATCTACTTTTATTAGTCACATATTCAGTATAAAAAAGACTATCTACAATTTGGAGCAACGGGAAACTAAGATGAAGCTTATTCAGATGAAAGAAAACTGTGTAACGAGACACATTAGCAAAATCAAGCACCTCGAATGGAATGGATACAAAATTTTTCCAAGAATACTGCTCGATACCTAAACAAAGATGCTTCGAAGGCGGGCAGCTCAATGGAATGACTTTTATTTCACAAGCCCAACCAGATCTACGCAAATGCATCCAGGAAATTCAAACTTTTACTGGCACAATGATATCAAGGCTCCCAGAAAATAAATACCTTACATAATCAGATCTAAGATTGGTCAGGGAGTTTTTCATAGCAGAAATGGACATAGTTCTATCCAACCGATGCCTCTACTGCGATGAAGATGGTAACTTGGACCATATCTATTTTGGATGTCATTAGACAATAATTCATCTAAGACGTTATTCTAAACTCCTTAAAAGTCGACTAACTGCTCCCTTCAATACGCTTTACCTAATGGAAAGGTAAATTAATTGATTTTATCAAAAGGTCAGGCATAAGAAGATGATTTTAGTTGATGATAAGGATTCCTATATTTATATTCTGTATATATTTACCTTCCTATGTGTGACCCAATCAAAATGCCTTTGCGGACCCATAGTCGAGGAGCGTCTAGTGAAAAAATTATATCTCTCCTTCCTTTCAGATAATATTAGATTGACAATACGCCCCTTCACCTTATTGATGGTTGGGTTATTATTTTTGGGTTTAGTCAGATCGCACAATGTATAATATCGTAATCAAGGAATACGTTTATTGTTCTTAAAAATGTGTCTGTCTGATCGGAGAACATCCCAGTGCTATAAAAAAATGACAGAAAATTTTCATAAATGGACCTGTTATCTGCTGTATCCCTGACTATATATATTATCACATACAGGATCTCAAAGTTTTCTTCACATGGTACATAGATACTGTGCACAATGGGCTTTTCAGGTACATCCAGGTGAACATGTTTGATTTCTATGTACCTTAGCTCAAACAGCAGAGAACAACAGTCGACCAAATTTGATGCGCGCAGTTTTGCTTATGGATTACTTAATAGCAAATTCGTAATCAGCAACTCCAACGTTTTTCAATGAGATTTTAGGTTAAGCTTTTACGTTACACCCATATGATTCCACCAAGTTCAGATTAAGTACATACGAATTTTGATCTGGACTGGACATGAACCAAATCACCCAGGCCAGTATTACCATAGACATTGAGGCGAGCATATGTATTTCCGTTGTCCTATGTAGCGAAGTTTCACTACGCGATTCACAAAACAAAATTCTCAATACAACGGATGAAGAATAGCAAATAATATAAAAGACTATAAAGTGAGAGACCATTCGACTGAATCAAACCATTTAACCAAATATATCAGAATATCATTGTTAAATGGCTTTATATATGGTGTATCGGAGCAGAAATGGGACGAGTCATATTTGAATGGAGAGTTGCATTATATTTCGCTGAAAGCAGTTCGAAATTAATAAAAATAGAAACATACATATTTTGTCATCGATACTACGCGATGTCCGTTTAATATTCCATCGGGTATCTCATGCTTCTTTATATTCTGCACATTTTTCCATTAAATGTTTTCCAAAAGAACTGAATATGCGCACAGAAAGCTTGAAATCGTAAGTTTGTATAAAAATCCGCATTTAATAGAAATATCCAATTTCCTTTTATTGTCGACGTGAAATGAAAACTCAGTTGGATTAGAAAAGCGTAGATGTCTTCAGTGTGATACCAGCGTTTGTTCCATTAGTGCTATGAATTGTGAACCGCTATTAAGCTATTGATTTTTTTGTTCAATATTAAACAAAGATATTTGAGTCATTCCAATTTCATCGGTAGAATCGTGAGAGCAGTTTTGATTATTGATGGCCTAGTAGAAAAAGTTTAATCTCACGTTATTTCGGGTTATAACGACACTTTTGATTCAACGTATTTACCTTCAGATAATGATTTTCGCCAAAGAAGGGTAGTTAAAATCTACATCAGTCTGTACTTTATTTAAACAGAAAATTTTGAGCACTACTGCAATCAATTTTGGAAAAAAAGTATCTCTTGAAATGTTTCGATGTTGGCAGCTCAACGAACAAATACATGTAGAGAACTAAAAATATATATTATGAGCGTACTGATTCACCAGAAAAAATCTCTTGAAATGTTTCGATGTTGGCAGCTCAACGAACAAATACATGTAGAGAACTAAAAATATATATTATGGGCGTACTGATTCACCAGAAAAAAATTCATCTGATATTTCCATTACCTAGAAATTCTTTTGAAAAACGCCAGATTCCTTTCTTTGGATACATATTCTATAAGCTATAATTGATTATCATTGCAAATTGAACATTGAGGTAGTAAGCAATAAATTCAGTAAAAATTCAAATGATCTATGCGTGCCACACAGACACTATGTTATTAATAAAATCATATTCACATAAGACTCGACTTGGACTGACGTTAGTGGACATTATAAGTGGATTTTGTAAATAAATTACTTTTTCCTCGTTACTGATTTGCGACTTTTTATTTGCGTCCCTATGAATGCCTACTAGAAAAAATAATTATAACGATAATTACGCTAGAAAAATAGAACTTCAAAGTGATTTCCATTGCTTCCTGAAATAACTTGATGAATATAGAGTGACCCATGATTATTTAAAAATAGTATTTCTGTGCAAAATCAAGTGTATGCTCTCCAATATGCATCAGACCTGATATAGTCATACATTTTCCTCTATATCCTAGACTCGACAGTATAACCTGGCGGTCTAACTGCAGCGAGCAGTTGGGTGGTATATACTTAACTCAGTCAAGGCCGTGATAGCAACATCAACAGCTATCTCCAAGCTCCGCGCATCATGGCGCTTCTCATTGGCAATTTACGAAGTGTTAGGACATTTGACTTCGTAAGTTGCCAATGGGCGATATAGTTCCTAAGAGCTCTGAACATAATTAGTAAGATCATCATGGATGATGCTGCTGCTTTGTTTCTTACTGTGATACCGATTCACTGATTTATTCAAAAAAAAAATATTTGCCTTGCCTAGTAGTTAGAGATTCAAATTCAGTAGCTTGTCGTTGCAATCTTAATACGCTTTGTCCACGAATAATCCACGAATAATTTAATAATATTCACTACCAAATAACGTGTGTAACAAACTTCCATAAACGATTCGAATGATCTCTTTAAATATTTTCCAGACACCCTAATCTATACTCCAAATATCAGAAATCCCAAAACAATGTCCTTAAATAATGCTATATGAAGCAGAAATTATAACTTATTCCGTCAAATTTAGGATTTATATTGTATGTGATACCGAGAAGGATAACGATAGCAAGGAAACACTTCACAAAAGCAATCGGTAATAGCCCGCTTTGTCTTTGCTACTGGAAGCATGCGCCACATTGTCCTTTTCGTATTTGATACACCCGCACTTCGGTTCTCGAGCACTTATCTGGAGTCCCACAGCTTCGCCTCCAGCTCTCGACTGTGTTCATTGTTTTCCCCTCGAGATATCACCCAATCGTAGCTCCAAATGCTTGCCATAAAAAGCGCCCTCTGTTGAGCGTGTACAAACATTCAGTCGGTGTTCATAAATCATTTGAAATCAAGCTGGGAAAACGTCAAGGATATCTGTGCGTACATTGCAGAGCTGTACTAAACGCTGTAATGTACCCAAAAAATGGTATTTAAAATTTTGACTGGAAACTTCAGGGAAATACAAAGTAAAATGCTTAAACAATTTTTTTAGACATTGAATATTGATCATGTTTAAAAATGTGTGTAACAGAGTACGAGGAAGAACGAATTTGTTCATAAAATCCACATTGCTATATAAAAAATGCATCCAAAAGTATGTGCCTTTGAGACTTCAATAGACGCAGTCATTTTGACTTATTAACAATTTAGCATTATATAAAAACTCTAAATTTTGCTTTTTGGTACTTTAAAAATTCCTATTTCAGTAAATATTCGAAATTTTCGAAACTCATATATTTATTATAAAACTCTAGGTTATTCGATTGCTAGGGCGGTCGTCGGAATTTCTCACAAAATATTATTCCATTCGTGTACTTACATAATAATAATTTTAATTATGTAGCTCAATCACCCAAGAAATTATATTCGCTGGTCACTGTCCCTCCTAACTACATTTTTACAGTATTTTTTCCTTACTGCTCCAGTTAGATACTGCCCTGCACGGTGAAATATTATAACAAAAGAGTTACTGAAACAATGCTTTATGTGATTTATTACGCTGGAAAAAGGCGGTGTAAATTCGATTCAGAGACAGCATTAGTCGTTAGCGTAGCAGCAGAAAAAGTAACAATGTGTTAGGATGATTAGGGCTCAATTGATGGATTAATACTGACAATGGTGAGCTTTTAAGTACAGTGAAATATTTCTAATGACTTGTGTATCAAATATGATACATTAACTGATTTAACAGAATGATTAATGTAATTTCTGATCTTTATCCTGTGATTATGTAGATTGTACATGCTCTCACTTGGTGAAACTCTTCCATAATGCAGATGAAATAATTGTGTATTTAACAACTTCACTCTTTCTTACAGTGACGCGTTTCGTGTATTTATGAAACTGTGTGTTAAATACACAATTAACTCATATCCAAGTGTCGCCCTCTATAGGCGTCACCAGGGACGCCCATTGGCAGCTTACGAAGTCGAAGGTCTTATCATCTGCCAGGCTTATAGTGCTCTCTACTCTATATAGCAGGTCTCACGCATAGTAGAGAGTATACACTTGAATACACAATTAATTTATCTGATTTATCCTGCGGTTACAACTCTAGTTAATTATATTTTTTACTCCGTGTAAGATAATAGGATAAAAAACCCTTTGCCCTGTTATGAAAGAGATTGCACAAAACGTTAAAACTTTCTATAAGAATTTGATTAAAACATAATTTCAATTTTGATATTTGCTCATTGTTTTTACATGATTGTACCATTTGCAACTATTATCCTGAAGAAAATACAAAATTGAACTCATACATCCATGAATCTACTTGTATGAGAACTGTTTCTGGAAAAATCAGGTATTACAAGACTAGATTAGTTGGAAATCGCAGTTGCTTTTTCTTGTGAAGTATTGAAATTGTCAATTTCTGGATAAAACAAAGTTGAATTGTTATAATCTTTGCGTTCAAATATTGATAGGAAATTAATGAATCTGATGTGAGGTTAATAAATTGGAAGGTGATTTCACAACCTGCACAATTTTTTATCAAATAATTGAAACTGCATAGTTGAGATTACTGCACCTCTCATGGTGGTGGCTAGCGCTTTGTTATTCATCAAAACTACACGTCCGCTTAAATGATCTTTGAAGTAAGTGCAAAAATGTATCCATTGAATTCTGCAGAGCATTCTGCTCGAACTTTTTCACCCCATTTCTACCAAGGAAGCCAAAATATTGAGCAAACAACCCGACTTCCGATATTCTAACCAGCTACTTGATACCCGATTTGTATGAACTCCGGCTTCCACCTTCTAACAGTTTATGAGCAAACGAGCCTGCAGAATCTGGAAAAGAGGGACACAGGAAGGAAGGTCTGGCTCTGAATAAATTCCAAAATGCTGAGTTTCCATTAAATGAGAATACTGCCAAGTCACCCTAATTTTATATTTAATAAAAGCATGCATATGATATAGCGGCTGTCGGTAACTTAGTAGGGTGAAAGGGATCCACGAAGGGAGAAGTGTAACATTTTATTTTTTCAGGGATATAGGTACTATATGACAGTCTATGGAAATAGTAACATGTCATTATAGCACTCTTCCCTTCAATAGTTAGATTAGAACACCGTGAAAGTCTTTACTAAAATGTATTTTATTATTTCCACACCGATGAAGTAAGTATTCTGATTTTAAAATTTTACGTCTTTAATTATATCTATCGATCTGTCCGTAGCTTCTCTGTCACTGCTAAATATCAGTAACCGCTGGATCGACTGTAGATATTTAGAAAGCGATATAATATTGGATCATAGTAGGTAATACTACCAATTTTTTTAAATTTCAAACTATTTCGCTCAAGTTCCTGTTAATTTAGAAAAAAAAATTCTTACACTTTTATGACTTGCACAATCTTTTTTCCCCTTAGTCAAAAAAATTTAATAATACTTCATTGAACGCGTGGGATGTAATGAGTCGATCTACTTGACTACATTTTATGCGTCTCTGTGTTATTGCTCAGTAGCCTACACTCGCAAAATACCAACTGAGTCCTGAATGATAAATGGCGTGACCTGAACAGTTTATCGTCGCAAACGACTTTCTAGTTCTAGTCTAGTTTTGTTGGCTGTGCTGGAAACTGGCTAAGATCTACAGTTTTTCCCACGCCAAACGCAAATTCACATATTGTGAACTATGCATGGAACATGTTCTTGGCCGGTCCAACAGACTAACAACCTCATATAGCATTACACCATTCTCGTCATGAAATTACAGGTCTAGCAGCTATTAACTTACTGCATGAAGAAACTAGTCTGTGGATGCAGTTGTCAAGACTATTCATCCGATTTGTTTATCGGTAACAAAGCTTTGAATACAAGCTAATCGCATCACATTGCAAGCAAAATTCTGCATAAACAAATTGATCAACTATGTTATTTTGTTGATGAGTGCTTCCAAACCAATACAATTAATTGTGCGTATCTAAAGTATGGTCAACAATTTTATTAAAACGATTCGATACAATATTTAAATTTGGGAAACGATTGATATTTTGTTTGTTATGTCAATTTAATTGCCTCGAACCTGTTTAATTCGTATAAAAAGGCTTTGCTTGCCTATAGAATACATGTACTCAGTATTTGTGTTTTGTTTATAGAGGTCAATATACCGGGTGTCCCTGTTTTTATTTATGAGTATTAATATTTTGTCAGGAAGGTCTCCAAACTAGAGCGGGCTGGCAAAAGCTGTTGAGTTAAAATAAAGACCTCTGATGATAAAAAGTCTTCACTTGGACTTGAGTTCCAAGTTAATTGCAATTTTGATATGGAAACCCTAGGCTTGATGACAAATTCAGTAAAGGCACAAATCTGCTTGGTCGAGCATCATAGCGTCAATGTTTTTACAATACTATATAAATAAATAAACCTTAATAATGTTATCAAAAAAGTCTAAACACACAGTCATGTTTGATATCGGTATTAGCAAAGCCGTCGAATATGAAGCATAATGAAATAGAAACAACATATCCTATAGAAGATGGAGTGGAGAAAACGCTTTACCTAGCAAAGTATCATATTATTTATATTATTACAAAGCAGTGATATACACATAGAAGGTCGTTTCCCATTACACTAAAAGTCAATATTAGCAAGCGTTTAACTGTAAAAGGCACACATTGTTAAGAATGGGCATTTTGATGCAATTTTGGTGCTTTGAATGCACTGGACTTATATACAACTTTTATCACATTATTATTATATGTACCTATATGCATACCTATCTGGGCGTGGAACATAGTTATCGAAACACGTATCGGGCTCAAGAAAGTGATTTGGCGAGTGCTGAAACTATATAGTATTTGTGGAAACTATTTATTGCCAAAATATTGGCTTTGATGAAATCACGTAAATTTGTCAGCTCTGGGATCTTACTCTATAATAGCCAAAATAAAGAGGCTATTTCCATAGCTCGGCTCTATGTCATTGCCTCTTACTATGATTTTATGCTGTCAATAGAATAAAAACCCTAGTTATTTCCACATCGTTATGATAAAAATAAGCAAGAATTGAAAACTAGAAAAAAGTCTGCGTTCAAAGCTAGATTAAAAGAACAAAGTTATATAGGTCATATTCTTGTCATACTTTGAATTGACATTCTATCAAACATGAAGAAATTGAGTGGGCAATCTTTCAACAACACTAACCAATCAATCCTCATTCAAAAACAAAGGTGACAGATGTAACCGATCCATTAGTTTTTCCCATAGGTCTTCTCTGCGACATAGCACTTCAAAGACCAAACTAATAGGTCTGTCACTCTATCTAAATCGTATCTGTGTTCGGTAATTAACTGACTGTCAAGCGGTTGAGGTCGCAGGCACTGTGCTGATGAATGCCTTCCACGAAGCTATTGCATTGTTACTCTTAGTAAGAGAGATGGATCAAGAGGGGTTCTATGATTTATTGTTTAGGGGTTATTGGACGGACACATATTTACTATACTCATCAATCTTTTTAAAGTCTGCAGCAGGTGCAAAAAATCAAGTTACAGGCGAAGTAATTCAGGCACGCATCCGCGATGTCTTGTTTGGTGGCTAAGATTCTACATGAAGGTTATTGCACTAAATGAGATATTAAATCACTGGTCTTCAATTCCTTAAGGCTTTGACCTCCAATCTATGCTATTCAGGCATTTCGCATTAAAAAAAAGCCATTCGCATTATTGCTAATGCTGGGTATTATGAACACTGTCAACCACTATTCAAAAAAATTAAATCATGCCACTTCAATCGCTGTACATCTGCTATCATCTGCTCGAAATTCACAAACTGAACAACAATGACAAATTCAAACAAATGAATGAAAACTATGCAACCAGAAACTGTTATCTGATTAAAACGGAAAGGTTTAAATATGCTAAATCAAAAAAAAATCATTAGAGATACATTTGTTCAACATTTTACCCGAGAGAATCAGAAACTTGAGTAACTCCAAATTTAAATCGTTTTTAACTTTCGTAACTTGTATTTTTACTCTAAGGAAGAATATGTAGACGCCATCACTGCCAATCTTCTAAAATATCTAGGAGAATAGCTAGCTAGAGTGTAATTGTATTTATTGTACAAAAAGCAGGAATAAAGTTGATTGATTGATTGACAAACGGTGACGAGAATTCTGATAGTTTACAAGAGGACACACTTTTGAATTTTGTGAATATTTAGTTGTTCAAATTATATCTACAAACTCTCTTTAACCCTTTCAAAGCAGTCTCCGGATTTGTATTTAGAGCTGCTCCATATGAAAAGTATAAACATTATTCTGTTAATATGTAAAGGTAGATTCGTTTTGTATCCTTAGTTTATATTCCGTGATATTTTCAAACACTATGGGGCATTTTGTATGGCAGAAACTTAATATTGTACAATATTTACATTTCACATTGTTAAATTTCATTCATTGTTTATTATATCTATAATGTTAAAATTGTAGTCAGGTGCAAATACTTGATGTATTACTACAATATAGTATTAACGTAAAATGCTACAATTCTCGGTTGTGATAGGAAGGCTCGTCTGCTGATGTATTGTTTTCCTCAATATTATTATTTCCATGAATGTTACGTAATATATGAACCGATGTCCATTTGCATGTAGTATCCACATTCAACTTGTTATAGAGATTGTTCACATTATTCATATTTTGCCTGTTGATGAAGCGATGTTTCCCAGATTTTACATGTAAATGACTGTTGATGCCATACTTGTTGTACAGCTGGATTGACAAAGTCTCTTTGTTTCTATTTACGGCCAACCAAATGCCGTGAATGTAAATACAGCGGAATTTACATTCAATTGTGTTTCTTTTTTTCAATCTGTTGGAGTAAATTTGCTATTTACAAGTGATGATCCAAGTGGGATTGATCTGAATACAAATATTCTAGTAAAACACATTTGATGTTTCTTCAGAATGAAAAGAAATATATCTGAATATGTAAGAAATTTGAATGAATCTCGTCATAGTTATCTCAGTGAGGCTTTATTTGACGGTTTCAGTGACACAATAGCAGAATCATCCAAATCCAAAGATACACGAAATGTATTTTAGATCACAGTCATTGTGAGAGGGACTGAATATGAAAAACAGGAAACGAACAAAAAATAATTGGAATAAAAATTGTTTAGAAGAAAATCAGGTACACGTTATCCCTTTACATGAAAAATTTTTTTACGGTATTTCTAAATAATGTCAACTTGAGAAGCATTTATAAGTTAGGTGTGGTAGAATTCAAAATATTTTAGCCACCTTACTACGCTCCAAACCTCTTATTTATGAAAATTGTGGGTGAAAGTTTATTTAAGATATCTTTCATAGAAAAAATGTCTATTCTGACTGAAGTAACCCTAAAGAACGATAACCAGAAACTTAAAAATAATAATCCAAATAATATCAAAACATCCATCATGTATGCTTTCACCAGATGGTTGTATGTCCAATCAGCTAAAGCATTTCTAACATGGTCTCTTGATACCTAGTATGAGTTCGACCTTGAAAAATCATGTCGCGCCATCAAAACAAGCACAGCTTTGGATTACCTTCTGAGATACAGAACGATAAGAAATTGGGCGATTATATCTCATCTAACCAGGATTTTCTTGCCACTTACTTGCCCAAATAAAGGGCACTTTTGACCAAATGTTGGCAAAAAGCCTTCGTCCTACAACCTGCAAGATGTGATTTCAAAGCAACTCCAATGCCGTTCACTGGATAGCCTAGCATAAAATACTGTCAGCATGGAAGTGATTAACGATACACACGCCGAAATTTATAATGCCGGGAAATTTCAATCACAAAAACGGCCGAGCGGCTCTCGAATAGAACTGTAAAACCATACACGGATATACTAACGGGCATCAAGCTTGATGAATGTTAATGGTGCAACATGGATGTTGCCGCATCAGACATTGTTCAGCCATCACGTTTACTCTGAATCATGCAATATGGACGATTGAAAGGAATCCATTATCGTCGAAATATGACCTTAAGAAAACAAAAAAAGGGTGGTAATATCAACCGCGCCGGTGTTCTCCTAGGATCTGTCCATTTTCCAACGCTCACCTTGCTGTACATGAACAAGCTGTTGGAAATAGCAACCAATCCAATCTACAGCTCCTCAGATGAGAGCAGCCTTATTTCCTGAATGGAGTCGGGGAAACCACTACCCGAGAGACGTTATTACAGAGAGTATGATGTTTAGAGGACATTGAGAGATTTGTTGAATGGGGATCTACAGATGGAGACCAGCATAACGCGAAGATGACTCACACTACCTGAGGATTTTCTTCCTCTTCATAAACATGTATTCATTGTATCTTAACGTCTCATAGTGAACCTTCATGTTGGCTGTTGCTTGTGGAGCACAATAAAGTCGTCGACATTTTTATGTTACGAATTAGGAATACGTGACAAAAAAATCCTCCGGAAACTCCTGCACTAGAGATATTTGCTGATATCACTTGTACTGGCCGCTAACTAAAACCACACATATCAGAAAAAACAGCTTTATAAACGTTTCGGCTGCCTTCATCAGGATACAAAGTTGTATAAATTATGTATTAAAATTTTAATTCCATTAACATTAACGTACGAACATACGAAGTATTGGTTATTTTGTATTATTGATGAAACCAAAATGATAATGGCAATTACATGAAAGCCAGTTTTATTAAAGAAAGTATAACACATCATAGTAACACGGCAATGCCACCACTTTATAAAGAAAGATTGTGTGATCTTAGTTCTGAAGCTCCATTTTATTTTTGCATGACAGAAATTTACTTTATCTTAGTATGTATCTAGTGTTCTTTTTCAAGTTTTTCTCTTAATTTTATATACATTAGATCAATTATATTAATTGCCTTCGCTAAGATCATATACTGGTCTATACCATTGCAATACTCAGTTGCCCCCAACAACTATAGTCATAGCACTGCATCCAGTTCTATAATCTTTGTGTTCCCTAAATCGGCAGTTGTTTGGTTCAGAAGAATAACCAAAGTAAGATTTTCCAAGCTCATAGTTTATTCCATATATTTAGTTTTTTTAAATCACTTGACTCGGACTCAGTTTTGATTAGCATGTTTCAGGAGAAGATCTAATCAGTGTTTTCCGAAACTACAAATAAATCATAAGACTTTCTCCAGATTTACTTGGGCTTGTTCTTAGATCCCATGTGGTTTTAATCAGTGGCCAGTACTGGTATAAGATAAGTTAGATATCAACCACAGGATCAGTTCAGATGTTACTTTATAGTTAAATCAATAATTAGTAACTTTCCCATTGTCCTATTTTTAAACGAATCATTAGGTGGATGATGTAAACAAATATCAATGTGATTTGTAGGATTTTGATTTATTGATGAATGCCAGAGAGTTATGCTATCACTAATAACTTTCAAATCTCGATTCAAGTAACAGTGAAAGGATGAATTATAAGTACCACAACGTAGCTAAACGTTTCTCTTATCCCAATGCCGGATAAGATGGGCATTAATTCATACACGTCATGCAGAAACTTCGCAGGAGTTTTGAAGTTACCTAAAGAGCAGATTCCATCCGAAAGGCGAACTTTTAATTCCTTTATTTCGAAAGGAGAACGTAGCCCACTCCCATCCATTTCTTTGTGATTCGTAATCAAAAGTTTCTGACAAAGTCAAACAGGGTTGTTTACCAATTCCGACACTGCTTAAATATTTATTCTGATAGAGAATTCTAGCCAGTTGCTAAAAATTGGAAGGGTCGCTGACTAGACAGAATGAATTCGAGTTTTTGTTTGTTCTAGGTCTCATCTAATTTTGTCAGTTTAACTATCTCGTTGAAATTACGATGGGTAGATTTCAGAGAATCTTTACGGTGTAAGACTTTCATGTTGTATATAATCAATAGACGATCCTCTGGTAACTAAAAAAGTATTCAAGTAGATTGACTCAGTACTTTTTCTGCTGCAGTGGTATCGTTTCCGCTTAAAAGCATGATTCGCCGGAAATATGGCATTATAACCTGTTCCTGTTTGTGAGTATATAGCAAGAGGCTTGAAAATTCTCATAATATTTACGAGAGTAAATTTCAAATGAAATTTGCATTCAGATTACATTAGAGAATACTTTAGTACTTAACTAATAATACTGTAAAAATAGTCAAATCCAATCTACGTTATTTTACTCTTTTAATCTGGCTCTTTAAGTACAAAATCATGTCTCTGATTAAACAGTAGATATTTTAATCATAAGACTTAGATGCAATATATAAAAAATTGTTGAGAAAACATTTTAAATATTTTTCACTGTTTTTGCATATACAATAAAATACCCTACCTCTTCATGGAACAATAAAGGATTGAAATTTGGTGCGAATTATTTCTCAGGTTCTGTAAAAAGTCCGAAGAGCTGCGTATAAAATTTTTTTCCCATACTCACTAAACACCAAAAGGCACAACCAAAGTGCGAATGGTCACGTATTCTTCGAAATGTCATCAATTTTTAAAGGTGCGGGAATTGCATTATCTACAAAAATTAGGGTTTTCGGATTTTATTTCTTCTTCGTGCATCTGTGTAAAGTCCAGGACGTTGACTGAAGCATCTACCAAAAAAGTGAAACCCTTGAACTCTGGTTATACCGCAGAATCCTGAAGATTCCGTATACCGACCATGTTACCAATCAGCCCATTTTACGTCGTATGACCAAGGATTTGGAATTAATTAAAACCATAAAAACAACACAAATTTGGGACACAACATGAGAAACTCATACAGATTATCGTCTATCACTGCAAATACTCCAAGACAAAGTCATGGAAAAAAGAGGACCAGGACGTACAAGGAATTCGAGCCGAATAGGCATTATAAGAAGAAAAAGGTATACACATTCCTTACCAAGCTTAAGTAACTGTCATCTCCCCACATCACGGCCTCTGCTGCACGGTGGGGGCAACAGTCTCTGAAATTTGTGCACGGATCCTTTGGCCTACTGAGAATATTATGCTACCCAGCACTATAAACAATGAAAAAATTTTTTTTACTATTTCTTGGGGAAACGCTAGGGACCTGTTCTTGCAGTAATTTTTCATTTTTTATGAGAGCTGTGAGGCGATTGCTTAGCACTTGGAGGTTCACATGCCCGTGTGCTGCTATGGACGACCCGCTACTGGGTGCAATGTTTGAGGCTATGGCATCCAACTGAATTGAATCAATAAACAGTTCAGAGGATGAAAGGTAAATATCTGTCATGTTTACTATTTGCATGTTTTGCAGGCATATTCGTCTTTTCTACCATCGGTGAAAATATTGCACCAGTAGATTTTCCAGTGAACTCCTAAATTATTGCAGATTAGTAATCCTGGCCCGAATACTGTTCCGGAATTCATGCTTGCTTCATAGGCGTACAAAATAATGCACGCCGCTAAAGCAAAGGTTACTTTCAGTAGTCCTAGATGGAACTCCATGTCCTATTTGAGACATTTGATAAGATACTCTGCATTGTTTGAATTAACCTTGTTATTTCAAAATGACTGCTATCAGTACTTCACTGTTTCAATGCCAGCCTTGCCAGACTGCACCTCATCCCATTTCAGCTTTCATGAAGAGACGATGTTAGAAATTAATCGAAGCCTGAAAGTTGAGTCTAGCTTAGCTAAGCTACATATTTGAAAGAGGTGTTGTAAATAGCGACTAAGCATGAATTGTTCAGCTATAATTTATTCGATAAAAAGTGCACATACCGACGTGTATTTTTTTGGGTATGGTTTCCAGCAGTTATGATAGTTTAATGGTCTCTGTAGAGAACAGGCTTCGGAAAAATCTACGCTCATGACAAATCTGCTCTGTCGGGATTTACCCTCCATTTGGTCGCTGGAGCATTTGCATTTCATTACCAAAGACGTATTGCGTGTACAGGGTATTAGCATAAATCCGGGATCCGATCGAGAAATAATGGGTTACCGGTAGTGTTCGACAAAAAAGAATAAACGATGGCATGACAATGCGATTTTGCAAGGGAACGTGATCGTTGCTAAACGAATGCAATGTTTCTTCATGGCCATTAAATAGAACCATCATTATTCCGGAAAGATTTTATCAAATGCACAGCATCTTGGATACAGTTACAGGTGCGAAAGTTGAATGAAGCTGCTCGGATGAATGGGAATCCGTAACCGTGTGAATACAAAAATGTTGGATGAAAGGCACCAATTCATATACAAAATGAATTATATAAGTGAAAACTTCCGCACAGCTGAGAAACATGTATTTTGTTTCGATTACCAGATAGCTACCGGTCTGAGCGGTGTTATCTCAAGATCTATGCGCGATTGGAGTGAGAGCGATTCAGAGAAATAAGTGTCGCGAACATGAAGGTAAATTCCAAGACACCTTGAGGTGCGTTTAACTTAGAGCGAATACCTGCGAACGTTCGTTAGAATAACTCAATTTAACTGACGAGCCGAGAAGGGCAGAACGAACGCACGTGTTCTGATGTTTGCCGGTTCTTAAGCGAATCATTAAAGGGTGTTCGTGCTCAATGAAAATGGTGCAGTTGTACAAGCGAATTCGTTCGGGGTATGTTGGTTTTATTCGCCATACCGGTAAAAACTGAAATTTAAAGAATGAAGTGGACAAATGAAAAAACTCTTGAGCTGATTGAGTTGTATAGAAACAAGAAGTGTTTATAGGATCCCAAATCTAAGCATTTACTCAGGCTGGCATAGGAATCGCCTGTCGCAAAAAAGCGGAGCGTCAAGGGTTCCTGTCTTTTGTCGATACTGCTCTTTTGAATGTGGTGTCCCTTATTGAAATGGCACGGCCAATTAAATTAAAATATTCCAAATCTGTTACTGACAGCCAACATAATTTTGTTAATCATCCAAAATTGTCACAAAGCTGTACCCCCTGCCTGAGACAACAATTATATTATCTTCATCTGCCATCGTTTTGGAAACACGGACAAATCAAATCGAAGAATTCGTTCGCACTAATTTAAATGCACCTTTAAATTCTGCACCAAAATTGAAGATACTAGTTAGAATGTATTTGGAATGTATTTGAATTTATTTTGTGACTTAGTAAATTTCTCTAATATATTGATTTCGAAAAAAGAAGGGCATGGTCATCTACGTGTTCATTTTTTTTTGCGCTCGCGCTACATTGTTGGTAATTTTTTTTTAGGCTGATGCAACATACCGGGTGAACTCGTTTGAAATATCTTGACCCACTTCGTTGATCTTTTCTGGACTACTATGGTACTGCTAGACATATTATTCCAAGTAAAATATTATTATGTATATTAATAGTAATAGTATAAGTAGCAATAAATGAAAGAAAATATAAAATAAAGAAAATAATAAATTAATAGTAAATGTATGTTAATAGTATTATATATTAATCATAGATTCATTACCTCTTTAACATACATTTCTCCAAACACAGCACTTTTTTGACTGGTCCAGAGTAAGCATTGTTATACAAGCTGCAACCTAAAATAACTCAGTTGAAATGAATTTTTGGCTGTAGGACTGGATGAAATAAAAAACATTCAGCACCTAGCCTGCTCCTAAAAAACATTGAAATACTAGTGAAACAAATCTAAATTCTCTATGAGCTTCCGATAAATTGGAGGATCCGCTCGTATCATAAACAATCCGTTATTCGACGAATTACTGGAAATCAATTTGGACGATTTGCACATTTTTTATCAAGTGCGCTGTTAGCACTGAAATACACGTGCATTTGTTTCAAAAATTTGCTCATCATCAACGAATATTATTCGTTCCTGGAAATGCCGAACTGATACAAAAATTGCTGCTGTTTGAAGTTTTGTTGATTCGATTTTGGGTTGAAGAGACTGCCCTGGAAAATGGAGATGCTATGGACTTTTACTGCACTCAAACTGAGGGCGTTACAATCAAGAATTGGGTGAAATATGAAGTTGAATTGGGATTATCTTTCCAATCTTTTCAATAGTCTGGCATATTCTAGTTGGGTATACTTTAAGGAAAAAGACTAATTGTTGCTTTCCAAACCTACATACTGATCAGACGTTTTTCCCAGCTTTCTCAGGATTATTCTTGGATCAAATGGGGAATTTTGTGTTGTTGCCGTAGAATCACACCTCTGTTTATATTTTTTTCTCTCATATGACAGGCTTAGTCTCAAGCCCGTACCGAGAATATTTTTTTTGTGAGGGGTCTCAATTTGTTCAGGGGAGGTTTGAAATGTCGTCAAACATACTACAGGCATGCTGAAAGCATAGAATAATGACAGACAGGATATTAGATTCATGTCTTACATTTTTTTTGGTTCAAACCCATGTGAACCCAACATCTCCCCTCCCCATCGGTATCGGTATTTGGAGTGGTGATACATCGTGTCTCTCATTTTGGCTTTATCAACAATTCAAATTTATTTGAGCATTTCATGATAGACTATACAAATTCTGTATCCAGAACAATATTTTTTTTCTGGTGATGGTGTATCAATGTTAAGGGCAAATTACGCTTCAACATTAAATTTTTAAATTTCCTCCAATTTTGTACTCCGAACAAAGCTGCCATGACAGCCGAAAGTCAGTACTGTTTGTACAGCAAACATACCTGAGTGGTTTAGATTTTCAGGAGATGTACAAGGAATCACGTCAACTAAAGAATAGGCATTCAGGAGTTACATTGACAGCAGCGGTTCTAAATATTACAATGTGGGTACCATGAGTGCACACTTTCAAAATATTGAAATTTTATTTTATATTTCGTTATTTTTATTTATTTGTTTAGCTCTCATTCCTAGTATGGCTTAGGAGCTTCAACACCTTTCTGTCACTCGAGACTATCATATGTATGGTTTCCATTTTGCAACATCAATATTGATTTCTGGGAGCATGACGAAATAGGAGCGACACATTTTTTGCAACTGTGTGTACATTACTCTTATCCAAAACGAAATACTGTTTTTCCTCTGACAATTAGCAAATTAATGTCAACAGAAAATTACGTCTCCTGCTAAATTTCTTTCAATTTTGTACTACAAAAAAATGGTGCCAAGACAACCAAAACTTCGGTAAGATATTAGAAGTAATATTGTCAACAGCGATTCTGAATCTGAAAATGCAAATACAGTGAGACGTACACACATCAGCAAAATATTTTGCGTCTATATTTTCTGTCTTCCTCAGTATCGTCATGTCTATTTTGTCCATTTCGTAGTATGCCTTATGAGTTACAACTCTTTTCCGCAACTGACGTTTTGTTTCCATTTCTATCCTCAGTAGCGTCTTCAAGAAGTATAATTACACCGGCGTCAAATATTTTGCATCTGTCTATACATCAATCTCATCCAGTGTCTTATTTGTGAAACGCTTAAAACGAAATCCTATACCTAATCCTACTGAACTACTGTACCATGTTGTGTTAATGGTTTTTTTGCAGACGTGAAAGAAAAACCATTATTTCTCAGCGCAAAAACCCTTTGCCGGCGCGCTTTTGCCCTATACGCCCAGTCGCCGCTTCTAGCGGCAGCATGTGTAAATAGCATGCAGTAGCAGGAAAAGGAAGTGTGTGCGCGCATTGTTCCTGCAGTTAATGGAACAATAATCTTTGTTCTTTGTGAGCGGGGTTACCAGTATCGTCAGCGCTAAGCGATTCTCAACCGCGTGAATTTTTTTATGCTACATCGATACTGATAGATTATCTCACAGTACTACACTTAAAGTTATAACAAACACTAGCACTACATAGTTTTACCAATCATCAAGACACTTCTAAACCCGTCACATGTTTCACTAACTATGTTAGCGTCTTCAATGGAACCAAAATATTCCAGCTAATTGTTGTTTTGTATACCTGTCGCATGCTGACAACGTAACATTTACCTGTCAGGAAGACACGTCAGGTAGACACGTCATCTTGAAGAATATAACGCAAACAGCAGGTTGTTAGGGATAGAACACTTGTCCTTATTCATTAAATTGTTACTTTTCCTTACTCTCTAAGCTTTCGTAAGCATCCAGCTTCTTAAATAGTACTACGAATTTATTTAAAATTGCTTTAATCTATCTTACATTCACTATTAAACGTGTTTTCTGCCTCACCTGGACTTGAATAAAGAGATCCAAATCGGCACTCAGTCAACATTTTCGTGAGACATCATGGGAAATGATAGGACAATCGGAACAAGTTTTTGTACTGCATGAAGGGGACAATAAACAAGAGGAAGGTCGAAGATTCTGCCTTTTTAAAGTTATAATAAGATTGTTTCTCCAAATAATCAGTGCATCAACTGTATTTTAGCCCTTCATAACAGTTTGTACACATCCCTTATTAAATATTTTTTTTCCTGGAAACAGCCAAAAGGTCAACATTATATGATAATATATTAATTTCAAAATTCAAATTTTGTACTGTAATTAAGCATTGAGTCATCTTCCATCACGCTTCTAGGAATTAACATAAAAAATAGCATGTCCTGACACAATCATGTTCTGTTTCGCTCCAAACAATTATATTGTCCTGATAACATGTCTAAACAAAGGACCTCTGGGCATAAAACAATAATCAATGTATAACGATGTGTCAAAATAAACGAACCTCCAATATACTAGTGGAACGTAGATCGGAATATGCTGCATTCAAAGAACAGCGATGTTTAATGCACCATTAGCATATAGATATGATAGCGTCGTATATAGTGTATATGTAAATTCAAAATATTGAAGATTAGTATAGGAACTCCAACTCCTTGGAAAAATACAACCATGCTCCCCAGGCACAAATACCCAAAGCGGAAGGAACATATATACGTGATAAATTTTCCATGTAACCATATCTTTTAGTTTTAAAATGGAACAAGGGTCTGCGCTTTCGAGCTCCCCTGGCAAGTCGGTCGCGTGAGTTTATAGCACAGTGTGAGAGAAAAATAAAATAAAATTAATGAATTTTCTCGAGTGTTAGGAACATTCTATATATTAGCTTACAATTATATTACCAGAGTTTAAAAAAATAGAGTGGAGTAGAATAAGTCGGAACTGCATTCAGAAATAACTTCCACAGGCACGATGAAATCAAAATCTTATATGTTCACGTAGATTCTTTAACTGAACATGCTGGTTTTTGCACTTTTATTAGCCTATGTTCGAGGGAATCAATTTGCATCCATATTTGACAGTAGTTACTGATGTCTCAGATGGAACAAATGATCATGGAATCCAAAAAAAAAACATTATAATTGAACGAAAATAAACCAAGCATGATTAGTTCTATGGGAACTTAAAAGTAATTTAGTTACAGCAAGCCTTAACTTTTATCGCTAGTGTTGATATACGAGTATATTTCGCAGCAATTGAATTGGTGTTTGAAAATAAAAACCTTAAAAATGTTTTGAGTACACCCTAAATAGTTGAGAAGCTTTCAAAGCATGAAAAAAATATGTTTTTATGACTACAATCTTCGCACTATTTGCTGTTAATGAATACAGGATCAACTTACTTTTCAGCATTTGTTGACATCCCTTAGAAAAAGCCGCTAAAACAGAAACAGAATAAATTAACCAAATAAAAAAATATAACTACGCCTGTTTTAGCTTAGCCTACTACCATTACTCGCTGGCGAATAAAAATCTGAGCTAAGGCGAGATAAATGATTTCGCCTTGTTTGTATCCCCATATTTGCAATTAAAAAACTACTAAATAATTGGTATGAGATCCTCTTCGAAAAAAGCAAAAGTCTTAGACCTGGCATCACTATGTCGTAACGCTGTTGTTTAGCTGAAAAGTTTTTAAAAAAAGTACATTTTTGAGGCCTATCGAAGTTCTGGTTAGAAGACGGTTGTGTGAATAATGTTTGAATAATGTTTGAAAAGTACTTAAAATCACCAGAATAAATATCTTTTACCTTCTCGAAAAATTGGGATATTCTCCTCGACCTTATGACAGTAGTAACTGACATAGTTTCGAAGTTTCATTAAAATCTGAAAAGTGACTTCCTGATTGTTTTACGGTTATACCAGTGACAGAAATAATTAACCTACTGAACGAATTGCTGGCTTTTCAAGTTTGCTTTTTCATTACAGGAGGTTCAAGGAGTATTCGCCACTAAACCAGCTTTATGACTGGTCGCGATTAAATTCACTCCATGAAACTGAACTTTTTACAATTTTTACTGTTTGGAATGAGGACGGCTGTAAAAAGAACTTGTACAGATTGTCAACATTGCTTTTAAGACCCAAGCTGCATCAAATAGCGCTTCTACAAAAAAAACTTATTTTTCTTCCAACTGATAGAAGTATCACATTCAATATACAACGAATTTTATTTAACTAAGTATATTTTTTGCAGGTATGTTGATTCACCCAACCTAAGTCAACGATACGTAAGTAACGACCTGATGAATATTGTCAAGTGATTTATTTTTATTATCTAGCTAAGATATGTCAAATGAATATCAGACCGTGTGGAATGAAAATCCCGGTTGAACATCTCGGCTTAGGAAGGTTAAAAAACCACAATGCGTTCCTACTGCCCATATTGGATCATCATTTTAGACATATGCAGGTATCGTAGCAATGTTATATAACAGTATCAGAGGTTCTAACTTTCAATACATTTTGGATAACAAGTGATGAATTACATCACTACTGCTGTAAGAGCTTATTTCCTCATGCTGGCGTATTATTGTAATAGTTTCCTAAAAATTGGCATTAACTTATATCCTTTCTTCATCAGTACCTGTGTCCAGTGTCGGCTATTTATCCATTTTAACTATATGTATTTCTTGTTTTTGGTCTGACTTCATATTTATTATGTTTGGTGATTAGTGGACTGAATAATTGGAAATTAAATATATTTTACGCTATCGTCTAAACCACATATGTATTAATTGTAATTATTGACCAGCGGAAGTTATAACGAAACATAGAGACAAGCACTGAATAACTTCAGAAGTTAGATTAGTTGGACATACAGTGTTTGTCCATGAATTTCTCGAAAAGGTTTTCCTTATCCTTTTGGTAGGCAATGTACACCCATCCTCAAGCGTCTCGCATAGTGGCGCTGTCCACTGGCAACTTACAGAGTTCAGGTCCTAACTCTGACGAAGATGAATGAAAAATGATAAAACTTATTGAGACTAAATAATAATAATGAAGAAAATAGCGACTCAACCACATTGAACAATAATTGAACAAATTAACTATAGGTCAATCTTGAGGTAGGAAGCCGTAGCTGGTACGACCCTTAGATATACATGAAAAGAGCCATTCCATTGTAGAGCTCTATTAAAATACAACGCATAAGTTTTCGACTATGGCAGCGCTGACACCTATTCATACAAAGCGGTAATAACCCTGAGGCATAATGTCATAGCGTGGTACGTTGCTTCTGTAATAATTATTCTAGCACATGCTCTGCATAGAATATGTATATTTTCATAAAAGGCGTGGGAATAGGGACTTCCAAATGAAAACACCCTTGTCCATGTGAAATGTCATCTCCTCGTGATATTACTTTTACTTGCGACCTTTCTCTACACCAGCGCGAGACGATAGCAATGTAGTTGTCACTTGCCTGTCTGAAAAGTGTGTAACGTTAGAATTAAAATACACACTCTTTGTAAGTAGTTCCAACGTATGTCTGTGAATAGTTATGTAATGTGATCTGTGATGCTACAGACACTGAAGTCTTTTATTGTATGTGAAATAGACATTTTTTGCGTGAAGGCCGAAATAACCATGACAGTTAAATCTGTCTACAGAAGAGTAACTATGGTTACTGAACCAATATATTCGCAAACGTATGTCTGTGAATAGTTATGTAATGTAATCTGTGATGCTACAGACACTGAAGTCTTTTATTGTATGTGAAATAGACATTTATTGCGTGAAGGCCGAAATAACCATGACAGTTAAATCTGTCTACAGAAGAGTAACTATGGTTACTGAACCAATATATTCGCAAATATCTATTGCGATTAGTGGTATCAGAAAGGTCAGACAAACATATTATCGATCGAGCTGTCGCATCCTCACCAAGTCGAACTTCCAACACTTCGAGTGAGCGTCTTTCACAAGTCTTTCTTTAGGAAAACTTCGGTGTTTCGGAATGAGCAGCGTTTCAAAGTCAACTTAAATAGATATTTATCCTATCTCAGTGCTTCTGGAGCACACTAAGCTTCCTGCGTTTGTGAGAATTTATCAATATATAAAAAAAATGCTAAACTACGTCACCCCTATCTGACAGCACTCGCACTATAAGTTGAAAAAAATACTCGTATATATTACAGATATATCAAACCGATCCTAAATTGACTTCCAAGAAGTTATGGTTGCACCAGCATGACTCCCAAATACCATGAGGATCCAGGTATCTTCACAATGCTCCAACAGGGACCAAAGCCACACAACCCTACTACCAACTCTGCTGTGATACTAGATTATGTTATCATCTGTCGTAGTTTGAACAACTCAACCCACGTATGTGTGGTACAGCTTTGTGAAAATAAACACAATCAATGTCAATTCCATCATTACGGATTTCTGGGCATGTCAACAAAATTTATGTGTTTACATACATACACAACTTTTGCACCATGGGCTATTTGTTCGAGCTAGGAGATTCGAAATTTTAAAGTATTTTATGCTATCAAGTTACCACATATAAACTACTTGACCGAGTTTTATTTTTGTATTATTTATTTCGACATGTAACTATAAACCCAAGAAAACGCATTTAAATTAGCATATCATCACCAACGTCTAAAAACACTTCTTGTCATCTGAAGATATGTCATTAGCTGAATCAATATGTGATGATTCGGAAAATTCAGTATCTGGCGACTTTTCATTTGAACTCGTTTGCATATCTTAGGTTTCTTTTTAAAAAGAGTTACTTTGCTCATAACATTTTAGTCTTTATGCTAACATATAAAGATATGAGGTCAGATATAAACTACAGAAAAGTTGTGCCGATATATCATGATATGTTTGTTTCTGGCTTCGGCAGCTTCTTCAGGAAGTTGCTCTCTCGGAAGCAAGGCATGTTTGATGATGGTGGCACCATGGAACAAAGTTTTGTGTATTATTTCTTGAATTATGTCTTAAGGTATGAGAAATTGTGATTTATATGTTTTATTTGTACATCCAAATAATTATCAGTTCATAAAAACAACAACATTATCCAAAATTGTTTTATAATCATTGACATCCTTTTGCTTAATTTTAACAAAAATTTATCTTCGTGTAAGAATTGTGAAAAATGCAAACTACTTAAATTTAAGAAATAAAATAAATAAAAGTGAAACCAAGCATCCAGATCTACGCTGAAGTACAACTAATGCATCGAGTCATAGGATTATCTACTTACTTATCACCTAATAATATTTATTATAAATAATAAAAATATTAATAGCCTCCAATGTCAAGTGGTTACAAATAAAATCCCAATAAGCAAAAGTACTATAAAATACATGATAATTAATTATTAATCTCGTAAGGACACATAAAATATAGAACTTGATCAAGTTTAGACTAGGAGCCAACCGCGCTAGGGGGGCGCTATTTGTGTTTCGTGTACACATTTCCTGCTTTTGCACAAAGTCAAAATTTTTGACTAAGTGTTGTAAAGCTCATTTATGGCCATCTGGATAGATCAAATAGCTCTGTGTGCATCGTTCAAAAAAAAACTCACAGTTGGACTTGCGCCTTATGGTTTCACCACAGATATAACCTCAACTAAACTTCAAAATGCTTCCTCATTCTCCAACAATATAGATTAATTGCGTCCTCTTGGTAATATTTTCCACAACACACTTATCTACATGAAATGTGTGTTTTTCTGGAAGAATTCCCAAGGCATATTAAACTTCCATTCGAATAAGGTGGGCTGACAAAAAAGATGTATGTGACATCGCCTGTTGAATACTGATTAAAGTAATCTCTCACACCGACTACAGTCCTGACCCCATAAATAAAACTGACGGGCTAATGGAATTAGAGCAGAATTACCGACACGCGCGTTCAAGTGAAAAAATTAAATTGGATACGTTTAGATTTTTCAGTTCATGTCACTGTCTAGTTATTCTAAGCTAATTGATTGAGTAATCTGCTATTTGAAATTTGTGAACAATGTAGACGCTTCAGTGGCACTGCTTCCAACTACAATTGTCTTGATTTTTTTCTACCTGAAAATGAAGCTGCCACATTCTGTATTCTATATTGAACGAATGCTTAACTGTCTCATGTTCCTGTTCACAACCTCCGCATAGGGTTATTTCACTCAGCTTCATGTTGATACGTTGGCACAGCGCAGTTTTTTTCTGGAGATGGACAGATAGAATTTTGTTACTTCTTCACTAGGATATCCGAGGAATTCTATATCAAATGGACAGCGACAGCATCCCATATATTTTTAAAAACTGAGTGGGTGTTCTCTATCAGTGGAGTTTTCATAACACTCCTCATCAGTCGGTCAGCTGTAATATTGCCTTTAGAAAGTGAGTGTCTTTTTATCCAGACGGCTGTTATGTTGTTATTGGTAGAGACATTCACAAGTGCCTTGTGTCAGTTCAATAATGATCTTGTTATTTGTGATACTTAAGAGTGAGTAATGCCTATGCAGATTCTAATAGCCTAATGTGCCTATAGGTAGTTTCGCTTGCAGTTTACGCTGCATTTTTATCCATACGCCATACTGTTGATACCGAGATTTCTGAAGTATATACCCCAACGAGCCCCCTCATGTTTATTAGATCCGTCTGTGTAGACGTTGATAACACCTTCATTGATCTGACCAGATGCTATGACTATCAAATATAAACTTCGAAGAGATAATATTGATGTCAGTCTGTAAAACTGGCAATTTTGCAACAGCCATGTTCCATCTGCGACTTCTAGCTATCCCACACCCCATATTTGGCTCTATATTAACATATTCTTTGGTGTACCATCGTTGCCAGGCAAGCCTATCATCACCCCCATTGCTCTTGTTGGTGTAGTTCTCATGGCACCTGTTATGCTCAGGTATGCTGCTACTGTTTGCACTTAGTCGCCCAAGTTGCAGCTCCTTAGAGTGCCATTGCTCAGGCTACAACGAGAGATGACGTCTCAGGGTTCCATGCCTGAAAGTTTTGCCGATAATTCTACGAAGATTCCACAGCAATCAAAATATCGTAGAATCCAAAATTCTCAAGGAAATAGAAGTACGAAGCAGTATTATTGATTTTATCTAGTACCGAAGCTTTAACTTCTCACTAAAAATGACTGTAAGTAATTCGATCGCGACAATTTTCTTATATGAGATAAACTATTCGGATGCTCTATGATATCTATACCACGAAAATTTATGTCTCTGATTTGCTCTGCTTTGTTAGTCGAATTTTTTATCCGTATGGTTCCGTTTTTGTCATCAGGTAGTTATTTGAAGTTTTCGGGTACCTACTTCATTGGCAGTGCAGTAATTGACAAAATAAGTTTCAAAACACTTACAATTGGAAGTATTTTTCTTGAATCTTATTTTTGAATGTTTTTCATGTAATGGGTAACTTAATAGATCCTCAAAAAAATTCAAGGTCGAGAAACTAAAGATAAATCGATAGGCTGTAACAAAAATGCACCGAACAGCACATGAAGTATTAATTTCATAAAGAACGATGTCGAACCGACATTCCCAGAATGCGGAGCTTTGTGTGGCTGCTGCCTCCGTCAAAATTTGATTAATTATTAATGTTTGGAAATAGGGCCTCGTCGGAATAATGACTAAGCTAGCTGCTTCAACGCCCAGGTCTGGATGAATATTAATGGGACAGCACTGCACTGGAACTATGCATGCAATGCTGTGACATGCGAAAACGCATTACTCGGTTATATGCGGTGGAGGTATCAAGGATTGGGAGATATAGCGTAAATCCAAAGCCAATCTAAAAGGGAAAATCGGAAATCTGTTTTGCAATTTATTGTGTAGATCTAAAGGTATCTGATCAGATAATTATGCTATGCGGAGTCACTTGAGCATAAGAAAGAATTGCAAGGCTATCTCTCGAGTTTTCCGGTTATTTTGACTGAACAAGACTGGTCGCCTGCATAATAAATCAAAACAACGATAATTAAACCTCCATTTAGAGCATCCATTGACTGCAATAGAAATGCACCGGGCATGCGGCTCACAAAGCATTAATTTCATGAGGTACGTCACAATAAAACAACGTCCTTGACGCCTCCGGATATTTCCGGAAATGCAGAGCTTGGGACCAGTGTCGTCTCCGCCAGATTTGATTGATCATTAATGTTTGGAAATGGGACCTCGTCGAAATGATGACTGAGCTTGTCGCTCCAACGGCCAGAACTTGTGATTATTAATGTGACACCATTGGAATGATGCCTATACATGCATCACTGCTTCAGCTGAAAATGCATTTAACTTTTATATGCGAATTTAAAAGTTTTTTGGATAGATATTAGGTCAAAAAGCAACTTGAGAATCAAAATAACGTTACAATAGTAAGTAGTAATATTGATTTGCAGCTTTGTAAAACTCAAAATAATAGGTAGATAAACAATTGTTTCTGTTTTAAGAGTAGAAGTAGGTATGCTAGCGAGCTCCTGGGGGAGAAGATATTTTAGCATGTATATTTTTAAAAGAATTATATAAAAAATTATGTCATACGCAATAGAAATGTCAGTAGCACGTAGCTCATAAAGCTTACATTTAATAGGAGACTTGGATATCAAAATGACGTTGAAGCTTTAGCATATTTCTCAGCTTACCGAGCTTTTGGCAGGTGCTGCCTTCTTCAATAGAAGCTTAAGTGAAATATAATATGTGACTAGCAGGATCCAGGTAATTGATTTATATACCGGTAGGTTTATCTAAAACGTACGGTCGCGAATATTTAGTTCTCATCAAGCTATCAGACATATTGAGAGCCATTGAGACTTCATCATATAGTAACAAAATATCGATAATACAAAAAGTTTGAGTGAAATGTAAGCTAGCACAAAATAAAGCAGTAGTATCAATTGCGACTCGAAAACTGTTTCTGTGTGCTGCTGTTTGTTGCAATTCACAGTGTGTATTCAATTTTCGATTCACGCGTCCATACAGTGGAAAATGCGCAGATCCGCGTGAATTTAATAATACACGCTGACGTTGCTTTGAGCCTGGAAAGGGGGATTTATCTTGGGAAATAACAGAATACAGAAAGAATCAGTTGTTTGCTATTGTTCATGTACAGTGACTGATACGAATATCATTTCCTGCAGGGCGAGGATGATCTTGGTTGTCGAAAATCTTGAATCATTGCGATTGAATTATGCGAATGCTACAATTTCAAAAATGTTTCAAATCTATGACGGCTTTGAATGAAGTGAAACGCACAATATATTTCGTTTTGTGAACCTTTGTGTCCTACTTCCACAGTTTATTCGATATGCGTGGTTAGAGTGGCTCAGATCGATAGATGGCATTAACAAAAATCTTAAGTAGGCGCCTTAGATCGTCTTGTCACCGCAGTGTGGTAGTCTAGTGGCTACCGCGTCACCATAGACTGCTGCTTTTACCGACTTGTAATTTCAGTTCCGTCTTTTTCCGTTCATTAGATGTATACCTCACGCCCTAATGGCAAGCTATGACAACAGTATAACATGACTGCAATCGTATTTCTGTAAAGTAAGCTGAGTGTTAGAAAGCTTATTTTTCACTGCATCGCAGGTGAATGCATAATGACTGCTTAAAACAAAAGCGGATTCGGACCTCCTTATTAATTATCGTCCAAGACAGGCACTCAGGAGTTTGGGGTGAACTTTTGGCTTGAGCGAGGAAAACTTGGAGATTCCCGACTGTGCTTAGCTGAGTGTATATGCATTATTAAACTCAATTATTCGCTTGATCCAGTTGGGTCGATAAGGTGGCTTTTTGAGGTAACGTTTTAATGTTAGCTTTTTGTTGCAAATAGAGTTTTTTGCTGTATACAGTGACAAATTTAGTATCGCAGAAGTATTTCATAAATATATATTCACAACTATATATCAAGTTTAATAGAACCGCATGATCCCTATCTGTTAGTAGGTATTATAAGGATAATTTTATTGACTGCAAAAGGGTTCAAATTAGCCGGTGAAATCCGGTACTGGCGGCATATGAATGCAAATTTGAGTTGGAGTCTTTTACTTTCAACATAACTTGAGGATTTCATAATTTTGGTCGAGATTCAACTAAAATTAAAATCCAGTAAAGATAGCACCAATCACTACTTCAAAGGTTACTACTTCATAGCATATTTGCAATTAGGTTAATTGAGCATTTTCGTAGAATGGAGGAGGTTGTGGGTTCAAACATCGCAGATGGTACATCATGTCACTAGCCAAGCTTCAGCTCTTCTACTGTGGAATCACAGTCAATCAGTTATTTATAAAGGCTCACATCATTTGGGTATATTTCAAGACTTTCGCTTAGGTGTGACATCCAACGTTCCTGAACAAACTTCCCTTCTACCGCCTTTCAGTGAGTATCGCAGAACAATGTTACCGTTTCCACCGCGAACTCCTTTTTGAATTCTGACCGAAGAGTGTTGAGTTTCTGAAGACATATAAAAGGAAACTTCGGTGTCACTTAATTTGGTTTTTCTGTTTCACCGATTCATCTTATTCGACATCGGACCTTCTCTTTCAATAATATATCATCCGAATGAAGTAATAAGGTCTGCAAACACGTGTGTTGATTCTACGACTGATCCAATATACTCGTCAGAACTTGGGTGGCGGTAGCTTTAAAAAAATTCAGTTGATTTTCTTGTACTACCCTTCCAGCCCATATACGGGGTGCTGCTGATATTTTGGTATAAGAAACAATTCGCTTCATCTTTCATACTATTGTTGAGCCTTATTACTGGTCAAATAAAGATCGTGTGTTTGACACAAAGTTTCACAAATAAAACTCTTTCTTTCAGGGACAGTTTCAATTTATATCCAAATCGTCATTGGGCTGTCAGATTTGACAGTTTAATAAGGCTACCCACATTACCACATTATCATGAATACAGCACTAAAATCCTCAAGTCAAGCTATTGTTACAATAAATTCTTTTTTCTTTTATCTAGCTTTGGAGAAATTTTCTTTACGACTGCATTCGCAGTAGTGTTAAGGAATACCCTTTAGATAGCCTGAACACACAATTTTCCATATGAATGATGGTAGAATTTCACCAAGTAAGAGCATCTACAATCTATCTAACTATGAGAACTACGTTAGATTACTGAGTCCGTTGTGGGTTTTCTATCTATCTGTCTCAAATAAATTTTCTACACTGGCAATAGATCGATTCAGCTATATTGCAATTTTTCAACTGGTAGAGTGTCAATTCGCGAAACTGATGATGTGTGATGGCCATCATAAGAAAGAAGGCATTCCTTGGAAACTTATTATGGATCAGATATGATTTGATACTTATAGAATGTCTTAAACTCAAAAAAAAATACATAATTCTTAGCAGGTATACTGCATACCTCAAGCTCGATAAACTAATTAAACTCCGACAAATCCACCGTCAGTATTTAGTTGAAAGTTAGTAAGAAACGATGTTTCTAACTTTTCAGAACATCTGAGAATTTCCAATTCAGTGAAGTAAATTAAAACGTCGATATTTAATTTAAGATGTTATTCTTAGAAACAGTAACTTTGGGATTCTTTAAAAACAATACGATGAGATACAGATTTGTTTTATTATAATATCTGAACACTTTACTTAAGGTTTATAAGAATGATATTAAATATTTTACAATCAAGTGATTTTTACATTCCCGCTAATCAATAAGCGGTTTTCATTATTCCCAAAAAAGCATTTGAAAATAAAAAAATCAGTCATACTTGCCTTACGATAACCTCACAGGAAAACTCATGAAGTAATTAGATTTTCATACATTACCTGATTCTTGAATGTACTTCACATTACTGTGATTTTCTTCATGGTGTTTTCTACCATACCGCCTGTATTTCATGTATGTCTAGGATTTTTTAGTTTTTATAGTCCAATTTTCATCCGCAGAATAATATCCATGATTTGTTTGGAGCTCCTGCTTTACTGATGAGCATATACCGCAGTTCGTTTCGAATACAAAACCACCACTCTTTCAGATGCAAAGGTGACCTTGACATTAGAGGACCATGGCATTATTTTATATTACACTGCACCTTGACCACTATTCAACAAGCTTGAATATTTTACTACTGGTTTCATAATGTCACCGCTTTTTAGATGTCAGCCGTTGCCAAGATTTGACAACATTGGTAGACTTTATATTCAATCAAATCCTTCGTTTTGTATTTTGGGCAGTTCATTGAATCCACACTTTTCCTATGCGCCGAAAAGTTTTCAAAATATTACTTTCAATTGTAAAAATTTGATTTGGATGCAAGGGCGCTAGATTTGGGGCGGCAAAGTAAAAAAGTTTTCGAAATAATTATTTTATTGACGATATGAGTACAGACTGAAAAAACAACATCTCAAATGGTTCTTGTATTGTATTATATTCAAAAGAATTGTAGCCTGAAACATGATAAAATATCATATATAAAGAGTTCGAATTTTGAAGACACAATTTTGGAGTGGAAAATCAATTGACACGAAAGGGATTCAAACCCGTGTCTTGCTGACCGCATATCCGCTCATCCAGCGCACTCTGGCGATCTGGCTCTTTGCCGCTCAAACCGTGCAAAATTTGGAGTGAGCAAATCTCCGCTGTGCGATATCGCTTAGTTCCACCATGTGGTAAGTAGTTTGGAAGACAAGTCGAATGAGTCTGCGTACGTGATTACAGATTAAAGACTCAATTTTTCAGTGGGATTTCTTCTAGCAAATTTTTGGTGCAGACGGGATTCAAACACGTGATAACAAATGGATATCAGAGGAAGAGACTGATATTGTAATTCAGTTTCTGTTGAAATTTTTTATGGACGTTGGTTTTAGAATTTTATCGAAATATGAAATATAAATTCAACAGATATTTTAAGAAATTTACGAAGACACAGAATGCGCCTATGATCAAAGGAATTATCTTTTTTTTGTCGTTTTCCACCATTTCGCGGTGTACGTTTATTATAAATTTTATGAAAGCTATTACCAAGATGAGGCAACAAAATTGAAAAACCTAAAGTTATTTTATGCAACTTTCAGGCTAGAGTGGACCCAACCCCCCACTTTGAATGACTCCCTTGCTTAGAGGGAGAGTAAAGATTCAGTACAGAAAACACAGTATAAGTTTGGAAAAGTCGTTTACCAAAACTATGAATAATTTCGCAGATTTGGTATCCCTGAAATGGGCCATCTGATTGGAGCAGACAACGGAACTAGTTGACAAAAATATTGCCGGTTCCAGTCTCTGTGTTACTTAGCTGCAGAGCAGTCCACATACCTAACAATAATTCGACTGCATTTGACTGAATGTTGTGGTTCGAGAGAAATAGCATGCCTGAACTGCGGCCAATGGAAATGCAGTTGCCAATAATTTTAAACTTTCCCAATTAGAGGGCTAGTATTCTATTTGTCGGAATTGAGTGCGAAAAGCAATTTTACCCTCCGGAACTACGTTAAAATTTGGCAATGCGCAATTATTTTGTTTTAAAACCTAGAGCATTGAATTCTATGTAAGAGTATATGCAATATGCTAAGTAATTTTCATTAGAATTTTGTTTTTTAGTAGTTATATGTTTACGAGTTTATGCGAGAGGAAACACTAATAACCTAAAAAATCAAATGATGTTTTTTATACAATCATCTGTGTCGCTTGATCATAAACTCAAGTAAAAAATTTGATGCTATGAACTGATCTCAATATTATTGATAAGATAGGCTAACAGGCAATGTATTTTTTTCCTTTTGAATCATTGTGTCCCATTCTTCTTAGAATACGACTGGGCTTCTTCGCATTAGCTTATTCGCTAAAGATAATGGGGCATCACTGAAAGCAGAAAATAGGAGGATTATCTGGCAGGTTATTTGTATGTAAACTCGAACCCCACACCGCCTTTCCTGTTTGTAGCTGAGAAACAAGTATTTGATTTATTCCCTCCAACAAATCTGCAATATAGCGCCATAAATTTTTTGCTGGGCGTCTGTTTGAATATTGATGACACACTTTTTGATACCCGGCAGGTAAAAAAGAAAAGCGTGTCTGTATATATAGTGCTCCCAGTCGGCCATTAATATGAAAGATTGGTCTTATGCCTGACCGAACTACTGATATCCAATGTGTTTCGAGGACCTCGGATTCTTTCACTTGAGGAAATCTCTGTTTTTGCTAGAACTAACAAAACTCCCTCAAGGGACTCATATTTAAATTTTCTTTGACCTATCTGCGCTTCAGTCGATGCGAATTGGAAAGCCGATAGGTATTGAACCTACATATTCAAGTTTCCACCCCGACGTCTCAAATCATTCTGACTTAGTACTATGTAAGCAAATTATTTTATCGTTCAATATGAAAAATTTGCATTCAGTCTGTATCATGTAGTCTGGATCAGTTAAATCATCAATAGCATATTAACAGCACCTCCCTGTATTATCGAACAGAAGCCGTCATCACGATCTATCATCCGTTCCCATCCACTGCTGGATATAGGCCTCCTCTACCGTTTATCCAGTTTCCTACATTTCTCCTTTTATCGCTCCTCCATCTTGTTGGCAGTCTGCATCTATTTCTCTGATCATTTCTAGGTGTCCGTTCCATTATTCTGTCCTTCCATTTTTATCGGCCATTCGGGATTTGTGGCCTATCTACTTCCGCTTCTTTGAGATATAGATTCTATAATATCTTAGCATGGATATTCTTTTAATGATTTCATTTGGAATTTTTGCTATTCTTGTGATCCCGAGCGTTGCCTTTTCCATAGCTCTTTGTGCTACTCTTACACTCCCTGTAGTTCGTGTTGTGAAGTTAAGCGTCTCTGTTTCATATATAATCACAGCTTCAACACATTACTGATAGATCTTCCATTTTTACACATATTGGCAAGTCTGCGCTGAAGAGTAGTACTCCACTTAAGAAAGGCGATATTTCTATTCGACAATCTATCTCGCACGTTCGGTTGTCTCTTCCTATTCTCACCTCATGGAATAGATGGTTAAAGTTTTTTAGATGTTTCCCTTAACACTAGTGTGGATAGGATATTTATCCTAAGACAGACACAAAAAAGAAAGAATAATTTAATATAAAAATAGCTAGACAGGATAAGTAGGATTCTAGATTTGAGAGCTCTGCTTTTGTATCCATGATAGGATCTAGTTTGTTAGTGAGCGAGTAATCTGGGTAGCTTTGTTAGCAGTCAAATCTGACAGTCTGCCAATGATTTAAATAAAAATCGATATGCGTTACTGGAAAAAGGAGCATCTACAATCTACATGCTTATCGAACATTTTAATGTTCTCAGCATTATCCGTTTTTGTTTGTTCCGCCTTGCATATGAAGATGTAAACTTTGTTATAGTTTGCAATCATATGAACAACTAATTCCTGTACCAAATAAGAATTTTGGTTAAATTGACGGTTGAAATCAACGTGCGAAATGAAGCATCATTTTTCAAGATGATCGACATTTATCCATGAAATGGATAACGAGTAGCATCGAATGAGCTTTCTTGAACAATCAGGACTATTCTGGCTGCAACACCACTTATAACTATGTTGATGTACCTGTTTTACTACGTTTCTCAGTTGTCTTTCTTATGCACAGCAGTATTACTACAAATATTTTTTTAAAAACCTATAGCATCGCGCTGTATGGTATTATCACACCGCTTAGGTTCTTAACAAAGACGTATTTAAACCAGCAACACCAAAGTTTCTGTTGTTGGACAATTACAGCAAACTTTGCCAATTACACTCAGTAGGATGAGCTGCTTTGTCGTCATTTACGCCTCCTAACTTATTACCGCCAGTTCGATTTGCTATTTGTGTTCGCTAATGTCAATATACATGTAAATTGCCTCTTAACTGATTGGCAAGTCTAACAGGAGTTCGCAAACAATACGAATAACAAATCTGGAAGCTATTATAAATGATAATTCAGTTAAAGTCTGTACGGCAAACGCATGCACCATGCCCTACTATAGTTATGTTTCTTGACTGCTATGATTGTTGAGTCATAAGTAGATATTATATCAAGTATATTTGCATCTTCATAAAGCACATGTGATAATACATGGGTCAAATGGAAGAAACAGGTATCTGGAGAAAGCAGTTAATGGTGCACAGGTCACCTAACGGGCCATCTATATGTGTTAATTCCAAAAACCAGCTCTTTTTGCTAGGGTGGGTATGTCCCAGGGACACCTTACAACTGGTTTCTGAACTCTAGCTCTAAGTCTTGTCTGCCTGTGGGACCACAAGGTCTAAGCGTAGTTATAACTTCGGCACTTTAAAATGTCCACTAGCAACTTAAATACAAAAATTGTTAGAAATATGATGGTACATATTTTAAGGGTACTTTATAGAAACCCCCGAATAGGACACCCTATATGTTAAGGTAGATTTAGTTATTACGGTGGGCATATTTCATTTAAATGTTCAATACCTAAATCTAGCTATTCTTTAAATCTTCTAAATTTTGTTTGGAAATTGATGTTTTCAGGTCAACAAATAATTCACATGTTTATCTATAAGAAAGCCTTGATTCAGTATGATCAAAAATAGACACACAGTGATATTTGTGAAACCATGTGAACATATCACAGCACTTGTGCAATAAAGATCTGTCATTAATCTTACGATTATTATTATATGAATCTGAAACCATAAAATCTTTCATAATTTACAAAGTAACTTGAAGAATTTTTTGGTGTAAATTTTCAAATGCAAGGTTTTCACAACTATCTTTTGGTACTATTAGTGGATTAAATGACACCTTCTCCTGAATGATGCTCGCCTGATCAATAAATGTCGTTCAATGTATGCTACTAAGCTTGACTCATTTTTTTTTAAACACCAATCTATTATTAAACCAAGACAAAGTAAGTGATATTGTGATATGTTGTTACTACCACTGAAATTCATCTGTACATACCTAATCGTTATGGAACTCATGCAAAACAGGTTCCAGATCCGGCTGGCGTATAAAGGACGAAACGAGATCAAAGTGGCAGTAACACGTTTACGCTGGCACTTCTGGCTCACGTTAATGAGAAATTATCCCTACTATCCGACAATGTTGTGTAACTAGAAATGCTAAAACCTTGTTGGAGGGGATAGTGCTACTAGTTTCTAATTTCATGGAATCTTTGAAGGTATCCAGCGTAGAGCTAAGCTGATTTAGTTCTTATACAGGCAGAAGCATTCCTAATGTAAGGGAGCTGTATGCGCGTTGCAATAAATGAGTAGATCTGAAATTGCGCGATGCAATACCTGGATGAAATTGGTTTTATAATTGCTCTTCTCTTACCTTTGGCACAAATTTACCAATTCTCAACCGGACTATCAATTTGGTTGGTGAAACGTCTATTACAGATAACGAAATTTGAGACCATATGCTGCCTAAAGGCGTGTGATATGTAGTAAACAATTGAATCAGAGCAGCACTTTTAACTATAAATCACAAATAGGATTCGTAAAAGCTTTATAAGGATCATAAAAGATGAGAATTACAGATAACTATTCCAGATTACCAGACGAGGTTACATGGATTGCCTTCTAAATCTGAATTTTCCGAATTGTATGTAATATATTATGTGTGACGCGGGCAAGGTACGTAATGCAATCATACCTGGTTTTGTCTAGTCAAAGTGGAAAATGCCTGAACGCAGCCAAATCCCAAAATTTGTATTATTTCGAACTTTGCTTGAACTCTCTACGTCAATCTTAGGTTTGCTAAATCATTAGCAGGCATTTACTCAAATTATCTGGATTAATCAGCGAAGGTGAAGCAGCTGTCACAAAAAAACTATATTTCCTGGTGAGGGTGAAATTCGGTATAGTAACTAACCTCTGCTAGAAAATAAAGTATTTACTCTTTAAGTGTCTCAAGATTTGAGATTGCAATCCAACTTACAACATATATAACAGCAACGCTAGAAAGGCACAGTAGAAAGGCACAGATAAGCATAATCGTTTAAAAATAGCGATAAGTCGGCTTCCAAAAACCCGGCACGCCTGTGACTCACGGGGGATTATTTTCTCTCGTCAAAGCTAATTGTTAATTAACTGCAACGACGGGCCAGTTTTTTGAAGAGCTACTGGTGGTTTTTTCTACATCAGATGCACGTGCTCGGAAAAGCGATTCACACCGCTCTAGATGTTAGTTTGTTTATTTAGCTACAGAAGGCCAGGTTGAGCTTTTTCAAGTTTCCAAGGCTAATTAAGCTAGAGAGAAACATCCACTATAACTTTTATAAATGTATTTTACTTTCTAGCAGCATGTACAACGGCTATGAGGGGCTTGTGTAAAGATAGATTTTCTGAATAATAAAGTTCTGGTTGCTATACTTCCGACAGCTGGAATAGTTTTGTGCAGGTAGATTGACAGATAGGTAAATGATGTTTTTGCAATAAGATTATCAAATCAGAACATGGATATATATATATTATATATATTATAATAATAATAATAATAATAATGATAATAATACTTTCTTTATTTTCCCTTTGTCAGTACACTGCTGGTGGAAAAGAAAAATAATAGAATCCTCACATTCAGTCAAAATAAATACTAGCAAAGACAAAACCCCAAGGGGGAGTTCACGCAAAGTGTTCTTCCACTCTTCCACTCAACCCTTGTATGTGTTTATATATATATATATATATATATATATATATATATATATATATATATATATATATATATATATAATAAGAAGAACCAAATTCTCAAAAAACGCGAGTTGCTTTTTTCTATTGCGGATATATGTGCTTTGAAAGTCAACGTACAACACGCTGGGTGTTAATTTGCTTGTAAATTAGTCAGACGCCGACAGCATGTGGCGTTTTCAACTTACCGAGCTAATTAAATAAAGTTTCACTATAAGTTTCTAAATTAGATTTGTCCTTCTGATAGTCTGTGCCACGAGTATGTGGAGCATGTGTAGGGATGGGTTCCTTAGAAGATCAGTGGTGACTAATGATAGAATACGTCCGAGAGGTGTGTATGTATATTAATTCTCAGGTATCTAGCTGTGTTTGTGCCAGTTGCGCATCTGCTCATGTCCAAGCTGAACAACGGTGATACCAGAAATATTGTCATGTCACATATCATAATAAATATTATATATTATTAATTATATATAATATTTATTATGATATGTTCTAAAGTTACACATACGAATGATTGTTATATAATTAAATGGATTCATTTATTGGGTAGAAAAGCGACTTATTGAATAACACGATCTCCATAAGCATCATTCTTCACTCACTAGTTAAAGATACCAGCTTTATTTCTCATGAAGATTTGGCTTGATAATCTAACTTGGAATGTCCGGTAAAGCATATTCGCTTGTAAAATAAAGGTCTAACCTTTCAGAGTGCTAACAGTGGCAGCGACCTGCAAGGGGCTATTCACTCTTATCAAAACTAAATGTTGTTTAACTGCAGTGGCAATGCCAGATTTTTAAAAGCCGTAGTTCGTATTCTTATGTACCAGATGCACATGACTTAAAAAGTAATATTTTTTGCAAGACTAAATGTTGGGCTTAAGGTCCTTTTGTAAAGAACTATCAATGTTAGTTAACAGCATAATCTATGCCTTGCAACAGAGAACATTGGAAACTGTTCATTAAGTCGTGCCATTACTTGGCGAAACACCTTCATCACGAAGAAAGTTTTGTTTAGATGTTACATAAAGTTACGCAAGGCCAACCTGAGGGCATAGATTATCTGATATATTGAAAAATATGCAACTTTTTATATAAGTGACTGAACAGAAATACGTGAGACGTAGATATTTAAATAGCCTAATTCTTCTCATACTTTTCTAATAATCTGTAGGAGATGCAACTTTTGGTTGCAGGAATATTTCTACCTCCACCTCTGATTGTCATAGTAGGTAAACTATATATTTCACAATGGCGTGATCAAATGAGCGAACCAAGCAAAATGTATATATGTAATTTAAGTTAGCGAAGGAGCTATAAACAGACTTATTGTTTGAAACTTTGAAGATAAGTGCAAAGTTTCCTTTTGCGCGACTCCTAGCACTTACAGTGAAGCTACAGTCAGAAATTGGATTTTATAAAATAAGTTGACAAATTAATGCGGTTTCTCTTTGTATTTCTTTCTTTGTGAGCATTCAGGAAACTTGAGAAACTGTCACGGGTATCTAAGCTGAGACGATATGGAAAATCAGTAAATGTCTTTAATGAAATAGCACTATATGATAAGTTCATGTGAATCTCAACGAGAAACACATTATTGGTGTTGGTGTTCTCCAAGTAATTGAAAATATCAAGTTTTGGCATAAACACCCACAAATATTTGTTGAGTTTTTTATACTTCGTTTATTCCCTGGTGGTCCATGATATCTGCCTAATACTGTCCAAAATATGAAGTATTTCTAATTCATCAAGGGTAGACCTTTTCATTATTCATCAAAGTGAGGAAATACAAACAGTGTATTTTATACAATAATAATGATCCCAATTCCTCAATAGACTGTAATTTATGTATTCAGCTAATTCCATACGAACTGCCAGATGGGTTTTCTCATTAACTTTTTCATCACAAATGGGATATCTCTTATATCATAGTCTTGAGCCTCAACTCCTATTTGCATCAGAATCATCTCATAAAAAGTGTTTAGTTATGAGGTATCAGTATTCATATATTCCAGTTGACAGCAGTACAAATTAGAGCGTGATTCGGATGCCTCCAAGGTTCCATAATGGCAGTTTGACTTCAAACTACTGTTGCAGATATAAAACGCTTCCATAACATATGGTTTCAATAAGTAAGCAGAGTAACGCCAATAAAAAGAAACTGGCGTTACCTTTCCGCAGTTCGTAAATTGAGAAATTTCAGCATCCACAGTGCTTAAGACATAATATGCGTATTGCTGGACACTAGTCTAATTATGTTTCATTTGAGTTGATCTTTAAACTGAACTTCTATGTTGAACAACGTGAAATGCATACAGCCACCGCCTCACTCGTTGCATAGATATGACGTGCTAGCAATATCCATTTTGTGTAACATCATTTGCATGGACTGGAATTGAACCAATACGCATACTCATTACAGAGAGAACTGTATAAACTATCGCTCAACTCACACAAAATTAGCAAACTTCGGTACGCTAATGCTATCACGAAAGGCACATAGTGATCGATCTACATCAGCACACCGTGATCGCGAAAAATATCATTATTTGTTAATTTGAACAATTATGTGTAAATAGTATTAATGGAATGACAACAAGGAAGTTCCATTAGTTGCGGTAATTCACGTGTAGGTATTTCTGTTTATTAATTGTTAATCCAGATAAGTACTAGATACATAGTTGTATCATCGATACTTTAACGTTTGTTATGATATGAGTTATTACTTTAATGTAGTCCATACCAAATGCGCGTCACCGGATATGTTAGACTTGAGGGTCGCAAAACACGGATTCGTGTTATATATTGATACCGACTCACTGGTATATTCAAGGGATGAAATTTAGAAATCCAGAGTTTTCAAAATCTGAACAGCACGCGTACTTTGGAATAAGAAGAGGAGTGATCTTGTCGAGCGTTAAACAAGTAGTGTAGTTTGTAGTACAATATGTCCTATAAGAACGTTCTTGTTTTGCTTCTAGATCTCCTTACTGTAGGTGCGTATCTCCGCAGCTTTAGCAAGTGAATAACCCTAATTGTATTATATATTATTATATCTTGCCAAACATATATCCTTTGAATGTAACTGAAACTTATCCTGCGAGTGTCTCTGCGACTGATCGTATTATTTCTAGCCCAAAATGGGCATTGAGGAAAATTCACTTCGATTTCCTCGTCAAAGCGTTACCTTCTCAACAAGTTTTGACAGCCTATAGTATAACTGCACCCATGTCAGACTCGTGATTATCAGGAAACAAATATCCTTCGACCTGATCCTATGACTCATCTTATCAAATTATGGTGTCTATCCAACGTCGTACCGTTTTCATGGCTCACCTGCCACTCAACTTCTCTCCAAGGAGTTAGAGGTATTTATTTAAACCGTCTTTCCGCGGAGGAAAACTGGGAAATTCCTGGTATTTCTTTGATTCGGTTTATGTGGTTACGCTGGCGGCATCCAAAACAGGAGAAGCGGAAAAAGGTAAAGGAAATAATTTTTCAGACTATTTATATCGGCTTGGCATTTCCTTATCTCATATCCATTTTAATTTTGAAATATGTTTGTATTAGCAGGCAACAAAAAAAATCATAATATAGTGTGGCTGCCAACGAGCACAATTGATACAAAAAAAATTGCGACTTTAGTTCAAAGTCGAATTCATTGTGTGAACTGTCAAAATTATCAACTAGCAAATTGCATTGATTTTCAATATTGTATTTTCAGAATTTTGTCTCCTACTTCTATCAACTTCGAAAGTGCCGAAGTCAAACTTAGCATACACTCTTAAGAATTTTTTTATGATTCTATGGTCGAATGAGATGCATTTGGATGTAAACCAAGAAAGTACTATACTGATAATTCACGTATTTTGCAAATGAAACCTTTTTCGCCTGGTCTCGACTTTCAACTCATGGATGTATATAAATTCTTTGTATATTACATTCATAAAAAGAGAATGAGAAGTATACCATAGTTGAAAGTCTGTACACTTTCAGATTATCAAAACCTTGTGCGAGATAAAAATAAAGGTTGTACAGTTTTCTGAGGTTTTGACATATTTAGGAATGCCGAACGAGGATGAACGATAAACGACATTTCTTCAATATTTATGAGATGCCAAACTTAAAGTATTGGAGAGTTCATAGATATATAAGTTTATATTAATTATTTTTCAGTAAATCTAACTGGTCCGTACTTAAGTGTTTAGAATAACCATCCTCCATTCATGATACAGTCATTCATAGTTCCTCCTGTATTGCAGAAAAATAATTATAATCGAATATATGTCACTGATACGACATAGATGTAGAATAACGATGTGCAAACTTTCGATATTTGGAAAGTTTGACACAACATACCAATGATATACACTCCACTGTGAGATATCGTCGGTAAATCCGCGCGTCCCCAGTATATGAGGGTTTATTTCCCACAGGCAAACACATTGCACAAACTTTGTGGCGTATTGGGGATTTGCTGTAGTCAGAGGTATCCCAATTTATTACAAACTAAGCTAGGAAAATCAGAAAAATGTTTAGTATAGTGAATGTTATACCTATATGTACTACAAAGTAAAACAATATCAGTGAAACTCAATTCAAACAGAATTTTATTGCTTTTTAGTCTCTGATATATGGTATGATTACACAATAATACCGGGTGATTCATTTAACTTGAGACAGCCGTACAGCGCGAAAACGGTGAGTTTTTTGTGAAAACGTTCGAATGTAAGTTCTGGGCGGCAATGGGGGAGACTCAATGATGACTTTTATTTTCGACATTGACACCGTTTTCAAGGTTTTTTCAAGGTCAATGGTGTTTTTTATGGGTGAATGTATTTTAATTGTTCAAGATAATTTCTATTGCGATTGCAACTTAAGTACATAAAAAAAATAAAACAATTGTTCTTTTTTAAAACGTTTCGATACCGCGACGGTAGACAACGCTGTTATCATTTCTTTGGCTCATTATTGACTGAGTCGTATTTTCTCAGTGGGCAAGCACTAAATTGGAAATCATTAAATAGAAGTTTTTTGTGTTGTTTGTTGTTCTCGGATGAATCTGGAATCATGGTGAAGTGAATCGTCATAATTGAAAAAACTTGAAAATGTGATCTCTGTCGGAAATAAAAGTCATCGTTAACCGTTGCTCTCAACCATATGAACGTTTTCATCCAAGAACTCACCGTTTTCGCGCTATACCGCTGTCTCAAGTTAGATTGACCACCCGGTATAGTCGATTTTAACAAATAATTATTGCAACTGAGGACGCATTTTATAGTAAAGTTCTCTGGAACCAAATTGTTATTTTATACAATACATGATGAAGTTTGCCTGTTAGACCCCAAATCTGAGCGGGAATTTAATTCTTGTCAGTGCTCACATTCTGCTTGGTTGCCCAGTTGCCACAGAGTGACAGGAAGGGTTTATATTGTTAGATCATGTTGAGTGAAATGTAAACGAGCCTTATACTGAAAGTGCAGCTGCCAAATGGATACGAGGGTTCTTTGTACTGAACTAGACCCTCACTCCCTCATGATGCATATAACAAAATTTTCTATTTCGTATTCAGAAAAATCAGAGGCCTAGGAGGCGAATAACTATCTGCGCTGACAGTCAAAGAGCAATCAAGGCAATAAATGCCTGTAAGATGGCGTCGCTACTCGTCTTGTAGTGTAAGGATAATCTAAATGGTCTTTCAGCGAAGCATCAGGTTCCATTGCTGTCGAAAATCAGTGGAAGACGCACTGGTGAAGATACGGTTGAATGGGAAACTTTTCGCCCCGAACAAACCCTAGAGGAAGCCACACATACTGGGAGTATGACTACAGATTGGAAGATTCAAAGTCAGAACCAAAAGATAGGTGACACATGTTCACTTTTTAGCAGAGCTCTAATCGTGGGAACTAGAGCAGATAGAGGCATCAAAGGGTTAGTTGGCGTATGTATCAGTTACTGTTCACATCAAATAGCCACTTCCTCTAAAAGAAAAATAAAGCTACTTGTTGGATAGCTTGGGACAATTCAATCTAACAAACTCAGTTCAGGGCACCCTGTATAGCTAAATGTGTACCTCGTTCAGCTGCTTTTTCTATTTTATTGAACTTCCGTGCATATTTGGGAGTTTTGAGTGTCTGACTAGCGATACCTCTATATTTTTCTTTGGAGTTACCGTCCAGTACGAAATAGCTGAAATTCTGCTTGAACATTTCGAGCCAAGGGTGCTTCAGAGCGCTGAGATTTGCACGCGTTGTTGGAATGCTTGGTTTTAGTAAAATATATCCTCGCTGCGTAACTGGAGGACATCATAGTGATAATCCATTCATGAGAGCTTTAAAACAATATTGGATATAAAATATTGAACATTTTAAGTTAGGATAGATTAGAATGTTAAAAACTACAATCGCGTTCTGACAACAGCTGCACTGTTATATAAATTAAGTAACTAGAAGCGATGCTGTCAATCATCATCGTGCTTCTTTTAGAAGCACTATTGAACTGAATATATAATCTTTGTATCCTTGTTACATTTAAAACGGATATTTAAGTATAAGAATTTGCTCGAAATTCCTATGATACATTTCACTATTTGTGTGTGACTGCATTTTAAAATGTCCAGTAACTCTAGAAATGCCTATTTCTGCATTAATCCGCATCATTACTGCCATGCATCTATGAAATCCTCTGTAAAACCGGAGCTCTACTGTGCGCTAAAGCCCAACGAAGATAATATCTCGCCCAGAGAGGAAAGACCAAAAAGGAAACGCACTCTTTTGCATTATCTCGCTCATACGTATGCCGAAGAAATAAATAACGATGTTCTTTTTGTGTGAAGTTGTGAAGAGCAAGTTTTATAGCTGCTCCAATTATTGCATAATATATCTTTCCCTAGCAGCAAAATCAGGGAGAATTGTTCGGTTGCCGCAACATCCCCTTTTCAGTTTCTTTGTGAATAGTTTGATAGTTTGCGTGTATTAATGATGTGCAAATACTAAATCGTGCTACGGCTTTATAGCCTAGTTAATTATAGTCAAGGGGCTAAATCATAGCGCAAAGATAGCTGATGTGAAAGCATAATAAATGACACCTAACACGTACAAAGAACGCCTCCTAACCTATATACATGAGAAAAGTGGTTGCAGTCAAACAAAAAATATATTATCAAAAGTTTGATTTCGGACTCCCATTGTCTATAAAATTTTGAGTATCACGACGTTTGATTGATGTACCTACATTACACTTCAACTTCAAACCACCCAACAGCTACGAAGAAAGGCGTCATCCGGACTTTAGTCGACCGAGCTTGGAATATTTGTAACACACAAGAGGGACTACAAAGAGAGCTCAATATCATTAAATAAGATTTATTAAACAACGGATACCCAAAGAAGCTAGTGGAAGTAACAATACAGGAAAATACCAACAGTAGAAGAATTAAACACGAAGAATCTCAGCACTTACTCATTCTGCCTTACGTCAAAGGAATATCAGATGGAATCAAAAGAATAGGTCAGCGATACAAGATCCAAACGAGATTCTCTAGGACTGCCACCCTCAGAAGTATCCTAACAAAAACTAAGCCTAGGAATGAATCTCAAGAGACAAAGGTTTGCATCTACCAGATACCATGTCAATGTGGTAAAATCTATGTTGGAGAAACAAAAAGGCCACTGGAAGTAAGAATCAAAGAACATCGTCTCAACACCCAGCGAGCAGAGACAGGAAAATCTAGAATAGCTGACCACGCATGGACGGAGCACCATAGAATAGCTTGGGACGACGCTAAGGTTATTGCCAAGGAACCGCATTGCTATCGAAGGAAATTCAAGGAGGCGACATTCATCACCAACAACAGCAAAGTGTACAGCAAACCCAGCGTAGACATTAAACCAATCTGGCAGCCACTCATAAAGAAGATTAATAGACTACTATTGGACCAGACAACAAACAATGACCGACAAACAGCCACGTCAGCAGACCGGAATACCGCGCATCGAGAACCAATCAGAACAGACCTCGCACAACGACACGTCAACAGACGGGGTATGGATAGGCGTGAAAGGAACGTGTTCGCCAGTTCACCTGAAGACGATTGAAGATAGCACATCAATCGAAACGTCGTGATACTCAAAATTTTATACACAATGGAAGTCCGAAATCAAACTTTTGATAAATCCACCTTGTCTACAAGTTTCAAACAACAAAAAATATATTTGTGAAGCTGTGTGTTAATTACACAATCTTTTTATCTGAAAAATATATTGCTTATGTATGACTGGTCTACAAGAAAATTGCCTTCATCACATTTTTTCTTTCTAATGATTCTTATTATCAGTTAATGGTTATTATTTTTCACTGGCGATACATTTTCATGGTATTTCCCGAAGGCGGCAGTTTCTAGTATTGTGCTCAATGATGCTTACATCACGACAAATTTCGATTCAAGCCGTACATGTTAGAAAGTTGGAAGCTCCATAGCGTATTTGCCCTTTTGCAAGGCGGTTTATTCATACTGACGAAACAATATTTTTTGTAGTTTTTTAATCATTAGTTCCTCTCACTTACAGATTCCAATGGTATCTATTGCAAAAAATCTTTAATTTTCCTTAGTTGTAAATAGATATCGTTGCTTTTTTCAACAGTCGTCGCTATCACAGAAACGTATTCATGTCAAATCATGTCTTCAGTAATTTGACACCCGCAAGCTTAAATGCATTGCTTTCAGAGCTACCGTAATCCACAGAACTGATGTCTGCCTAGGTACGTTTTGTTCCATGAATTATTGAGTCTTGGGAAACGTACCATAAACTTATGCTCTGAGGTACTATTATTATCTACAGATCTTTCGACAGAGAATAGTCGCTCTGAATATTCTTTTCTAATCAATCTGCCGAGACCGGACTACTACTCCAAATTCTCTCTTCAAGGTAATTAATGACCAATGAAAAGAAAGTCTCCTACCACTCTGAAAAGCTTCCAATTCTACTATTTCCACTAATAGTGCCGTGTGGAAACAGCCTAAGTCAAATAAAGTGTTTCGGACCGTACGGCAACAGTAATAAACAACAGTCACAGCTGCGCCGTTTTATAAACAGTTACCGCCCGCATGCTTTCCCCACTTCATCTTTGCGCCACTATACCTCTTCCAAACTTTTTAATGGTATAGTGTATAGTTCGGCTTAATTGGAGCTTCGGCCGAGGCGACAGGACACAAAGCATACCAGTGGTGGACACAGGCGTATACAAGGCGAGGAGGTACCGGGGATAATTATAACCAAGACTTTTCACCTATAATATAATTGTATTTTGATTGTTTTCCCAAGGAATGAATGGTTCGTATCACAATTTGAGTAAGGTAATCAATATAAAACTATTGCTAATTCGGTATCTATTTCTATAAATACAAATATAAATATCAGATCAGTATATGATGTATTTCTATTTTAGCCTATTTTGTACAGTCATTTCCATTTTCTTCGTAATTCTAAAAAACTCTGATTTTATAAATAAATGACAGGAGTTTCCATCAGCTGCATATTTTTTGTACAATTCTCTGAATCCCATAGCGCAGCTGGAACTAAAATTCAGCAATATAAGCGTGCATTTGTACGTATCAGAGAGAGAGAGAGAGAGAGAGAGAGAGAGAGTATCAGAGAGAGAGAGAGAGAGAGAGAGAGAGTATCAGAGAGAGAGAGAGAGAGAGTATCAGAGAGAGAGAGAGAGAGAGAGAGAGAGAGAGAGAGAGAGAGGACTAAAATGTTTCTCAACCTTCTTCCAAATTAGCCACATAGTATGTATCTGTTTGATCTCTTTTGAAAAACCATCACGATGCCTCCATTGTGGCGGCTCTGAGCTCAGAGCTCAAAGACCACTGTTTCACTTTCTTTATTATAATTAGTATTAACATATCCCTTTTTCTGTTGCCTCAACTAACTCGACAAAGATAAGCTTTCGATATATCGAACATGATGACTCGAGACTCTTGATGGAGCTAATTTGCTCTCCTCCACATGTAGGTGACGTCTACAGCAATTAAAATAAAAAAATGGCTTCCTCAAAATATCTTTTAGCTAAGCTCAAAAAATTTCGTGTAAAATAAAAGGTTTGATATGTTTATATGTATTCTGGTTTTTGAAAACTGTTCCATAGCCAAGACTTTATTCCAAAAAAAATTGCAGTATTTCCTATTCTGACTCCATAGCATATGACTAAGCAAATTTCATCCACATCGGTCCATCGGAAAAGAACCTGCGGTCAGACAGACAGACTAGTCGACCGATTGTCGTGAAATTCATAAAACATGCAAAATACAGATAAAAATTCGAAAATGTTTGCGAACACAATTGTGTACTTGCTGCAAGGTATCTCAGTGTCTCATTACCATCAGCCGCCACTGAAGCATATACATACATATACATACGTATATAAATGCGTTCACAAAATATTGTCAGTTTTGTTTTAGGAATTTAATTAAACACCTATGTATTGCCAGCTCCCAGCTGCAATTAAAAGCGAAAATAAGTTTCGTAGGGGGTGAAAAACGTTCCGCACAGCTCTGGCTGTCCGATGTCGACCTGGGACCATTTTTTGCTTCATGCATTTTTGAGAGCCACCGTACCAGGACTGGCAGGATGCGTAGTATATGTTTTTTACGCTTGGAGCTGATAGCTGATTTTTTTCAGTTGCAGAATTAAGAGGTCTCGTTTTTCTCTGCGAAAGAGTTGGTACTGGTTAGATCAAAGACATTAAAAACCATAGACATATTTATTTATATCTAGCAACACGCAAGATTGAAATTCGTAGTAATACAATTCTGCCATACCTAAAGTAACCTTATGAGTAATTGGTGTTTCTTCTATGGACACAATGAAAATATATTGTGATATATCACCTTTTTTTCTAACAATAGCTTATAGCTGTGATGATAGCCGACTTTCTGGAAGAAGATGAAATGTCAAGAAGAAGAAAATATATATTTATTGACCACTTATAATACAAACTACATATGGCAGGTCAACAGAACATTTGTATGATCGTGTAAATAACAGTACAGTGATCAATACTCGTCAAAAATGGACTACACGGGCATGTGAAATAGAATGTATAAGGCAGAAATAATAGGAGCCTGCAAAATATGTAGAACTTTAAGACTACTTTAACACAGTGGTTCATTCCGACAACACGTCAATAATATACCCTCAAGAATTTTAAATTTTAGTTAAACATACTTCTCCTACCCTATATGTTCAATACGTAGCCGAAGCATAATACCTCTGGAGTGTCTGAGATTAGTTTCAGCTCCAATAAGTCTTTTTGTTAACGGTCCAGTATAGCGATGAATTCCGTACGCGACACAGAATGCAAAATCTTTCAGTTTTAATCTCGGTTCGAAGCTCCTTTTACAAATGCCCTGGATTACTTTGAAACCTCGTAGCTCCAGCTGTGCGACGGGATCGCGTCAGATGAGCAACATTTTTTAGATAGTCAGACCTCTACCATGCGGAAGCTTATATGTGATCCAATTTAAAAGTCGATATCCTCAGATGAGATGGGATCACGGATTATTCATCGAAGATGTCAAGATAGATACAAAAAAGAAATGGTGCTAGAAGATACATGTCTATTCAGATTGACTTCAAAACTGTAGGGATTGTAACCATCGGAGAACAAACCCACCGCCAGCAGAACCTATAGAACAGGGGCTGATCTTTTCTAGACTGTGGATGTGTTTTGTAAGATCAAGCGGGATGACCTGACTTATTGCTTTTTTCTTGATTGGATCCAAACGATTCAGGAAGTGTTTCAGAATGCATCCCCGCACATCTGAGCAGATGGTATGATATGAGCCATGTAGAGTAATGTAACTTTTCCGGTGGACATTTGAATTTTCTGGAGAGGAAGACAGCCCCCAGCTTCTGGCTCGCCAATCGTGCTATGACGTGTATTTGTTAATCTTTGATTATTATTTCCCAGAAGCTTGATTCAAGATCATCGGCAGCATTTTTCAAAAGTTGTGTTACGGAAAAAATTAATGTTGCAGGTTACAATCACAGTTACATTAATAGACAGACAATGAGAGATGGAAGAATTGTGGGCACTACAAAAAGCTCCTATTATTGGTCAATTCGTTTGTTAAATCTAAACTTGAATACTGTAGTGTAATTTGTTACCCTTCATATGATGTAAACGCAAACAATATTGAAAAAATTCAAGGACGTTCTGCTGAGTATTTATGAATCAGGGAAGATGAGGTCTACCCCTAAAATGGAATTCCCAGTGATATATTGTTCAGCAAGTTCAATATGGTAAAATTATCTGAAACGCGGGTAGTACCATGCTGTGTATTTTCTGTTCACAATTTTGAATAATATATTTGACCCGTATTGTCCCGCAGGAACACTAGATCTAACAGGATAAGTTTCTATTTGCTGGTGACTCCCACTGACAGGTAATGTCAATTGCATTATGACTTTCAAAATTCAGTAATCACATATGTTCTCTCTTAAGTAGAATGAAACAAAACAATGTTGCAATATTCTAGTTATGGGTAGCCGAACGCAGCTACTCGTTCATACACAGAACGTTCTAGAGTAAAGTTTTATCGTCCACGAAGTGTAGGATTTTTTGCTTGTCAGACCCTTCCTCCTCCGATGTTAACTTCCATATAAAGGACATTGCCACCTGTGACACAATATAATCCGACAAAAAGCGAATAATTTATGACTCTAGTAGAAAGGGTTCGACCTGAGGCATAATTACATTTTAGTTGGATCTGAGAAGATGGTAATGGGGTCATATTTTTATCATGTAGACTCCCCAAGAGCGAATAAATGCGTCTAAGGTAAATTTAGATTTGTGAGAGCATCGCAGCAAATCAGGATACCTTTTAGAAGTAAGTTTTTAGATCATAAGAATTATACCACTATCTTTATGCGAAGGAGGATGATGTTTTTTGGCTACAATCCTTTTCCATAGTTTGTGATTGAGAACATGGAGGACATCCACCAATTACATTCGACTATGTTCTTATTATAATAATGACGTTTACACATAAGTGTTTCAAATGTCTTACCTCATATAAATTATATCATTATAAATGTATAATTCTTGTGTCTATTTAGTATACCATATATTTTTGATAATATTAGTTCTACATTCAGAAGCATTAAATAGATATTTAAAATAGTGTAACATTCTTAAAACACCGATTTATTTCAACTAATAACACAACAACTTATACACTAATTGGCCATCTCGAATATTCCATATCCGATTTCGAAAGATCCAGACATTCCAGATTTCACATATGACAACTCCCGACATGTTCTGGTTGATTTGCATAACGGGTGATCTTTTCAACAAATTATTTATTTTTCTCCGCTGCTAATATAGAGTTCCCTTTGTCCAAGCATCTTGTGTTAACAAAACCTCTCTAAGGTACGACATGGTTCAACCATGTTTTTTGTACATGTATTAATATAACCTTAACTTACCTCGTGGCTGATCTGATCGCTACATCTTTAGGTTTTAATACCTACCATTACACTGTACTGGGTAGGCTAACAGTGTATGGATGGAGGATAAGTCGTAAACTACTAGCATGAAAATTGCTGGTGGTAGCAACTTCGTCTGAGATGATGGTGTAACTTATAAGCAGAACAATTTTTTAACTACATACTTATAAATAAATAATTGACATTACAGCTTACGTAAATGGAGAACTCCTAAAACCTGATTCTATGACAGTGCGTTGAATAGTAGCGAGGAGTGCTTGTGAGGTCATGGCTTATAGTTCTACACCTTAATTTCAACATCAAGCTTTTCAATACCACAGATGAAAAGCAACCCAACTTTTCACGTATCTAGCACAGGAAATCGACCTTTTCGAAACAAAGTAGACACGCGGAATATATGGTTTAGGCGGTTCGGTAGCCGCAAACGGCCGAGCATACTTCCACATCGATTTCCCCAATTTAAAGTCCCTACAATCCCAAAGAGACTTTTAGGCCGTTGAGCACCGCCGTTTTTGTCTAAACTGTTCGTCTGTTTACAGAAATGCTGAGGCTGTATGTACAAAACGTACAGAACCGGGATTTAGGTCACACACGCACAACCTTTCCGCTGGAAACAGTAGATTCCTTTATGAGAATTCTTATAACACATATACGAAAAGATTTTGTATAAAAAATACGGTTCCTGTCAATCATCAATAAACTCGGATATATAAATTGAAATAAAATATAGATTTTTTTTAAATTCGAGATCTAATTTGCAGTTTTTGTTGAAACAGCCCGCATCAGGTATATTGAGTTTTTCTATGAAACGGCTATAATGGTTCCCCATGACTCTCCTGAAAACAATCGGCAACCAACATGTAGGCCAATAACATTAAATTGATACAAAATGGTTTTGAGGGATTAATTTCCAGATTTACAGCTGTAAATCGTCTAAATACCATTATTTGGATAACTTTTGGTACCCAAAAAACCGCCAAATTTTTTTAACATTTTTGGTGTATGGCTTCCAGCTGGAAAACAATCCGTCGGACAATGGAACATATCATTTCATTCAGCATTGAAATGGAATAAATCCAGTGCCGAATTAAATTCAAAGTTTTTAATTCGGTTCGTTGGTTTAGTCAAAACCAATTGTTATATACGGGGAAAAAATTTCATTTCTGTAAAAACGTACATTTAGCGCCTATCCAAGGCAAAAATATCTCTGAAACTAATACTTCTATTAAAAAAAATGTAGAGAATAAAACGTTACGTTATATACATACCTTAGTTTTTAAATTCAAATCAATTTAATTTTCTAAATTTGGCATGAATTCAACATCGTTTTTTTAACATTTACGTTATGTCATTGAAGTTAAAACGCATATCGAAAGTTTGTACCAAAACAGCACTTCTTATTGCTCCGCAATATTGAAGTATATACACAACCTGAGATTCGAAAAGTAAAAGTTTTTTTAAGTATTTGAAAATTGACACTTTTCTACGCAGAAACAGAATAAATTAGCCAAGGCTGTTCAATCCTGATAAGAGAGTGTAGAGTCTCATGACATATTACTTTTACATCCAATATCAATGGGCCGCGAATTAGAGGCATTGTGAAAACGTAAAATTTTGAAGAGTCGTAAAAATTCGAGATATTTTGCTTTCTTGGTTATTTTATAGATAACCTCTCGCAAAGGCAGAAAGCCTAACGCTTTCCAGAAGCACTACGAGAGGTCAAATGACTATTCACATGGACACTCAAACACTGCAGCTTGTGAAAATTCCTGAATACACACCCCTGCAGCTCATTCCACAACGCCGAGGTTTTCCAAAAGAACGTTTTTTGGAAGAGTCCCGTTCGAAGCATTGGGAGTTAGACCTGGTGAGGATACGCCCGTTTGGCTTCTCTAGTGCTGTTGTTGTACTTGCAATGTACAACAGTCATGTAGATTGTAGATACTCTTACTTGGTAAAACTCTTCCGTCAAGCAGGTGAAATAATTGTGTTCTTAACACACAGTTCCAAAAATAAACCATTTTTTTTACAGTGATGCGTTTCGATTTATATTCAAGTCTGACAGTGCGACGTTGATTTAAATATAAATTGAATTGAGTCACTTTAAGAAAAAGAGTTTTATTTGTGTAACTGTATGTTGAGCAAACAATTATTTGATATGCATAATGTACAATTGTTGTTTAAGGTGAAAGTCGATATGAGCGGCTTAGCGTTATTGCTAAATATCTTACAACACAAACAATTTCTTTCTTAAGGGGGATAATTTGATCTGTTTCTGCTTTAGCTGCTTTCACTTCAGATTATTTCATTTTAACTGAATAGGCAATAATAATAATTGCTATCTAGTCTTTCATATAATGGTGTCAAGTGGCTTCACTCTGTTCCACATGAAGCTATCTCACTTTTTTGAAAATGGTGATCTGATCTTAGAGCTACTGATCCAATTGAACTAAATTCTGGGAAAATCGAAAACTACGGAAGTGTTCATCAGCCTTGTTTTGTCAGGATTCGGTTTCTTATTATTTTATTAATTCAATTCACTCATAAGACACATATTTTTTTGCGAAATTAAGTCTCATTTGAAAGTATACTCTCTATATTTTCTTTAAATCCTGATTGATTATCCGGATGTATAAATTGTGAATAAACTAAGTTCGCCTCCAGAATGCATTACAATGTGAAACGGCGACCTGGCACTTCCGGTAGAGAAAGGGTGTTTACCTCAGTCTCTCGAACAATACACTATCCAACACTTTTATCTGTCTTATTGACAGTACGATGTTTTCCTTTAACATATTTCAAATATCATAGGGGCGAACTTTGCTTTTTCATAATGTGTACATCATTTTTTTATACATGTGTACGTAGTGCTCGACCTACAAAAGCTGAGGCGGTGAAGTGGGCGTTGTTTATTACAGTCCGGCGCTACGTCACAGGCATCTGGCGCTAGCCATAATGGATGTTCTTCTGTCGAATCCTTCCGACAATTCTTCACAGTCATCTTCTAAGCGCGGAGCTGGCCCGCCTCATACTTCAACCTCAACTACGGTCAAAACAATACATTCTTCACCGTGTCAAAAGTGTAGTGGCGAAGCCGGTTTGTAACGACTATTTGTCATCCAGATGAAAACTGTGCTACGAAATCTGACATACTATTTGTTTTGTACCATAATTACTTCCAGCACATGAGCGAAACAGGCATTGTGGTCGCCAAAGTTTTCGTTTTTGGGAAAACATTTTGTGGGTTGTAAATTGGCGATTTCCTTATGGACTAACAAGGTGTGAGAGTGGACAGTATGACGCTTTTTTATGGAAATAGGACTCTTCTGGGTGTATTCATATATAGTTGAATCCAGTTATAAATACATTCATGGCATTGTACATTTTTTGACGCTATAACAAGGTGACGATATTGGCGGAGTTTTGGAAAGCTCCATGTTTATACATTTTGGGGAATGATATTACTAGTGGTAAATGAGATAAATTCATATATTGGGAATACGCCAAACCAGATATATATTTTTTCCTGCTTTCCTAACTTTACATATCTTCTTTTCATTCAAAAATAATATAATTCACTAAGCCGAATTATATATATTCGGATGCTCTTTTTCTTCCACTGTGGGTCGGTTTGATTACCGTGACATTGTCGTCTACACAGAATATTTTTAGCTTCAAACTTGTCATGCTCTTTTTAATGGCAGAATCTCGATATTTGAGACAATTCAAATTCCAAGTGAGAGAATTTTAGAACAGATTCACTTGTCAAGTTGCTTCAAAATTTGGAATTGCCCAACGATCGGTCGCAAATTGTACAACCATTAGAAATAGGGCAATAAATATCTTGTGTGGAAAATATTTGTTGCTATATCATAAGCTATTGTAGTTAAAAAAAGAGTGTCGCAACAACCGAATTATTTGATGATTAAAACTTGCTCACAAAAAGAATGTTAAGCTCGAATGAAATATCTAAACTTTTTGGATGTTTGTGATTTCTACATCTCGAAAATCCATGGCACTAATTTTCGTTAATCTACCTGTCTGTCGAGTTGTCCGCTGGCCAATGTTTTTTAATTGAAGGACTTTCTGGATTTATTATCGTCGTTCTATTTTTCGGCATGTGTGCCGATACCTTTGTCTGTTGGCATTTTATTCTATTGCGTCTAATTTGATGAAATTGGTTGTGAGATGTGATATGGGTAGAAGTTATATTTAGTATTTTTTTTAAATCCTTGCATCAAAGCCGCCATACTTATCAAAACTATTGTCCTAGTTTCTTTTCACATGTATTTCGTTCAGATGCATATTTAAACAAAGCTCTTGGCATATCCGTTTTCCTCCCCAATTGATACATTATTAATTTTTTGTGATTCAATCATGTCTTGCTACAATCAAACTGCTGGTAACTTTGACAAACGAATTTTCGCTAGCATAAGTCTATATGAAAATACTACAATTTTTCTACATCATACAACAGTCGTCCAAAAATGCAGTTTTGTTGGAAACTACCTGATTTTGCTGAGAAGACTTAAAGAAGTTCCAAAGATTTGATTTGAACCTCCGAGATGTCTTCCAAAGAAAAACAGACTGCATCACAAATCACAAACTTTTTTTGCTCCATAATAATACCTGACTTACAATTACTACTTCTTTTATTCAATTTACATTCACCAATTCAAATCTATTGACCCCCATATTCCTAACAATTTCCTTGGAACCAACCGGTAGCACAATCAACACGTCCTAGGCTTCACTAGCACAACACCTCATATGCCATGTTTGTCCGGCAATGGGACTACATTGCATTCCAGCAAAAGCTCATTACAGTTTAATCTGTCCCTGTGATATGGAATGGTAGGAACGATAGTGTAGGTAATTGACGATTAGTCGTAGCCTACACCACCCCTTTGCACCCCCCAATTAGACGGAGCATCCATTAGGCTACACACGTTACGGGCGCGCTGTGTGTCATATCTCGTATTTACAGTCATAGCCTGCTTTGCAATTTGCCTACAATACGCGGTTCCAGTGGGCGGGGCCATGGCGTGGTTTACTAGAGTCCATTTGTTGACCATAACGCACGAGAAGCAACTTGACCGTGCTGTTTACATTCAATAGCTTGACATGAAAGGCCTCGATTCAGGGTTGTCGGAATAATGTATAACACACTACATTCCAAATCAGTAAACAATTATAATGGTAATAGTACTAGGCCATAGTGTGGATAAAGAAAAGGTTATAATAGAAAGTACGAGAATTTAGACCGTATCATCTTCTATATCTGAAAGAAATTGATGGAATGCATAACAGTAAATGGCAAGATTCTATTGCTTTCAAATATATGAATACTGAAGACCATATTTTGCATTTATTGGATTTAATGTCGTGTGGTGTACATTAAAGCAACAATATTTCTATTAATTATTTTTTATAGATAGTCTCACGCAAATAATAAGAGCCTATCGCACCTCATAAGCGGTGCGAGAGAATATATTGTATTCATCATATTGACCTTCAAAAGCTGTAGATTTTAACCATCGGGAAATAATGTCCACGGCAGCTCATTCCACAACGCCAAGGTTCTCCTAGAGAACGACCTTTAAAGGAGACTCATTCCAGGCGATGTAACAACGATATGGTGGGATTAAGCCCATTGCTTAGGGAGTGCTTATGAGCGCATACAAGGAGTACTCCAGGGATGGTCTGATCTGGGCCTTTGTTGATAAGCAGTAGCTGTTCCAAAGCATACAATTTCCTGGAGCAGAAGAGAACCCTAGCTTTGAGACACCAGCCTAACAAGGCCGGCAACATAGTATTGCCATGTGATGTTATTGTTGATGTTAATTCCCAGAAGCTGGCAGACTCTTGTTGCGACTTTCTTTTTCTGTCTGTCAGTTTTCAGATTTACTTGTATAATCAATCAATGAAGCTTTTACTAAAAGTCCATATCAAAAAAAGAACCATACAAGGCTTAGATGAGGATATGGAATCCTGTCACACTAAAAAAAAAACAGACTTTAAGCAGAAAGACATGCTTTTCTTATTACACACATCACAAAAAAATTTTAATGATTCCCTCAAATGGACAGAATTTATTTATAATAAGAAAGCTTTGGTGTTAGGTACTCCAAAAATTAGTTAATATCTCCCTCAAAACTGAAAAACACAAAAATTCAAGGTCAACTACAACAACTTGAAAGCATTCTATTGTAAATGAGACCAAGGTATCGTATTTAGTCAAGAACGGTGGTTACGACTGATATATTTAGTCTGGGTGGACATGTTAGTGATTTTACGGATAAACTGGTAAACCTGTGTTATTTATCCGAAAAATCATAGCATCGCCAGCTGTATTCATAGACATATAATAGAACTTTCCATTATAGAGAAAACATTGCGACTTTTAGTTCCCAATAATCCCAAATGCAGCGTATAAAACCATATATTGGATCATATTTTGTAATGTTGCCTTCGGCAGCCCACCGTTACATAAAAACCGAATTTGTCCTATGTTGCAAAAAACAGTTCCACGAAAAAGCGTGACAGTTAATTTGTTAATTAGCTTTGACGTACCAGCGCAGCGTGTTGCTGAGCCACGCCATTCGATCAGGTCCGGTTCTCAAAGTTGGTAGCTCGACATTTTTGCCAGCAAAATTCGCCATTTTGTTGGGTTTGTTTTCATTCCAAACACGTTAGCCTCGTTACAGCCGTAGCAGTTCTTTCATTGGGATCGATTATTGTTTTCTTGCGTGGTCCTATTGCAAAACTAGTGTGCTCTTTAGTTTCAAAGGCGTCCTAGTGTGGAGAATTTTCGTTTTTGGGAGAGAGTCGACAAAACACTGTCTAATGAAATTTTTTGTCTGAAGTCTAATCTGAAAATATATTGTGATCGCCAGTGATTATTGGTTTACTGATTTTTTGTATGGTACCAATTTCGGATGAAAAATAAAAACCACGCGCGAAGGTACTAGCTTTATCGATGAAATAATAATTTGTTTTTTAAAGTGGTGTGTTAATATCTTTCAACCAACTTTTCATACTGTAACGAATTCGATAAGCATCAAATACCACACAATCACAAACACTGAGAAAGTTAAAAAAGATAAAGCTATCAGTATCGCAATATACTAATATACAAAACTGCCACTGATTTCATATTACATCCATTTGTTGTGTTTTTGTTCATGCAGCTGGTGGTCTATATTTTATACTAAGCGTACAACCTAACCATCATATTTCTAATTGAAACAATAAAAGGCAGAAAACGCTCATAGTCCGAAGGAAAGTGAACAACTCTTACATTTTATATGCTACAAGTTTATTTAAAGATTTTGCTGGGTATTTCTGTTTTAATCTAACTCTCCATTTTGTTTCAGTGACCAAATTCATCCGCATTGGAATCGCTGATAAGAATGACAATCCTCCTTATTTTGATAAGGCCTTATACGAGGCGGAAGTCGACGAAAATGAGGACATACAACACACCGTACTCACTGTCACCGCCAAAGATCACGATGAGTGTGAGTACCAGTTTACCTTTTGCATGTTGGCATAATATATATGTACAAGGCGATAAAATACAGATGCGGAGGATGGCGGAAAAATACAAGGAATGCCACAATAGTGATCTGATTGAGTTTTTAATGGTAATATGGACAGTTCATAAAATCAAAACCAATGTTTCGGCACGATGTTTTGGTATATTTAGATTTTAACCATCATCAGCTTATTTTGTGACCTGCAGAAAACAGATCACACAAATTAGAAACCACTTTCACGGCAGCTGACACTGCTAAGTAACATATCATCATAGGTTAAATGAGTGATTAGTTAATATTTCAGAAATGGAAATTATTATATTATAAAATATTGATTTCAACCCTCAATTCAAGTATAAATGTGTCCTTCATAGTTTTATCGCATTGTATCTGATATTATCGCTCAGTGATTTCCATAAAATTTGTGCAGCGCTACTCCATTGCAGGACTAGATAATGTGATAATATTGAATAATCTAGGTATTTGATGACAATATCGACGCCTATGCATACGCTTGTATCTAGAAAAGCATTATTAGTACTTTGTTACTGGTTCTTTCACGGACATTCTGTAACTTTCTGCCATGTAGTTATGGTGAATCAAAAAATGTGTTCTACAGCTGTGTTAATTTCAACTGGACAGAAACAGAAAGTGGTAGATAGTACAATAAACCAGTTCTCAGAACATCTGACACGACAGAAATAATGATTGTTATTATTTTGATGGAATCTCAGTATCAGCAATAGAAAGCATAGAAAGTGAAACCTTAAGAGTAACTATAAACTTTAGCTTGAAATTATTGTTTAAGCATCTTAAGTATCTTCCTCAAAAATTGTCAAGTATAAGCATATTCCTCATTTACTATGTTTCAGCAAGTAGAGACTCAAAGTGTGACGCGTTTCGCTAAAATTAATCTAACCATGCTTTGAAGATTAAAGCATGTGGCTCATTTTGTTAGTACCGTTATATTTAATTTTTCACAACTAACTACAAAAATGTCATTATACAAAGAAAGTTATAAGTGATATCGCCAACCTTTCCTCTCTACACCAACATCTTTTCTTGTTTTTTTTTAATCGAATCTGATGTATCGAATAAGAAATAAAAAAGGATAATACTTTTCATAAGTACAATTTATTGCGTGACACTGACATACTGTCTACTGAATTTTTGTTAGACATCTGAAGTTCTAAATTATTTTTTGTAAAATCTTTTAATTAGTCAAAATGACGAAACACATAGTATGGAATACTTAATGGATAAACATTTTGTTCAGCCTGTGTTGAGTAAAGTGAATCATATCATAGCTAGTAGAAAATAGTTGTAGTCGGAAAATAATTAAAATGTATACTAGTTGAAAAAAGACTCCTTGAAGGACTCAAGTACTTTGGGATATAAAATTTGCAGTTGTTTCATATTATGAGTAAAACTCAACTCTCTGGTCCATGAAATTTCCATTACTCTCTGTAAATTAACAGTGCACAGCTCTCTCAAATTGGGTCGAGATACCCGACTATATACACCCATATAAATCTTTACAAAGTAGCAGGAAATTGAGATATTTCAAAAGCCGCCTCTGGAAGACCGTTTTATAAAAATGAAATAGCCTTTTATTATCCAGTGCAAGAGCCTTCATCCACTACTCCTGTATTGATTCGATTCACAAGAATGGCACTGCGTCAAGTTAAAAGCGTACAGAATTTTTATTTTTATTGGAATCGAAAATTAAAAGTGGTTTCCTGGAGACGCTGCGCTGTAATACGGGACTGGATTATCTGGGTCAAGCAAAAGGTCATATGAAAAATAATAGCAGTTAATGTTAACGTACTCCGTTGACTGAAGCACAAATCAGATCAAAGATGTGTTCCAGAACACTATTTCTCTTACGCGATGTTCCACAGAGATGTTACAAGATTCTGTTATTCATTGAACTGAAAGGGATGAATCATCAAAACCACATTCATTGCTTTCAGCTGTTTTTAGTTTTTTGGCACGTCATAACTGAATTTCTAACAAGGGTTAGGGATGCATTCACGTTTAGTTGCCCAAAGCCAATATAATAAATCTACAACTTTGCAGTGCCTGCCTCTGAAAGGACGTGGCTGTTTTCTATCAACAATCCGTCGAATTTGCACATTGGACACAAAACGTCGAGTTGCCGCATCTCTTTACGTGCATTAAAGCTGCTGGCGTACAACTTTATAGGACACCGTTCAGAATTGCGAGCTTTACAATGCGATACTTTGTCGGCACATTGTTTAAACCATTTTTAAAATGCGTGACAAGGTATTGTTCACGTCAGTGGTTCTTCATGTGGATGACAGGATTGTGTACTTAACACACAGTTAAAAATATATTTTTTTTTCTTTCAGTGGCGCGTTTCGATGTATATCTATATCATCGTCTGACTGTCAGATTAATGGTTCTTATCATCATCATCATCAAAAAATGGAAGGCACAGTGTCTTTTAACGAGATTGTTTCTGGATATTATATTAATATGTTATATACATGAATTTGAACCGCTAAATCTGAGCACAAAATAGCAACCCTCACAGTTTTTGGCGGAATCGAAGAAAACGGAATTTTCCATTATTTGCTGAGAACATCAGTTTAAGAAAGCAGTTTGTTTAGCATTTCATGTTATTCATTATTATACATATCTTAAGTTATCTTGTAATCTTAGGGAGGACTTGTGGGGTATTTTCAAATCTATTTCTATTTTTCACCCAGGAAGTAAAAAGAGCAGAAAACAGACAAAAGAACATTTCATCTAGCGGTGTAATCTATAAGCAATAATAACTTAGTAAGAGCCGCAAACTGGCGTTTGCTGTATAAATCAATAGAGCAATGTATTCCATATCGAATGTTGAATCAACCAGAATTGAACTCCACCTAAAAAAAGTACAAGCTTACAGAGATCGATTTCAAGTAGCCAACCACTCAATAGCATTCACGGAAAACCGAGAGTCCTCTCGAATGTCCGACAGCATAGAAACAAGGAGATTTCTCAGCACTAAAAATAAGACTGAAATTTCTTTTTTAGTCTTCGGAAGAAAAGAAACGTTCCGATAAATACTCGAGGCAATTCGTATTTTAGATAAGAGTTGTATGAATCTTATCGTTGGTGGTTTTTATTTGTTTCTTGACGTTGTGCTTCCCACACAAAATATACCTGTCTTAATTGAGTGCTCTCCACTATGCATCAGACCTTTGACTTCGTAAGTTTCCAATGAGCGTCCCCATAGGGGGCGATACTTGGAGATGAGTTAATATGCTTTTCTTGTTTGAAACAGACTATAACTTTCTCTTCAACTAAATTGTCTTGGAGTGACAACTGATGTTCTTGTCCTGAGTATATTTGTACGTGTATTTCGCAATTTTTTAATTGAGCGTTTCTTGTTATGTGTATATATAGTGAATCAATTCGATTGTAAAGATTGGAAAATAATTGGTGGCATGACATTAAAAAGGGTAGAAAACCTTGACCTAGAGAGACTTATCTTCACTAACGTGTAATGGTTGAATATCCTGGCTGCGACAATGGATGTGCTCTCCTAAAATTACACTCCGTGTTTAGTGTGCCATAAATCGAGGTAGCGCATTGTAGTCGGTCGACTGGCGTCTCGTAGATTACAACAGGTGCTTAGTCGACGCTCGACTCTCGACGACGCCGACGACATCCCAAGCAAAGGCGTCGTGAAGCATCAGCTCTTATCATGATGCTCTCACAGTATCCTCTTGTATACAAGCTTTTTCTTCTTCATACGTACTTGAATGTGAAAGTTCATTTTATTGGGGTACTTTCAAAGAATCCAATGGATTCACTTTGTGGACATGTGGAACATTTGTGTAGTTATGAACACATCGGTGTTTGCGTTACGCCAGTGTATGTGATGGAATGATTCCAACCAAAATTCTATACTATGTTTCATTACCTTAACCATATACACTGTCTTGTCCTCATATAGCCTTTACCTTTTATCCTAAAGTTGTCACTAACTCTGTATTTCTCAGAAATCCTGAAAGATCAACAGATTTTCTATAAAAACACTGACAGCCTAGCTTCAGTCAGTCAAACATACTGCAATATTCTAAAAAGAGAAAAAGTGTGCTTACAAAAATGTGTGATTCCTCATCAACTGCCCCACAAAGCTTCTTAGATTGGAAACTTCTGGGAAAAGAATGTGGTTAGAGACATTATAAATCGGTAAACTTTTAAAAAAAGATCAATTGCACGTTATGATGAGGTTTATTGTTTTCTGCTGATCAATCCATAGCAAAACCAATCATTTAGTTATATATTAGCCACCTACTATGACCCCGATGAGCAGATGTGTAGCCATGAAACGACCAAAAACGTATTTTCTGAAATGTAGAACTTTACTGAATTTTAGGCTTCACTAGCTTAAATGCTTATTTTACGCCTGCCGAAAACATGCAAATAATCCTATAATGTCCAGTCTAACAAAAATAATTTGCCCATTGGGAGTTTTCAGCCACCTGGGATCGACAGCGGTAAAGTGAAAGCATTATAAAATTCCAAACTCCCAACCGTGAAATCAGACTGGCCTGGTATACCGATAAATGCCCGAAAACTGTTTCGGAGTTTATATTAGAAAGTTTAAAGCAGCTTCGGAAATTCTCCTCCCTCCTCCTGTAACTGCCAACGTTGCGGAAATGAATGGCGGTGAATCCTGCAAATTAGTCCTCAGGGCACAACCCATTCGTCTTCGAGGTCTTAAGAGGTGAGCTGAATGGGACTCCGATCAAAAATGTACGATAATGGGTTGGGTGTAAATTACAGTCTCCCCTCTCTTTGTCGGACTATATGCGGTTTCCTAACCTCTTTCTCATCTAGTATTAGGCTTTTTGTCTGGATCAATCCCAGTTGGTGAGATGTGCTTTGAATTACTACACAAAGTTGACTGGATAGATTCGATTTCAGTGACAATATACGTTATTCGAAGTAGCTGTTAAATGGAAAACTGCCATCCAACCAAGCTTTATAAGTGAATTCATAATGTATTAGCTGCACAATTCCATACTAATTCTTACTTGCAGCAATAATTCATTACTGTGCAGGTGATCAGAGTTCTTAGAAATTGCCTTAGCAGGCAGAAAATAACGACAATAAATTCTAAGTACCCAGAATATGTGATACTGGATTAACGTCGTCGGCAAATCACGTTCCGAATTACTTAGAAATAGGTTGGCAATGGTAAGACTGAAGTTCTTGTTCCAGAATAGACTAAATGTACCAAATTATTGAATGTGAAACCGCTATTTTGAGTAATATTATTTTTTTCGTTTCTTTACTTTATGTGATACTTCTAGCAGTAACAGGATATTATCAAGATCCTCTTGATGTCATTTATTGCAATAATAAAAAGCTTTTATGGTTGCTTTTTCTAATCAAGAGATTGCGTCGTGGTCTGGGTTATTTCTTATTTCAAACCCCTCTTCTATCCATATTGTTTGGTGATCTATTATTGTGCTCTTATGGAGAGGTAAAATCGTCAGTTTATTTGTGACTAATTTACTCATTTTTTCGCGTATCACCGACTCAGTCAAAGCAGTGCTACCATGATTCCAGTTTGGATTATCTGTTAACCGAAATCTTATAAGAGTGGTTTTCCGATCAAGAATCGGACTCTACGATTGCGTTAATAATGCAGATGTGATAAACTCTCACAAATATAAAAATCAGTGTGTTCGTGGTGCGTTTAACTTTATTTAAAAGTAAATGTATGAATGAACACGCAAAACACGTCATAAATAATAGGCGGTTTCATTTGTAAATGTTTCTGCCAAACTATCACTGTTAGATCGTATCGATGGAAGAGTGTCATCAAGTAGAATAATGCAATGCTTTCAAATCTAAGTATTTAATTATCTTTCGCATAAAGATAAAAATAATTCAGCCATAATGGCATTCATCTGTTATTCAAATCGATATGTTGTGAATAATTTCCACACAATTTGATTAAAGATGCTTGGTAATAGTGGGAACACAGAATATTTGATATGTGAAATGTAAGCTGTACCCATTCAGTACTTTTGCAGCCTTGGCCTTTCTAGTTCGTGCTTTTTGCTAGTAGATTTTTAATCTTATTGATATAAGTCATACTAGATCGTCTATCTGGCATTACGTCAGTAAAATGGAACAGAAAGGGAATCTAATCATTCTTTTCACTACATCAAATGACGGAAAAACCTCTCGCCGCAGCACCGAAAGCAAATCCGACTATCAAAAGCGTATCCTACCAGCCTTATGCGTTCACATTTCATCCCACTTCACCTGTGCCTAGCGTTTTTCGAGCTATAATGAAATAAGCTCTTTGAGTTTAGACCTCACCGGTGTAGATTTTTTGAATGCGATGCACCCAGGAAAGCTTTTAGAGCGCTTAATACTCTTATAAATTGCCCGGTTCTGTAGAAAAATTCCACGGCGGAACAAATTTCCGAAAAGTTAATCTAATGTTCGAGTAAAAAAGAATACGGCGAATTCTCTTCTGTTTCATTTCAAATTTTCTTTTCCATAAGATAAATTGCCGGCCAATATTTTCACAGAAGTGGTTTATGCTTACAATTTATACATTCGTTATTTTACCGTAGCTGTCAGAATTTATGTCTTCTATTCCGCACATGGAGGATAGGATCCCGTTGTTTTGTTCAAAATTATTTACTATTTTTCTTGATAACCGAAAATCTCATCTAATTTGTGTTTTTGCTGATTATTCTGGTTAATGGACAAAATACTAAGCAATAAAGTTACCCCAGCGCATAGTCTCCCTTTCGCTCTTGCGTTCTCTTTCTTTGTCTCCTGTTTCAGTTTTAACGAAAGACTACAACAGGAATTTCATCCAAAAATCAAAAACCTATAATATTAGACACACCCTACCCAACAGGTAACAACTGTGAATTCTAAGATAAATTTAAAGAAATTTTATGGCAACGTCAATTCTTAAATAATTTACGTACGTCTTGCAGATAAAAAGTTGTGTAATTAACACACATTTTCAAAAATAAAATCCTTTTTTCTTTCAGTGACGCGTTTCGGTTTATATATAAATTCACTGAAAGAAAAAGAGATGTTATCTGTGAAACTGCATCTTAATTACACAACTTTTCATCTGCATGATGGAAGAGTTTTATCAAGTAAGAGCATCTACAATCTACATGATAACATACGTCTGCTAAAGAGAAAAAATAATTATATAATGTTTTATGGTAGTTTTAGGTATATACAGTGGAATGAATACACAAAGCTGTCAGTGTCAGTGTATAGCTTATTTTAAGATATCTACACACACACAGAGTGTATCTGTAGTTCTATTCAACTGGGAAGAAAACCAGCAATTCTGGATTCCCCTGGCCTTTATGCGTTGAGTGAGAAACGCGAAACCAGCCTCTACTGGCTGTCAGCTAGTGATGCATAGTTGCCATATTTGATTTTTCTGTCTTTTGGTCGTTTGATTTTATGGTGCATATATAGTATATAATTTGTCTTGTTAATCTTAAACGAGCAGTTAATTTCTTGAATTCTACGATCTGAAATACTACTGAAAATACTTCTAATAATCGTGCCTGGTATTAAAGAGGACGTCTTGAACACCGTAGCAAAGTGGCTGATGTGATTTGATATGGTACATGGACACCTTGAATGAGCCTTTCCTAACAGAAATTCTTTTTGAAACATCAACGTTGTGGAATAATCTATCAGTTAGTTCAGTCCCCAACAGGTACTGTTTACAGCATTTTGAGATCAATGCTTATGAACAGTATTCCTATCACAGTGTTTTGGAGGGGGGCGATGGCCTTTCTGCCATCGTGTTGTTATCTGTAAAAAAATAATGACACTGCTGTTCCCAGAGTAAGATATTGTATCAAGTTTCAATGGAGTAACAAACTTTGTGGAGCGCTATATTGATAAATTTTACTGACAGTTGCTGTCAATATGCTCATATTCCCCCGGTGAAAGTTTCTACTTTAAGTGATTTCCGAAGTCGGCAACAAGAATATTCTATTTTCCCTAAATTCTCAGAACTCCGCGCAACTGTCCGCCATAAACTTCTTCCCTGCAGTGAATCGATGTCGGCAATAATGCCCGCCTCGTCCGTTTTATGACCCGAACGTCTGCTTGCCTCTGACCTGTACGCTTCCTCTGAAAAGCCTCGCATTCGATAAGCTAACATACATATGAAATGCCCCGAACGGTTTATGAGACTCCGTATATCGCCTTTTCGCATGACTGCCAGCTATTTGCTTTATATGAATGCTTATATCGGTTTGATCGTTTGTGCATTTTGGCAGCATACACAGTATATGAAGCAAATAAGCATATGAAGAAGATTGGCATGTTTATATCTGGATTACTGAGCATCAACGATTATTTTTATTTATCCGTGGCTTGTGGATAAAAATGTTGTTTTACTGTATTTACTCCATATACTGACAAACAAGAATTAAAATTAGAGATTATGTGCTTGGAAATCGTATTTTCCTTATTGTCGAAGATACGTTGCCAACTCATCTCTGTAGCTACTGCTTAGACTCCAATGAAAGTTATGTGTGTATGTGTGTGTGTGTGTAGATAAGCGTTTTGAAAACAGGTTTAGTAATTATCTGACATGCCTCCCTTTTCAGTGTGGAGCGATCGCATGGCAAAGGATGTACGTTAATTTTATCTATACATACGTCGCCGTTGGCTGATTTCGGCTACTCTATATGTGATAAAGAATGCTGAGAAAGGGAATTAGGTAAACGCTTTCCCGAAGAAGCTTGACAAAAATTGCGAATTCAAATTGGAGGACGAGCTCGGCATATTAAACTCGTGACGGACGTGAAGTGACAAAGATCTGGCAACAGTGTTTCCCTCGTCAAGACTTCCACGTCGCTCATTGATCGGAGAAATAAAACTGCGGACATTGTCAATGGGGCTCTGTGACTTTGTCGTAACTGGATATAAGTTGCTTCGCAATACTGCTTGTTGTGGTCACTAACCAAAATTATATAAAAATACTGGAAGAACTTGACTAAAATTGTCTGCCTCCTTTAAAGTAGAAAAATAAAACAATTGACGTTGATTGGTCAACTTTCTCCAAGACAAAAGTATCTTGTTGCTATATTGAAATTCGCGCAATCCCAAGCCTTCGATAAAGCACGTCCAATTTGAGATTCATGAGCAAGGCATGAGGACACCTAAATAAAAAGTTTGTTGTCTATCTGTAGATACTTCAGATTTCTGTTCAAGGTATAGCCTTCCTAACTGCGTCACAGAAGACACCCATTCCTTCAATTTGTAAACGAATACCCTTATATATCTGTCTCCTGAAACTGTATTCCATGCTATAATATTCTTGAAAATTCTTAATCAATAATCAGATGTCACCGCTTTTGATTCCAAAAAGAGGCAGGGTTTAGTTTTCAAAAAAGCTGGGGATTATATTTCCCCTATTCAGGATTAAATACCCTGAATTTTGTGAGAATATTAATGATCAGGTTCAATTACATTTATCAAGGTTATGGTCCCGACATCATAGCGAAGCAGTTCATACTCGACAGCATTGCGTTTGTTAATCTTTGTCCTAAAATGCAAAATTCCCACTCCATCATATACTCCCGCCTAGTCCGATTCCATTGTATTTTGTCATTTCCTCTATAGTAATTTCAAGAAACCAGTCGCGTTTTCTTTCACGACTGCACTCACGGTACACTAGCTCCAATAATCGACAGTCTGTACGTGATCCTCACATCAAGCGCAAGATTTATGATCGCTTAGAATCAGACAAGCTGCTCGAAAACTAGTTTTCGGTGTCGTTGCTATTGAAACTGATATCATCACTCAACATTCTTGATGGTCGATTTTCTTCCCAACACTTCAGCATGCTGAAAGCCTAACCATTCATGATTGCACCGCATTCGGCTTTGCAGCTACGTCATTCTTCATGTATGATCTTTTAAAGTAATTCTATTTTGAAATACAGTAAAAACTAGATTTGATGGGAGTATTGGTGATACTGCTATTTTTATGTTGATGTATTTGATGTTCAATAAGCAGAGCATTTTAATTTTGGTATAAACAGTCTGTAATTTTTATGAGATGTTATCAAAGCTACTGTTGGTTCCTCAACCGTAAAAAGAAAAACCAATAAAGTATCAAAATTGTACCAATGTGACTCACATTTATCTGCATCATATATGGAATACTATAGTATTTTTCCTAATTTCAAGTTTGAGAGGTGTTCTGCAGATAAACAGAATATAAATAATATGAACCTGTCAATTTTGTCAGTCAATATGAATGTGTTGCTGTAACATAATCCACTAACCACTAAATGATTCGTAGATAGATTTTGGGTGACCTCAAGATGACTGTTAATAGAAATATCCCCCGGGGAAGCAACGTCATAAATAAAATCAATACTCCAGAATGCTCAACTTGGTTTTTTCCTGACCTTCGAAGTCGATTTCCGTGTAAGGTGTTTTGTGAAAGGGTCGTATACCAGCATTAAATTTGACGCGTCTAAGTGGAACGGGACATGAAATAAGCACCTTCAACCGTAAAGAAAACCAGGAAACTCGCAAGCGCTCACCGAAAGATTTATCTGTTGTGATGCAGGTATACAGACGCGTCCAGGGGCGTGAAATGGAATAGGGACGTATATTGGTATAAGACGCGGTGACATATATATGTTCGTTTATTTTTCGATTGAAATAAAACAGAGTCAATGATTCATTCATCAGAATATCTACTCATGCTGCATATGCGAGGATGCACCCCAGAGCACACCCTTAAGCTTCTGGACTCAATCCAGAAAAGAGTAATACATCTAGTAGGGCGATCTGCCCCTATTCTATAGATTCTACAATGGTAAATATTTGACCGATCTGTTCCGGATAAGCATGAGTCATCACCTCTGCAACGAGCACTAAAAGGACCCAACGGGCTCATTTGCACCAGGTAGACTTTCCAATACCTGTTCTAAAATTCATTATTTGAGAGAATATCAGCTTTGTGGAATAAATTATCGGGGAGTTTGAGTCTCAATAATTACAGATTTCAGCGTTTTCAGGTCGATGTGAATATACCACCCAATTGAGCTACCACATTGTGCCTGTTTTTTGGTACACAATAAGGTTCTCTGAACACGTACCAACGACAAGTGTCTGCATCGAAAAATAATATTAACCAACATGCGGACAAACTCCTTGACAGTTACTTACTTGCTCTTCTGCGAGGTAGAGGCGTTTTATAAATTCCCATGAAAATATTTAGAAAAGACCTGGGCAACGGCAGGATTAGAACCTCGTACATTCCACCAGATAGACGCTATACCAATCGAGACAAAAGCTTAATTTGAATTATATTTTGGACCTGTAGGCTATCTTTGAAGTTTTGTGAATTTTGATAGTAGAATGAGTCTTCCTGTTTGTTCTCTCAGTCTCCAGGTACAGGTTTGACAAGAGGAGGGCCCTATAGAGAAGTCCAGTGGGCCCCTGATTTTGGAGGGCGTGAGTCTAGAAGGGACCTGCACGTATTTAACTTTTCACATTGTTACGTACCAACTATTTTGAGTGTTCTAATGGGCTTCGCTGCCTTTGCTCTTGGGTTTCTCAAGGAGGCCTCATACTTTAGATTTTTCCTGAAAGATATCTTGACAGGCCTGTCCAGCTGCTATACAGGCTTGGGAAATAATCTGAACCTGAAGAAATAATCTCACGGAACTACCTCTATCTCCTTGACTATTTCCTCGCCTGCGAAGATGCGTTGGATGTAAAAAAGATGCAATCTATTGCAGTTGAGAAGCAATTAGAGTTGGTATAATATTCAGGTAAACAGAGACTTAAGAGCTGCCAGGAGCCTGCAAAGGTAATGAATCATCCTTCTCCAGTGAGACCTAATCTCTATAAATATGTAACATGGCGTCGCTTCCTGCCCACCTCGCTCGTCTGTGTTCTGGATATCAAGGAGGTCATGAATTATTTAGCCACCATACCGCAAACACGGATGTATATCTCGTTCGGGCGAGAAAATTTTCCGAACGTGTAGTAAGCTCGATACATTCGGGGAATTTCCAAATTACACCCTCAGGCTGGAATCGTCAAGTCAGCCGAATTAGAAAAAAATTAAGGCAATTTGTATATTGGCGGCGTCATTTGCTGATCACTTTAACTTACCACATAATACATGCGATTTTAAGTGAGAACGAGACAGTATTTATGCAGAAAAAAGACTGGAGGAAACATATATGTTCAAACAGATCATACTATCAAAACAAATAGTTAGAAAAATTATCTGTAAGCAGCGCTTAATCTGATTACTCAAATATCTGAACAAAGCATGAATCTAGACACTGAAGATAATGCAATTACATTACTTGGCAGCATTGTGGATAAATTGTTTCGAAACAGCGTTACTTGCAGCCTAAGTATACAGCGTTCTACTTGAGTTTTCTCACTTTCGCTCCCAGATAAACATTTGGACTCAGCCTTCAGAAATTAAGAAGAACTGTCAGCACTATATCTTGAATGACCTATTGTTATTAGCATCTAGGCTACTATGAATTTGCTGGTGTAATTTACTATAAATGAACAATTCAGGTTAAGGTAAGTTTGAAGCAAACATATTTTGAAGACACTTAATAATTTTGTTTAATTCATAAGGGCATTGTGCTTTTAATTAGTCAATACACAATAAGCAAACATTGTCTTGTGAATTATTAATTTCTAATTCTGCTACTAATCAGCAGGTTGTTTATTGCGTTATGTATTTTACCGTTCGATTATTCCACAATAATGGAATTAGTAAGGGGTGTATTACATAATTTTTGTCGCTGAAGCTAAATTTTGTGCTTTCATAGGGTTTCATACGAATGAAAGGCAATTTGGTCATGTGGATTGTGAGGTTGTACTTTAAAATAAATAAATCGTCTGAAATTGAAAACTTCATATTAATAATTCGTAGTATATTAAGCCATATATAATGCTACGAAAGTATTTATTAGACCACATTACCGTACCTAATATAAAATCGATGCAGGGCAACAATTGACACAAGTATGTCAGGAATTTACAAATTTCTAGGTGTTTTCTGCAATGCTATTCAAACATTTCAATCATCCAGTGTTTTTGCAGCAAGATACAGTGAACATATGAGTGCTTTTAGAAACAGACTAATCCAAAACTGCTCAATCTATCGACTATAGCAGTTACGCGATGATAACACTCTCATGTGAGTTACACGTTTCTTTTGGAAATTAATAGTTGACCAGCAGGCAACAAATTGTACGCCAGGCCGTTACTTTTGCCTTAATTAGTGGTATTCTGTGGAGGAATTAGGAGATCCGGTAATTTCGCTCGGAGGAAGGCAGATACCAACAGCGAGGTCATAATTTGAGCACTTACTTAACTTAAACGACGACGATTCGCTTTAACTCGGGGCCACAAAATAGATATTTGCTCCCACCAAGAGGCGAATGTTAAGGATAAATGCCTCGTCTGGTGAAATGAAGGAGTTTACGTTGAATTAGTCGGGCACAACTGAGACCGATGCATATAATTATGTCTAGTCTAGCTTTGAGATCAGCTCAAAAACAGCTCTTTATACGAAATTTAAAAAAGTAAAAGAGTAATTACCGTAGCTTTGTTTAACAGCCACTGTAAAATAAATAAACTCCTCCCTGTATAATTCAAAACACGTGTTCGATCCTTTTCCAATAAACTTCAATCTCAAATATCCAAATGGGGATGTTTTCTCGTCAGAGGAAATAAGACTTGAAATCAGATCCTATAGTTGCACTCGGGTCTTGTTACCATCGACGTTTCCAAGCAATAGCCTCAGCCCATTTCCGATTGTAACCCAATGGAAATCTAGCATATAGGGCTAGGATCCCGAGCTCATAACACCATTTGATTGCGGTCAAACCGAATGTCGAATGAGGATTTTAAACTTCCAGAAACTGGATCGGTCAGACAGGATTGAAAGTTCCGTCGACCAGCCGGGAGCTGAAGGTAATAGGTGCAGGTCGCTATTTCAACTTCAGTCGGCTAGGTTTATTGCATTTGAGAGTCAATGAGATTATCAACGAATCACTTTTAATTCGCGATGTTGCTACATCGACAGTTCCGAGGATTATCATCACTTCGGTAAACAGATCAATAAAGAATATGACTATTCAGCATTATATTCGGCCAAGAAATGTACGAGTTTTGGCTAAAAAAAGTCGGACTGATTTTAACTTCCCACGCCAATGAGAAAGTATTGTTAACGCGACAAATTTCGAATTCGAGATATTGTGTTTTTTTATTCTTCACCAAAAAACCATATCACTCATTTCCGTCTGTCTGTATCTCTCTCTGTCTGTATCTCTCTCTGTCTGTATTGTCAAGTAATCCTTGACCCCTCTATAACTGGGAAAGTACTTTTCGGATTTTGATGAAACTTTGACGCTAGGTTACTACGATAACAGCGACGATTAATCTTTAGAAACTATTTTCGTGGCTGCAAAATTATCATCAAAATACAAAAGAAATAAAAAATGCTCAAACTTGAAAGCCTCTGATGACTTACTGCAAAACTCTTGGGGGTCAGAAATTGATATTGGAAGATAGGAGTGGTGAGAGGAAGGTCTCAAAACAAAACGCTCTGATCACTTGACATGACGGGTTGATGTTCGAAAGTAATATTTAAGGTTTCGGTCCCTGTTAGCCTCACTTTTCTCCATCTCACTCTAGTTAACGGTCACATCGGATTCAAGTACACTGATAGGAATATGGTACCACTATAACTTAGAGAAACTGAATTGATTCTATTGGCTATCAGATAAGTCTAAATATGCTCCCACAATCATGGGCTTTATATATGCAGATTTCTTGATATTCCTCTCGTAATTTTTGTCATACATTTACAGTTTAAAAACTTTTTCTACTTCAGGCAGTACTATTTTGCCATGATCACTGAATATCGATCCGAATATTATAACTGTTTACAATTCATATTATTTATTCAATTCATTTTATTTATACTATACATATAATTTTAAGAATATTTAGTAAAACCATTGTCCAAACTTTGACGCGGAAACAAAAATTTAACATATTTTTTTCTCGCAAAGGCATAATACTTATTGTGCACTACAAGTCCTTTATGAGGACAAATGTATTGTTACTCCTGAAACTCATCCCATTTGAGGATAGAAATGATGTGTCCCCCCACTTGGTATCCAAGAAAATAATATTAAGGAGAAAATGAGTAAATACAATATGATTACAAACTTAGACCTATAAAGCATCAAGGAACACTTATATTATATAAGGGAGAAACAACCAAACCAGCACTCAGCAAACACCTTTTGCAAACAGAATGTAGGACGAAATGGGAGCAAGTTTCTAGACTACACAAATAGGCTAGCAATTTCGAGAGGAAATTTATATATTCTGTATTTATTAAGTTGAAATATGATTGTATTGCTAATTCCTCAATATACTAACCCGGGCTGGTTGAAAACGCAAAAGCATAATATTTCATAATAGTAGTTTCAGTTGTTGTACGAGTTGTTTGAAAACAAAGCTTTTAAGACTGAAGCTGAAGCGGTAGTAAAGATTTTTCAGTCATTCGTGTCTGTTGCCGATTAGCTGCCGATAGAAAATTCTATGAAACAGGATAACTGCTTATTGTGTATTGCAAGATTCTAAGACACAATTTCTGAAGCTTATAACATACTGTATAGATAGAAGATGCTTCGAAATATTCCACTATATTCATTTATCGCTGCCTGAGAGACCTAGTTCAACTTTTCCTAAGCCATCAATACCAATTTGTCATCTCAAAATTGTCGACGCACAAAAATGGCATGGTTGCCCTTTCACTCTCTCGAAGCTAGCGACGATGTCACAATTTATGACATGGGTTCTGTCAATAGAAGGGTCAGATGTATTCTGATGAATTACTTATGAATAGTAAGAGGATAGAGGGATTTTATCACGCTAGACATCATACATCTTTCCTGAGATGAAGAACACGGAAAACATACATTTTCTGAATCGTTAATATGTAATTTATCATGTTATGGATAATTTGGACTTTTTGTATAAACAATGACCTAATATTGCACAAAAGTGGAACTGGTAGTTCGGTGAATGTTTATTAGAAAATTGAATGATATTTATAATAATAGCTTCTACTGACGTAAATCAGGTCCCTCTCCGAATAATTATATACATTAAGTTCGTAAGTTTATTGAGAAACACCATTAAAATACTTGCTGTAGCTTTGTTTCAAAGAATGCTCATTTATTGCATCTTTGATATACTGAAAATTCTGCAGAAAAGTCTAAAATATATCGCCTACCGTAACGGTCCTTAGTAATATTCATTACCTATTTCTCCTGAATGTTCACATCAAATAATAGTCATACAGTATTTTTTCTAAACGATGCATGTCATGCTTGAGATTCAATCAAATTCAAACTTAAATCAAAACTCAATTTTTTTTGTTTATGTACAAATCAAGATACAAACTTTCATTAAAATACATAATCTCAGTAGCTGGAAATTTATATAATTGACCATGACCATTTTACCGGATCCTTCTAATCCTAATTTGTATTGCTTGAAAATTACATGTGTAAGTGTCAGTAACAGTCGAACTCCTCAAAATAAGACTGCATATTTACTAGTAATCCCAATTAATTGAAGTCTCATTATCACAAGCAGTGTAGATATGTGCGTATCATGAGACTATACTGCGTAGTATATCTTGCATTCTGTTGTCCTGATTCGCGTCGCATAAAACGTTATAATATATAGTTTTCATGAACTAAAATCGATGAAATGTTACAGAAAATGTATATTCGTACTTCAATTGAACATACATGTATGTAAACAGCACAACGCATACAGTATTTTGAAATTTTGTGGAAAGATCCTGGTTTAGTGACCTATAAATATTTGAAAAAAGAGTATTTATGCGACATGGCTTAATGCAAAGCTTTCAGATAATGCATTCACACTTTCGAAATAAAATGAGCAAAGCTTGCTTTACGGTTATACAAGACCAAAAGATATGTATATGGTAGTTGCAAAGTCACACTGTCAAACAGCGGTTATCACAACAGTCAGTGATTTGTGGCAACTCTCCTGATTATCATCGTCATTGGTATATGTCATTGAGGATGAGCTTTCATAATAAGGTATTGTTTCGCTATTTTTTCAACTCCACCTTGATCAAGGTGTGGAATTACTTGATTTCGCAAACTGTATATTAACTCAGCTTCGAAATAAGTTTTTGAGTTGTTTTGTCAAACAAAACACTCACTACTCGTCACTATTTTGATCTTCTTTGACAGAATCGCTGTTTATGTTGTTCAAAATTTGTAGTTATGGTTAAATCCATATATTTATATTGCATTTGACCTAATTTTTACTCATTCATCAATAGCGGCTAGTATTGAACGACTCAGGCATTCAAAATGTGTTACGAAACAAAAATTGGCTATAACTTATTTAAAAATATAAATTGACACTTGTCAAACACTACATTTGATATTTTTAAAGGCTAGAAAAAGACTGATAACGCTCCAATTTTTTTCAGTGTTTCATAAATATACGTAATAGTAGCATGTGAAAGACGATATTCAAATAAAATAGGACTGTATCATCGATAATGACTAAATTATGGATATTCAGAATTCATTTAACCTCATTGGTAGACTTAAGAATATCTTCTTGCCCTATGGACCTAAAGACTCAGTTCGAAAGGCTGAGTTTATTATTAGTAGAAAATACATGCAACTTGCAGGAAAGCCGTAATATTTAATATGACCGACAAATGTTTCCAAAATATATTCCTTACCTCCACCAATAGTGAAAAAAAATTATTTTTTTGATTTTGGCATACTGGCCTGGAAACACTGAAAACCATTTCCCAAATATCAATTCAAAACATCTTTATTATAACAGAGTTATAAAAATCAAAGTCTGGGCTATGGCTGTGAATTTGTTATGATTCGAGATACATAAATTAAATGCAACTTTGTACTGATGCGGCTCCCAGCAATGCAGTTACTCACCCATGTGATTCTGGTCGGAAACTCACGCAGAAGTTTGTCGGACGCGTCAAGATCCTGATAATGCGAGAACGCTCCGTGTAAATTAGGCGACCAACTTCGACCTGATAGTTAATTAAAGGTTTACTAACTCTGAAGCTAAGTGGTAGCACTTTGTCCTTCTATCCTACCGCCTACCATCGAGAATAATCTAATGAATTCTTGATTACTGAGTTAAATGCAGTGATAGTGCAAGTTAGGCTGATGGTATGAGTTATGTATCAGCATCGCACAGAAACTTTCTAGTAGTGGTAGAGAGACATACCGTCTAATATAACTAAAACTATTGGAGGAATTGAAGGTATTATTCGTATATTGGTACGAAAACTGCTCAAGGGATTTCAAAGGTTGGTCTGAGATAAATCTGGCTTGGATCTCGCGCATTTTATATCTTCTAGTTTGCTAATCCTTAGGTACTATAGTAAAGTGAGTTGTTTTATAGATAACCTCGCACAAAGGCACAAAGCCTATGGCTCTGATAAAATGCTGCCAAACGAAAGATATTCATCCACTTCGACCATAAAACTCTGTAACTTACAAACTTCCCTGCCGTCCTGGCCTTCAAATGAAATCACCCAAGTTATTCTATGTGGTATTAATAAAAAATCAGGGTAGGTCCATCTACAATATGTATGAAAACGGATACCAGAAATGCTGAGAATCCAGGATAATATCTGGTAAAATGCAAAATCTGCCAGCCCTCTTCATTTCACACGACTTCTAGAGATTGACGACAACCGGAAGAACTTTCCATACTTCAAATTCGAGAACATACAACTTGTAAACACCATCTGTAATAAAACGTGATACCTTTACTCGTTTCCAACCAATTAAAACTTTTCCAGCTTAAAAAGTGCTTTCGTAGCTTCGACCAAAACAACAAAATCTTATTGAACCCACGCTATTTGATATATGTTTCTCCGCAGGAACTTCAAAATTTATCGTCCCAGGAATGCATACCGTGGTAAACAGGGTATATATTACCAGTAGGAGGATATAGGTAACCAGAGCGTATCCTGGATCTTGGCACGGCTACCTCCATTTCGTCTCACCCTAGCTCAAAGCGCCTAACGCCAGACATACAGGGTTTCTCAAAAATAAGCTCCATATGCAACATCGATAGTGGGCATATGCTCCATCTATCGAGACAAAAGTCAATTACTGAATCCCACGCATTGCTGTTATTCTGGGAATAACATTTTGAATCGGAGTTGTTTATATTTTGAATTTGAAGTCTATCATGAATCTAATCATGCCAAAAGTTTTCAAATTTTCTAAGAACTTACATCAACCAGATTAACAGTACTGAAATTCGATAAGAATATTCAGTCAACTGAAATCACTGCAAGAGGAATGCATGGTTAACCTACTTGACGCTAGTATCTGTAGTAGGCTTATTATCAGTTTTCTAACTATTATTATATTATTATACTCATTCAGGTTGAATGTGACAATCTGACAGAAGCTAGGAGCATCTATCTGTATTTTATTAATTTAAAAACTTCTAACAGAACCATTCGTCAGTATCGCTGGAACGGCAGACCGTATGTATCGAACGTTGTTATATCGATACGTAGTCTCAGTATTACTCTGCTGCCACTGAATTAATATCTCAAAGAGTTCGGTGTAATACCGGTGGTAGACATTTTGGAAAAAACAGAAGTTTTTGTGATTTGCATTTAATTTCAAAGTGGATTTCAGCTTGTGAGACGTGATCATTGTCTACCATGCCATTTCATTTGTTGCTTCGAAGCTGAATAGTATCAAGGTCGACAATACAACGTCAAGCAATGAAATTTCAACTTTGTTTATTGCAAATTGGTATCATTTCAGAGTGATCGAGCAAGCCTGAAGCCACGATGGGCCCATTTCTTGGCTAGAAGATAACCAGACTTAAGTCCTATTGAACTTTCATGTCCAACTTATAAGTGAGGAAGTATTATCATAGTAAATATTTTCATATTTGGGATAAGTATTTCTGATACCAGCCCATCATCGAGGTTGCGTATAGAATAACGAGTTTGCCGAATAGGTACACTATATGACTTCCTTTATTCATATGAACTCTACATCATACTGACGACTCTCGAAGGAGACAGCATTATGCCGCCTAAAATCTGTTTTGGGTAAACGAACTGAATTTCAGCTCTCTGTTCTTACCTCAATTCACTAAGCTCAGAAAAAAACTTTTCTAACAATATTCTTGCTCTGGTATCTCCTACCTTTTTGATATGCCTTCCTCACATCACTACTAATACTTCTACTTCCAGTTTTCTGGGACCCTTTTTTACATTAAAGAAGATAAATACACATGAGATATCCCTCTTCCAATCTCTATATTATATAGGTACTCGGTTTAGCTCAATTTTGCGTCCCTTGAGGCTCTATGCACGATAAAATAATGGCACAAACGTCCATTGAGCCTTATCTGTCCATCCAGCCGCTCCTAATACCTCAACGTTATCACGCCACTTTCATACAGCCAGAAAATGTAGCAACTATCGTTGGATCCATTCTGTCGCTCCAACACACCGGACAAGATTGTGGGAGGATAATAAATATATTTTCTCATATATGAGTGATACATGTTACTGAAAAATTGAAAGTACCATCAAATTTTGGTATACCTAATAGATGCATAAAATTTTTAAGTTCTGCTGATATTTCTGCAAGGTATCAACATGGCGTCAAGTAGGTTGACTCTGTACTTCCCGCGCATTGTCATCACTTTGTAAATAAAAAATATTAGAACTACTGGAATAGCTATAATCTTTCATATTTTAAAGAGTTCCCTTGATTTAAAAGTTGCTTAAAATGTTCGAAAACCTTCAACTGAATTAACAGTTCTGAAACCCAATAAGAATTTTTAGAAAAGTGATAGCACTACACTTGAAATATAGAGACGACTTTTATTGAAGACTGAATATCACTTTTGCAATAAATTATATAGCATCCTTATGTAGGTAGAATTTGTAATATTGGCAGCAGTTCAAATGGAAACAGGACGAACTAAAGAGGCGTTCTGAATCTGGAATCATTTATCTATATTAGATTTATAGACTTTCAACGCAACCATTCGTCAGCATAGCTTAAATGATATACTAGGAATGTTGAACAATATATTGCGTGTTGCTATATAGCTTCAATATAACTCTGCTGCCACTGGATCGATACCACAAAAGGACGAAGTGCTACCAGGGTCGACATTTCATATATTTCATAGACGACAGAACGTTTTATACCAAAAGCTTTTTTATTAAATCTTCTCACTTTTCACAAATTACAGACTGCTGCTTGACAGTAGTCTCATATAATCGTAAAGCAAGCTTTGCTCATTTCATTTCAGAAGTGTGAATGCAGTATCTAAAAGGTTTTCATTGAGCCATGTCGTATAAATACTCTTTTTTAAAATATTTATAGGTCACTAAAACAGGATTTTTCATACTTTCGAATGAGTGTATCTTCATTCGACGAACTTTGTTCTTATGTTCGAGAAAGTTTACGAAAGCAACAAGATTTTTTAACGCTATTTCAGTTGTGGAGGGGCTTGCAGTAATTTCATTTTTATCACTATTATTGAGTTTATCTCAGCTTTGAACTATAGCACTGCTTACTTCGATCCATAATTTTCCCTTGATGTCCCTATTAGAATAATCCTTTGACTCTAGATACCAAAGCGGTGGCCGTGTTTTAATTTCATTTATAAATATTTCAGTATCAAGCATTCTTTTACTTTTCACGTCTTTTCGCAACCTTGCTCGTCAGCAGACCGATGAAACGTGGTCAACACGTGGGTGTTTGAATGTCAAACATGGCCAGCTACATAAGAAACTGTGGAAACGTTCACCAAAGCGTTTTCAAAACCAATCGCTGTCGCTGGTCGCAAGCCTGGACATCTACATAGCAATCAGCGCAATACAAGACTCCGACTTGGTCGCAGAGTTCGTGTCGCCGCGACCAGGACGCAGGCATGGCGTACACTCAGTCGCCAACTTCCGGTACTTTTTGTTGTTTGGTCGCACTCATTCCATAATCCACCCATACCACACGAATTTTTGCTATCACAAAAGCCTGAAATACAGCAAAAAATATGTACTCCATACAAAACATTGTTATGATATGTTATTGATTTGCAGCTAAAAAAATTAATGATGAGGATTTGTAGCCATGGTTAATTAAAATTAAATTATTTGTGGAATATACAACAGCAATTTTAAAATAATTTATTGTCCAATTTAACATCGAAACGGGCATTTGCATACGTAGAGAACCGTTGTATCATACTATTGTTATAAAATATATTTGCTCTATATATCTATTATCTAATGTAACTCCACAATTTATTTATTGAAAAGCTATAAACTATCTGGCTGAAAATCTCATTTTCCATGTATTCAAGTGTTTTTGAAAGGAAGTACCTCTTCGGTCAGCTTCTTATTCGTCAATGTATGATAGATGTATACGTAATACGTACAATTAATTCATTTTAAAATATTTATCAATATTATTTATATGCAATTTCCGATTTTTAAGCATAAATGGTGGACGTCCGTACTTTCATCATAATTTAAGAGAGACGACAGTGATCTTAAATATCGAAAAGTATTTCTTCCTTCTAAATAATGCAACTCTTTCAATATTACGTCCTAGAACAGAATTATTATTACATTACAGTAAAACACAAAACAAAAACGCTTCAAGAATAAACCGCACTAAAAGGTATGCAATCATTTTTGTTCATATTTCGTTGCTGATTTTATTGAAATAAAGTCTATAGTACTTACTGCAGTAGTTTTCAACAAACTCTATTCTAACAAATAGTTACTGATGGAACATTATACAATTAAATCAACGACAAAGACTGGATTGCTGTTCGCCTTTTAGTGTGGTTAGTTCTGATAATGTGTCTTTCGTTCTTTTATTTTCTATAACTTATTTTCAATTTTTTCTTCTTAAAACGAACTTGAATATGAAAAATAGTGGTTAGAAGACTCGTTACTTTGCCCAGCCGAGCGTCTATTCCATTTTGGAAATTAAATTCTTCTTAACAATTTTTGTTCAAATTCTGAAACAAACGCATAATATTGTTATTAGACTTCTTAACCAAATATATTTAAAAAAAAAATAAAAAATTTAAGGTCAATACGTCAAGCGGATTTTCCAAAACGGACGTCAATCATGTGGGAAAATGAGAATCCGAACAAAGAAGGCAAACTGAACGCCTTCAAAAAACTTTTAACGACTTCCAACATGGTTATTAACTTTGCACTAGGAGATTCTGTCGACCGGTGACCAGAATTTAATTTATCTTTCCGGAATTAATCGTTTTACTTCCAATGAAAAATGTGCTTTGTTGGGGTGTGCCTTTCCTAAAGCGCTAGCGGAAGCTTGGCTCTTTGCCCTGTCTAGTTCGCTTGTACAGAGCGGACTATCTTCAACATTTTCACATTGTTAGAACCGGTTTGGCTCTTTTCGGTGGGTCGCTTTGGATGTGTCCGCCGACAATTTCAGGAATGATCCAAGTCGTTCGTTAAGATTGTGTATCTTTGGATAGGATAGGAAGAAGGGCTTGGCACTAGACAGATGTCTGGATGTCTTTAATTGTTTTCAGATTCTATTTAGGCACTTGCAACATCTTTGCGGATTCCAAGAGATTCTACTGTATACCTTCCAGTATATTTCTCGGTCGGTCGGTTTGTCAGTCTAACGGTCTGTCGGTCTGTCGGTATGTCTGTCGGTCTGTCGGTCTGTCTCTTTGTCGGTCTGTCGGTATGTCTGTATGTCGGTCTGTCTGTCGGTCTGTCGGTCTGTCGGTCTGTCGATCTGTCGGTCTGTCGGTCTGTCGGTCTGTCGGTCTGTCGGTCTGTCGGTCTGTCGGTCTGTCGGTCTGTCGGTCTGTCGGTCTGTCGGTCTGTCGGTCTGTCGGTCTGTCGGTCTGTCGGTCTGTCGGTCTGTCGGTCTGTCGGTCTGTCGGTCTGTCGGTCTGTCGGTCTGTCGGTCTGTCGGTCTGTCGGTCTGTCAGTCTGTCAGTCTGTCGGTCTGTCGGTCTCTCCGTCTGTCGGTCTGTCGGTTTGTCAATATGCCGATCTGTCGGTTTGTCGGTCGCAAAACCGTGCTAAAGAATTTTGCTTTTCATATTTGATATTTGGTTAAGCATAATTACCAAAGGTTCATAGCGCAGATGTTTTAAAATATGTATTCTACAAACTATATACCTGTATACAATGGAATTGTGTAATGAACTTTTGGACGAACTTATTTTTGTAGTCACTCTTGCCCTAATAATCTGAAACATATTTGCAGCGTTCCCCACAGATTTTGTGAAGTGTGCTTTTTATGCAGCCACTGTGAAACAAACTAAATCATCCAGTGTTCTGCTAGATCCCTGACAATTTTTCCCCTTCCTTTTTTAAATGTGTGTCACAGAACAGATACATCTTCCGGGTTGGAAAATCAACGGAATGAGAAAAAATCTCGCTGCATCTCTCTACCTGAAAAAGACTCTTGGAAGGTTTAGTGCTCTGAAAGCGGTCTGATAAATAACGTGTCAACCGCATGCTTTATAATGGTAACCTCTATTTATATAAGTACATCGTCCGGAAAGGCTTTAAACGTAATGCGATAAATAAAGAGTGACTATTAATTGTTAATACAGTTATAGAAGAAGAGACCAAAGATATTTAGCTTGATCACACTATCATAATGCATGCCATTGAACTTGCCAAAGGCCTCACTTCACTACTAGAATGTCATCCTCTTCTGATGTTTTCGCACACGCTGGTTCTTCAATTCATTGTTAGTTCACTAAGATCATGAAGATAAAGTATTTTTTAGTCTAGTTCTAGGTCCTAGTAGACATACCGGAGTAGTGCTCGATGCATTTGAAATACAAACACTCAGATATGTTGTAAAAATCCTTATATATTCATATATCAAATTATGCATGTCAATCCAAAGAATTGTTTCAAATTGTTCAATCAATGTTTCATTCCGTGACGCTAATGAAAATTACATTTTTAATTTTTTTGGAATGTTGAAGAAAATTTGATTTGCTTGACATTGGTTTTTTTTTTGTAAACACCAGCGAAAGTGATATGTCCATCAAAACCGATCAAGTTAGATCAACCATTGATTTGTCTCTAATAAAGCTTAAAACTAAAATACTTATGCTCTAGAGTTCATCCATTGATGTCCTTCAGTTTAGCTTAGTTGTACAAATTACACTATTCATTCCACTTCTTTGTTTTGCACAATGCACTACATGCATGACAAGCATTCACATCACAGCTATCAGAATGTGCTGTTCAAACGTGTTGGTAATTAAAGTTTGACAACAATACATTTATAAGCTGTATGCCGCAGAAGGCAGCAAGGTTCATCGGGATATAATGATAGCAGTGCAAGAGAAAACTCATTTTATAGCACCAATAAAGAGCATGATGTGCCATCGGATTTACTAAATTTTTATTTTACCGGTTTCATATATGATTATATTTATATGTATGTGCGGTATGTGTATATTTACTCGTAGATAGTATATTCTGACGTGACATAATCTCGTCATTCTCATTAAATTTAGACCAGTAACTGCATTGTACTTTTTTTTTGATCTGAATAACAGTAAACTAAGCATGAACGATTTGTGTTGTGTATTTAGTTTCATCTATTCAACATTTTGTTGAACCAATATTTTATTTGACGTGAGATAAACGTGAAAGCTATGCAAATATTTTACAGAGTCGAATAACCTTTGTTTATTATATAACACGGGAACTAATATAATTATAAATGCCATATCATCGACCAGTCTCATAATTAGCATACCTTAGGACATAAAAAGGTATGGTTAGGGAGTGGAAGTTCAGATTTACCATTCGTATCGTAAATATATTAACTTCTTTTTATAGAAGGAATATTACTATTTCCAACAATGACGATACACAGCAATGTTGCTTTATACCCCTTCAAGGATATTGCTGCTTGATTAATCAAGCGCTAAAGAATCAGAAGCCATCAAGACTGGATGATTTCTCAAAATTCATTGCCAAAGAGTTTCTCATTCAATCAGAAAACCACTTGTTTTCATTATGAATATATTTTCATGTGTACAAGATGAAATTCAAGTATGATGTATTGAAAAGGGGATCTCTGATTGCTTATCAATTATAGGCGTGATAATAGGGTCAATTTATGAAGTATTTGAAACTTGATAGATTTTTATTATGATAGAGTAACAACAATATTTTGGACAGACAATCAGTATGGCTTTCGCAATAGACAATCTACGTAAACAGTTTCAGTGAAACAATCAAAATTATTGAGGCTGATGGATCCTCAGCTGGATGTGTGATCTCAGCACAGCTTTCTACTGCGTCAATCGGTCATATTATGTTGGGAGGGTTATCAAAATATGACATAAGTGGTTCACCGTATCATTGGATAAAGTCTGTTTGTAGATAACAGGTCTCAGCATTTGAGTATAATCAACAGCAAGTCAGGCATGTCCATCAAATCTGATATGATTGATGTCATAAAAGGAGTAGCTTAGAATGCCATTTTAGTGCCAGCTTTATTCTCCTTGTATATAAATCATCCAGAACACTGCTCCTCTGAAGGTATATTTACTGTTGAAATGAAAAGCAAATATTTCCAGGTCCACACACAGACATACTGGAACGTGGAAAACAGAATCTCTTTTTCTTGACGTGTCTTGAAAATTTCCGCTTAATAGCATCAAAAGATATTCGCATTTATTTCATACATTCGTATCTATTATTTATCTCCAAGAAGCACACAAAGTGGCGTTGCCCATTGGCACAATTACGAAGTTATATGTCTTTGAATAGCTTGGACTAAGCCTAACAGCAATAACTGTGTTTGGTCTGCACTACGTCAAAATTGCCTGGCGGTCAGACAATAGAAAGCAATTATGATCCACATATGTACCTAACTGGAAATATCTGTTATCATCACACCCTTACTTGGTTTTAGGTAAATAAAACCTAATTGCTCTCTACTGACGAGTGTAGATCTAGTATATGATTAAATATGTATCTTTACTAAACCTTTAGTTCTCTTGCTAACCTTTATCAAAGTAAGAAAACAGAAGTAAATTATGATGAATGTGTCTGCAGTAAAATGGTGTAATAAGTGCTCAATAAATTTCGCAAACTAAGTCACGAGTTCAGAAATATTTACGCAACTTACAAATGTTTCCCTGGCCCTCTTCCTGATGAAATGACTGAAAAGCTACACTCAAATCTGCTATGTTGATATTTTCATTAAAATTTATGAAAAAATATATGTTGGTGGAAAGTCCACAAGAATGAAAAATTTATAGAAGTCGATCTTTTTACAAATACCAACTTTTTATATTTCTGTCTTGCTTTAGAATATGCAATAGACATTTCACCCTGAAAATGCATTTTTTGAAACACTAGTGGAAACCGCAGTTCTTAAAAATTGAATCTTGTCTTACAAATTTCAGGATCTGTAGCAAATCTCTAGTACATTTCTCATATTCTTTCTCTAATCTAGAGCATAATTTCTACCTCTCAAAGAGACCTGTTAGTATTGAATTCAAGCCCAAAGCTGGAGAAATATAAACCCAGAAACTAAGTACGGATTTTCGAGGGCATGTTGTAGGATTAACTCGAAGTGAGTAGCTGAGTAAATGCTTGAGCATGGCCTTCGAATAAAATCAAGGAGCTGAGTTGGGACTTTATTTGAGTACGCTATCTACGAGGTAACACATACATAAATTGATAGCTTATTTATTTCATAACGTGTTCTGCCTTATCGAACTTTTCAGCTGGATACTTTTCTATTAGCAACAGCTTCCCTAAAGTTGCTTATTGCTACGCTAGATTGTTTCTCATGGAATCTCAGATATTATATAAAAGATAAGAAGAAGATACTAGTCTACCGACCATAGTAACGACAAAAAAACAGAAATTACCTACAAGACTCAAGCTAAATGTGCACATATAACTAGTATGTATCCATTGATTTTTCGTACTTTGTATGAGTGTCTCGCCGTCATTCAATTTCTAAATCTAGAATGATATAGACTGAAAATCAGTAAATATAACTTATATGATATTGCCACTGCCATCGATATGCAGTGTAGTCAAACAAGGTTGAGCATTTCAAAGATGCTAACATATTGTATCGATACATCACTTGGACAGTCGATTATATAGGGTGACTGATTCGTCACTCTTGGATTGACATTTTGTTTGAGGGATGAAGAGGGAGGACGCATATATTGGCGATACATCGCAACCCTCCGGCCTTCATTTTGTTTGCTGTGGCAGGAGATCAGTTTGAATGTAATCAGGTAGAATTTTGGATAAATATTTTTCATTTTGATGTCTAAGTGAAATTTGAAAGACTTTTGTTTAAACCATTCTGAAAAATACACGTGAGTATTGGATCAATTACTCAAAAATCACCTCACCCAAGGGTCTGAGAAGACTGAACAAAATTAGAATAAGTAATGAAGAGTACATTTTTCTATTATTATTTGAATCGGTCATATGTGAGAATAATTACTTACTTCATTTTATTTCGTAAAAATTACCCCCCAAATTCACGTTGATATAATAATAATAATAATAATAATAATAATAATAATAATAATAATAATAATAATAATAATACTTTATTGTCCAACAGAAAAATCCAATTATGGGACAATGCAATACACAAGCAATAAAACAAACATAGTCTTAATACTAGAGAGAAAAAATGTAACATTCACGCATAACCATGCCGTACTTAATTGATATAAAAATAGCATATATTATTTGAGATGTATAGATTAATTGCCTATAGTTCTGAATAGAAACTATGAGTTAGATAGAAGTGCTCACTAGACTTAATTATTATATTTCTAATTGCACTAAGATGTATATCACAGGAATCTGAGATCAAATTAAAACATGAACACATGAAATGTATAGGGGACCTCGTTAAAACATTAGTTCTTGGCATACTCTGATAAAATGTAGGGCATCTTCGTGAGTTTAGTTTAGGCACATAAAAATTAAGCTTGATCAATAAGAGAGGAGCGTCAACTTGATTATGTAATAGTTTGTAAAGAAATCGCAGTGCGTGATTCCTTCTTCTATGTATTGATAACAACAAATTTCTTAGAAAATTAATTATCTCCAGTTAAAATATGCCGAAACGTCGTATTAGTAAATGCCGTTGTTTTGTTCGACCCTTAATTTTATCTTATTCGGAATCAAATTCGTATGGTCAGGAAAAAAACAAAAGAAATAGACTTACTCAATGAATTTGCTGGATCAACCAACACCATTTTGAAAACATTTCAGACCAGCCAGTAATTTGGTTTCCAGAAAATAAATCAGTCACACGTACCATAATTAACGTCAAGGCAAACCTAATTGCTTAATTTTGCGGTTGAAATTCAACAGGCAGCCCATAGCGTTCATATTTAATCGATCTTCTGTATATGCAAGCATGTACATACACAATCCTGCTATGGGTGGATTGTAATTAAAGGCTACATGAAAGTCTATTGACATGACAAATACCCTCGCAAAGGTGGTATTACTATTGTTGAATTATGTTGAATTAAAGGAAAAAGATTACATTCCTTTGACATTTTCTGGTTTCTGATATACCTCCAAAAAGCTTGACACATTATGAACCGCCGTTTGAAGAATGATGATATTTGACTTGTCAGTATAGGTTCAACAGATTTCCACTCGCATCATTGATAGTATCTGAACAACCATGACAATAAAACCCAGCTCTGTGAGATATTAATGTGAAAAATATGCCAATATAGGTCTCAAGGTATGAGTTTTGGTGAATATTTATTCATCAAGATATAATTCAAGCAATTATGTGACGGGTATCACTTAAATTATCAAAGCTGACTGTGTATAAAGGCCAGGTCGTATCATGAATAGAAAACTACAGTCTTTAAATCTAGCATTTTGTTTGTCCTGTCTATCTATTGTTCTATTAAATTCTTTTATCCAAGGCGGAGGAAATATAAAAAGAAATGAAAAGAACACTAGGCTAAACAGGATAAATAAAATGCTTTATTTGAGGGCTCTAGTTTTATATGCACACTTATTCTTAGCCAGTTGACAAGAAAATGGGGTGGGCTGCGTACACAGACAGTTTATAACAGTCCGATGATGCTTTTATTTCCACAGAACCTCGTGGAAATTGCACAGTTTTATTGCAATCATGACCAAGGTTCATCCAGTATGAGCATATATGCAGTCAACATGAAAATATTTTACCCTATTTGGTCATCAATCAAGTAACAAACTAATCTATCAGCGTTATTACTTATTCTCAATTTCAAAGTAAGTACAAAGTGGATAATGGTTGTGTTTTCGGCCAAATTAATTTCATTCCCAATAATTACGTGGCATCAACAGGCGAAAGGTGAGTCTTTGGGTATAGCCTCCTTTGTGTTCACTGAACATGGTGCCCAATTAAGAGCACAGGAACCTGATGACTTGTTTGGGCATGAACAAAGGTATTGAATTTATTCGATTATGGTGTCCTCACGCTTGGTAAAATTGTATTCCATTCACATGGCATAATTATTCATCAGCAGTGATCTTTTTACTGATTGCAAACTTCAGCGGCCTTTGGTGGTTTATTCATTTGCCACATTCCACTGGATTAGTAGGCATACCCTTTTTGTTAAGCATTATACAGAGTTTGCGTATCTCATCTTCCCTATTTTTTTTGGCACCTTCCAAAATGCACCGCTCCTTTATTAATCCATTTCAGCTTTTTGGAAATGGTTACATGTATAATGAAGATATATTTTCGCAGAGAAGTGCCTCATTGATTACGAGATTCAACGACACTCCAGCCATTAGACCGAGTACTTAATCGTACTTTGACTCAACATACCTACATACCTGATTCTACTACCAAAGTGCTGCCTATGGCCTCTGTTTTATTATCAATCGTTATAACAATTTTTCCACAGCGATACAGTAATTTTTTAAGATTTGGTATGCGATGCGTTTCTCTAACGTGTCATTGACTGTATATTAACACTCATTGGCAACTTACGAAGCCAATGGTCCATTAGGACTTCCTGGAAGCGATGAAAGAAGATGTCCCTTACGACATCTGTCAACAGGGGTGAACTGTTTTACAGCGACATCCCTTGTTCTTCGTAAACACTATCTACGATGTACCGTTATCTCGGCTCATTCCCATCAGAAGCTGACATTTACGTTTCGTCTTTAGCCTAGACTAGGGCCTAGGGCTATTGGATTGTATATACGTAGCGCAGTCAGAGGCATGATAGCAACATCAACAATCATCTCCTGTTAGACCGCCTGGCTACACTGACGAGTCTAGGCTAAAGACTAAACATGCATATCTATAGCAGGTCTGATGCATAATGGAGAGCATACACATCAGTTGTCAGCTTTTGACGTGGTTGAGCCGAGATAACGGCACTTCGTAGACAGTCTTTACGAAGGACAAGAGATGTCGCTATAAATCAGTTCACCTTTGTTGACGGATGTCCTAAAAGACATCTGTCACCGCTTTGAAGCAATCCAAGTGTTAGAACCTTTGACTTCATAAGTTGCTAATGGAATGGAAGAGGGCTACACTTGGAGATGAGTTGATGTTGCTATCACACCCTTGACCAGGTTACGTATATACCATCTGATTGCTCTGTACAGCTAGACCGTCAGGCTATACGAACGAGTCTAGGCTAAATGCGAAACATGCGTTATTTGCTTCGCTACCTAATTTCGAACTCATTTGATAACTTCACCCACGTCTTTTGCTTCAGGCTCATTGGCGAGTGCTCATTTTCATGCTAAACCCTTCATTTTTCTTCCCCTATGCCAAGAAGAATGTATGGGACACTTACAAAACGCCTACTAACGTAAAATTCTCTATAAAACGGTTATTTTTTGCTTTCTCTCGCATCCTTCGTTTCCATGATATACCTCTTCGCTTTACAACCAAGTGTTTTCTTCTGGTTTTTACTGCGTAAATACAAATTTATATTACCCGGAAAATGCTTTTATGTGGAATTATGTTGAAATCACAGAAGAACGTGGATTGATAGGAGACCTTTTTGTATATGGAGGGAAAACAAACTCTACCGATCTGGAACGCTAGTTTTTCTTGGTTTTCGGAACTGACTGCCTTCCATTTATTACTGGATATATCATTATTGTTCTAACGTATTGCATGCTAGGTTTTGTGATGAAAGTGATATATGAGTTCTTTTAAACACAAACTCACAATCAGAAAGATAGAGGAAACATCTGTTACTAGTAGAATACCAGATGTTTTCCTTTTATTTTTATAATTGTGTTTGTGTTTACCCTTAAGAATCGCAGTAATTAGTATAGACCAGCACCACCAGGTCATATGATCTTATAGTCGATACGCGCTAAAATCCAGGTCCATCCCAGAGTTCAGCTCTGATCCTACAATGTTACTTGAAACCTTTTTTGGTCATTAAACATCAAGGAATGCTACATACCGGAATACGGTTACTGCAAAGACGTTAAGCGCCGTCCTTTGATACAAGTTCTGGGCGATTAACATTTACAGAATCTGGTAGTTTGTTCCAGATCGATACTCTATGAATAAAGGACCAGTTGTAACGGCGTCTTCTATATGTATATAGAGGGATCGCATTGGAATAGAGGGCAGTAATCTGGGCGACCCAGATACTTCATAAGCTACACGTTAATTAAGCACAATCTCCTCTTTGACACGACTCAGAGCAATCTCACAGGACTCTAGTTGTACATATTTTTTCTGCCTTTCTTAGGGATGGTTTGTACGCGACCAATATCCCATATGATAGGGAAATCGCCAAGATAGTAGGAGATTTTTAAATGTTCACAAAGGACTGGTATAAGTTTTGTTAAGCAACGTTTCGGGATTGCTGGATCTTGGATTCTCAATAATGCATATCTCTACGTTAGACTGCCAACTCTGGTATTTTTGAATCCATGGTGGGGTAGTACCTAAAGTAACCTTTTTGTAAATCTGCTCCAAGGTATATGTTTTATCTTGGGAGGAGGGTGGAGCCAGAAGCTTTAGATGAATATCTTCTACAGACCAATAATTTGGAAGAGTTGATACATGCTTACGCTCATCTTTGCGGTTAACGATTACAATGAATTCACCATAATTCTTAAGAGTACATAATTTATACGGCAGAGCTACAAACATGTAGTTGCTTGGATTGATTCTGGACCCTATCATGCGCGGAATTCCAGTTTTCTTTGGAAATACCGAACCTGTTTGAAACTTCAAAGGGATGAATAAGTTTGGAGCAAGCTAATTGTAATTGTCTTCTGTCTCTTTTAGACGTGCAGAAAGGCATACATTATGTGATACCTTAATTAATCAACCAACAAGCAAACAGCTTAAGCGGAGTCGAGAAACATGCCTTTGTCGCAAACAACACTCAACACTTCGCGTAGAAGATGGGAGAAACTTTCGAGTACTTCTGAAAGAGATACGCAATTAGCGGAATTTCCATGACGACAGCTGGTAGTGGATGGCGCAAAACACCTGTATAGCGATCTGTCTGCGGTAAAGTTTCTTGCGTCGTTCCAACAGCAGCGATGCTATAGCGAATTCCCGTCTCTTGATTTCCGCTTTCGAATTTATAGCATAATTTCTGGAGGTATGCATGCCACATTAGGTTAGTTATTAAGCTTATATTAAGTTTATCCATATAATTCAAAATCTTAATTTCTTGAACATGTACTGATAACTGAAAACCACATATAGCACTTAAAGCAAAATTGCTAACTTTTCTACTACCTTGGCAGTCTCTATCAAAATCCAAAATAAAGATCAAAATTTTAAGCTAACCTGACACTGATTCGTCAGTATAATGCAAAATCATAGTTTATTGAACATTTACTGATAACTGAAAACCACATATAATAACTAAACAACTTTGCTAACGTTCCTGCTACCTTGGTAGCCCCTATCAGATTCCAAAATAGATTGAAATTTTAAGCTACACTGACACGGATTCATCAATATATTGCAAAATTTTATTTTGTTCATTGAACATGTACTGATAACTGAAAACCACATATAACCACTAAAACAACATTGCAAACGCCTCTGCTACCTCGGCAGCCTATATGAAAATCCAAAATAAAGATTGTAATTTTAAGCTACACTGACACTGATTCGTCAGTATAATGCAAAATCATAGTTTATTGAACATTTACTGATAACTGAAAACCACATATAATAACTAAAAAACTTTGCTAACGTTTCTGCTACCTTGGTAGCCCTTATCAGATTCCAAAATAGATTGAAATTTTAAGCTACACTGACACGGATTCATCAATATATTGCAAAATTTTATTTTGTTCATTGAACATGTACTGATAACTGAAAATCACATATAACCACTAAAACAACATTGCAAACGCCTCTGCTACCTCGGCAGCCTATATGAAAATCCAAAATAAAGATTGTAATTTTAAACTACACTGACACTGATTCGTCAGTATAATGCAAAATCATAGTTTATTGACATTTACTGATAACTGAAAACCACATATAACAACTGAAACAACATTGCTTACGTTTTTGCTACCTCGGCAGCCTCTATCGAATTCCAATGAAGGTTAAAATTTGGAATCAGTGACACTGATTATATTATACATGTATCATGATTAGCAAGCTTGATCTAAGACTTTATTCTAATGTTGTAGCGGGAGGTCAGTTTGAGTGTTTGCTTTTAAAAAAAGAGGGAGTGTAAACATGATTTTAGAAACTGAATGTCATACACTTCTTATTTGAATTAAACCAATTTTAAAAAGGCAGTAAGATAAATTATATATAACTTTTCATATGCGTATTTTCATTTTCCTACTATCAATGTTTCTGTTTGTTATAAGATTACTATTTATATTCTATGGAGCATTCTTGATAAGAATAATTTGACCTATTTACCCATTCAGTTTCATCCATTTAATCTGATAAAGAGTGATATAAATGAGATAATACTTTTATTAGAGTTTCATGGTATAATAAATTGAACGTCAATATCTGTTAGTTATAACATTTCCGCATGGACGCAATCTACCAATGCAATTCAGAATTGCATGAATAATAGCATCAAACGAAACATTGCTATTATTATGTAATGGAAATGATAATCATCCGGAAGTGTTTTTAATGTTTCATCGAAATTAACGCTTGTAAAAGGATTCAATCAAATGCATTGGATGATGAAATGGTGAATAACTTGCAAAATTTCTATTACCATCCTTTTTGTTCAAAACTGATACATGTCACCTAGCAAAGTATATAAAAATCCTTTAAAATGTTTCTGAATGGCATTTGTTCCTTTATAATCAATTATGACCGCATTTATTAAAGTTCACTTCATACACCTTATCTATTGCTTATGATTATTGGAACATCTCTGTCATTACTATAGATTAAATTGGTTACAAGTTAAAGCTATCATGATATAAACGTCACAGTAAGTTTGACAAATAGAAAATTCTTAAAGCTGTGACGCGTTTTCAAAATAACGTTTTCTCAGAACAAATGATTTGAATCATATGTCATTTTTTACTAAACCATATTATTTTGAAACAATAGGATCATTCTGGATTAAATCAAAAACTACAGTTATTTGTTTAGTTAAAAGTTAAACGATTCAAATAAAATTATTTAAACCTTAACAAGATGTATCATATTCTTCCTATGCTACATCCACTTTTTCAGTAAAGTTCATAAATGTTTCGGATGAAAGGATGACATTTCAATTATTACTTCAGAAGTGGTGTGTCTGACAAGGCAAAATGTAACAACTTTCATAAAAACTGAGCATAATAAGGATGAAATAAATTTACCTGGCATAAAGGTAAAATGGAATTCAGGATGGCTGTGACAGAAGTCTCATACTGGCTAAAAGGATAATGAATCTCTCAGGAGTAAGTCTGCTTGTGACATCTGCAAAAAAAGGCAAAGGCTTTGCATCTACGCTCCATCTTTATAAATGGATATTGTGCCTTTTGTTCAAAAGAGCATTCATTGATTGTAATTATATAGCATCTCTTATTTTCTGACATTCCTAGATTGTTGTAACGCTTGAAAGAGATATTTCTCATCAACGAATATCCGAGTTATCATCATTATTAAACGTTTAAAGGACGTTTCATGTTGAATTTGATCGGTTTCAGGACCACTTACCTTCCTCGTTTTATCCTCTATCATAATATCCCAATGAGTATCGATCAATGTAATATCAATATCAATTAACGCGTTCTAGGGACGGCAACTAATTATTCAGCATAAACGCAGACAGCTGCTTTGAAATGTCCGTCAAGAGACCAATAATAAATATCGAGTGTGCGATGCTGGCATTGAGCACATTTAATATGGTACTTGTACCTCTCGTAATTGAAGCTATAAATTTCCATCAGGTATACATACAGGGCTGCTATTTGAACAGCCTCTGATGTGGTTGAATGATTTTACAGTTTCATTAGAGGTCAAATTCACAGCGAGAATTGATTGCACCAGAAAGTGAAAAGGCTTGTTACATTTTTCTGGTTAACTATGAGCATCAGTGCAACAATCTAGACATATGTTACCAGCAGAGTCGCTTTTGGTATTGAGAGTTGCATTAGATCTAAGCGATATATATACAGCAGCTGATTGATCCTTGTTGAGATTCATCAACATCTATGGGTTCAGGCCTAATGATAGGATGTGGTAGGATGTTGAGGTCAGTGGCTGTAAGCGCCTTCAGAATCATCTGTCTCAAAAGCTTCAAGTGTAGGGAAAATTAAAAGTTTGATTTCGGACTTCCATTGTCTATAAAATTTTTGAGTATCACAACGTTTTGACTGATATACTATCTTCAATCGTCTTTAGGTGAACTGAAGGTGAAGGTGAATTTTATAAACAATGGAAGTCCGAAATCAAACTTTTGAAAAATCCACCTTGTCTACAAGTTTTAAGCAACAGGTAGGGAAAATTACCCTCAACACCCACTCTTAGCGGGTGTGATACAGCGGTACTGATTCTGACCAGCACTGTTTAATCAGTGCAATGATGCATTACAATTTTTTAATATGACTGAGATTGAATCTAGTGTCACATTCTATGACTAGACAAGCAGGGTTCACTAGTGTTCTGACTTCTTCGTCAGCCCTCATTAAAGTTCAATACGGAAGAGATTAACTGTTGATTTATAATGACGTTAACGATGCCATCCATATACTTCAAACTCCTCAAATCACTTATTATGAGCATAAAAAATATGAATGTATCTGGTCTCCTCAGTTATATAGAAAACACCGGCTAGTAGTTAAACGTAATGTCCATGTGGGCAAGAAATTTTCATAACGCTGCTACTTCGTAAAAATAAGAATAATAGCAATGACGGCAAAGTAAAGAGCTGCTTGAAAGACTTATTACAAAAGTGCTTCGAGATATATTAATCTAGCATGGTTTGGTCTCGGAGTGCTTTTTTCTTTTTACAATTTTCGCATCATCTGGCGCTTCTCTGGTACACATGCCGACCAATTTCAGCCAGACAACGATTACTTAGCGAATAGTCGGAGAGCTACATTGCCAAGTTTCAAAAATTCCTGATATTTTGATGGAATGTTCCTTCAAGAGTTTATTGAAATCGTATTCTGTTTATTTATAAAATTTAGTTTTAAAATTGTCCTACCTGTTGTGAATTACTTATTTTGGAACCATCTGCAATATCAAAGAAAAATTAATACAAACCACTTATGATAGTCAGATAAGGATAACTAAGAACAGCACTCACCTTGAGGACGTATTTAGTCAATGCAATAAAAAAAGAGAGCATTTACAATATACTGCAAACATATCTGTATAACTTAAGTTCGTTAAAACATACAAAAAGACCAAATGTTGGCAAACACTATCCAGATGCTAATTATAAAATATGCAATTATAACACAACAAGTGAACTTCATAATTACAGTATAATTATTTCTAATTTTCAAAGGTTCAAAAACTAAAAATGGATAATAGATCAATTATATTATTATTATATTAAGTAGATAGGCTAAATAGAATCCTAGAGAAGCTTAGGTACGAGAACGGTTTATATTCATTATAGTACTTCCTTATTTAGGAAGTAACTTGGATCGTTATTGTGAACAGTCAGTTTGACATTCTGGCTTTGCTTTAAAGATTAGGTCGAAACACAAATGTCAGACTTTTAATTCGTTGGAACGCTGTATGATAATAACAAACATATATAGGATTTATAGGATGATTGAATATACGTTGTTTGGAACACCATAAGGCCATTGTATGCTTCTTATTTTAAAAGTCGATTATGGAGGTAGTTAGCAAAAAACAAGTTGACCTGACTTAACTAATTATATATATATATATATATATATATATATATATATATATATATATATATATATATATATATATATATATATATATATATATATATATATATATATATATATATATAGTCCCATCATTCCATTGAGGAACATAGGGCTAGGGCCTCTACAACCATTGCCCATTCTTCTTACCTCGTCTGTAACTGTTCCTCTTCAGGTCACTTTGGGTCTTCCAATGTGTCTGCTTCCTTGGGGGTTCCAGTCTAACGCCGTTCTGGCTACCGATTCTTCTGTTCCTGTTCGCAGAGTGTGACCTATCCAATTCTTAACTAATTGCAATTATGAAATTCAGTTCAAAGCCATCACACATTTATATACTGATAATACCTCGTTATGCCTTAGACACACACAACACTTGGTGAATATTACAAAGTATGATCAAACTTAGATAAATCCCTGAACACACACCACGCAACAATATGTTATTCAATATTACAGCTTAAAATTATTTTTTCCGTTTTTATTGAGATGAAACAGAACAAGCTCCGAGCTGCGTAACGAGTAATTGAAAGCTAAGATCGAACATCAACAAAATCAAAACAGTATATTTTCCTTGACTATGCCATTTACCTTCTCTCACCCGTTCGTTAAAAGAATGAGATTTATCTTCCTTTGCCCCGGCCTGAAGCTGAAGAACATTCGATGCCTACATCGCGCTAAACTACCATATATCAGGCCATGTTTCTCCGTTTGAAATATCAACGATACCCTTGAAACGAATGCCGCTTGTACCGCAAGCGTCAGATGTTGTTTCGGTGGCTGAAAATTAATGAAGCATGTTGAAAACGGAGCAGTTTGTGAAATAGCGCCAGTTGGTTTTGCCATTTGTTGCCCCATTCTCCTGAGTTAATGGTTCCTTTCATATTTACCAATCCATCTGGATTTCCTACGGCAACTGGATGCTTCGCTATACGGCTTTCCAGAATTTGAAAGTGTTGTAGTCTTACAAGTATCTCAAAATACATTCATGACTCAATAATGAAATTCGTATATTGTATTCCGAATTTACTTTACCTCCCAAGCGTAAGCAGTGATCCAAATGAATTTGCCAATATGGCTATCTGAATTAGATGTGCCAAATTATGTTTTCGGTGATCGTTATTCTCACGGTATGCATACATAGAAAGGAATTGAAGAATTGCGACATTATGTAAGAATATACCTTCTCATGACATGAACATCTGATCTCACTCTGAGGCTATTTATTTGACAATAAAAATTACTAATAATTTGATCCAAGAAAAGTATTCTTTCGAATTCAACATCCATTCTAAAGAAATATACTCCTAAGAAATATATAATTTTCTTCACAACTAAGATATCATTGCTTTTCTAACAAGTATTCCATATTTTTTAGTAAGGTTATAATATTTTCCAACGGAGGCCCGTGGACTTCGACCAAGAATACGAATATCTTGGGTTTCGCTCCAAGTAATTCATTTATTTCGCAGAGCCATCTTCGTCAACGGCACTTCAGCTGTACGTATTTTGTCTGTTTGCACGTTTCACCATTTCTCATTGGTTTTTATTTTCATCAACCATCTCTCAAGATGAATTATTTTTTTAACAGTTGGGGTTGTTACTGTTGTCATACAAGTGTATAGGTGTTGATGTGATATGTGAAAAATACTATATGACGCAGAGAAAAGTGAAAAGCAAGTCACATTGGTACAGTTTTGATACTTCTTTTGACTTCTTTCCAAGGTTAAGGAACCTTTGAAGACAGCTCATCAAAATCACAGAATGTTCATACTAATACTCCTAAATTGTTCGTCACAGAAAAAATTTTTATAATGAAGTTAAACTATTTGCGCATAGATCATGAAACTTTTCTATCAACATTAAAGTATTCTAATAAGGTTAGATTCTCCATTTTGTGCGAAGATTGTTATAAGCTCAATTTGAGATTTATTATGCTTACTTTTCCCAGGTTTGAATTGAATTGAAGTTAATTCTATATGATCGAAAATACAGTATTTTTACTTTGAGATTACTATAGCTTTATAGGAAGATATGGTATACTTGATTGAAGATACTTAGTCATTCTCCGTCGGATAATTTATTTTTATGTGAAACCTCAGGGAAAATGAAAAAATTATGTTTGGAGTGGTTCTTACAGGTTTTTGTACTTTGCAAATTCATGCGCTGTCAATGGGAAGAAAAAAATTGATTTGCATTACCTACAACATTGAAATCTCAACGTAGAGAGAGCAGCTCATAGACAGGCAGACAGGTTTTTGTCATACCATAAAGCATATGGTGTATGACGGAAAATCAGTTTATATTTACTTCTGTATATGACGACTCACCGAACAAGAACTGACAACAATGCTAAAAATTGTCCTGACATTGCAGCAGCCAATTTCGCCAGATGTGAACTAAATGCTCGTACAAAAAGTAATCAGGCGGTATTAAGAAAAGCACTCGCCTTTCACTGGTTTTGTGCTTCAGTTCCATCTATCTCACTTCCTTTCTCGGTCGTCGTGTAGATTTAAGTAAAATACTCAGGAGAGTAGCTTATAGGATGCGCTATGAAACAGGAGATCCAAAACTGAGCACACTGGTCAGATCAATTTTAAAGGCAGGAACATATTTGACCTCTCTCAGCCGAATATAAATCAAATCCAATAAATTGTGTGAATACAATGAATGAAATAAAACCATCCCATCAACAATCTCAAGACAAGTGTTCCCGGTTCCCGTATCTAAGAGAGATGGCAAAAAATAGTGTCAAGCAGATTGACTTGGTACTTTCCATGCATCCATGCTTTTTTGTTCGTGATGTTCAATTTCCAGTTGTTTTGAAATTCTGATTGTACGAGGTCCCCTCCTTGCATCCAATTTCTTCATTACGCTAAAAAGCAGACGAAAAGTTTAACAAGGTTAGCATTTCTGTTGACAATACATTTTCAATTTCAAGGAGCATATACTATATGCTCAATTCGAGAGATGAGATATTTTATTCAATATTATTCGATTACTACTGAATATTCATATTGCATGCTAACAAACCATCTAACTAAATATTGATATTAAATGTTATATATACTAAATTGGTGAGACAAGCGCAGTAATGAAGTTTATCATGATCAAAAACCAAATTTTAAGAAATGTAAAAAATCAATGTTAACTTTTGACTCCTTGAAGAGATTGCTGATATCTTTTTTTGTGTAATTTGAGTATTACTAAGCAAAGGCAGATTAGGTTCAGGACAGTCCCCTAGCAGAAAGGTTTCAATAGAGTAAGGTGAGATTAAAACCTAAAAGTACTATTAAAAATATACATAAAAACAAATTTTAAATGATATTATTGGGGGAATCTCTTCCAAAGAAACTGGTCATTTGTTTTACGAAAGAACTAGAAATTAAGAAGGTACCTGAAGATGTTGACTGGACTGCAGTAAGTAAACCGGCCGATCTAAATGTATTATGATATTTTCATTTGTTACTTAATAAGATTTGTTGAAAAAAATCTCATTAGGAACCTTTCATTTTCAATTGTATTTCAAATAGTCTGTGTTGTCCAAAATTAGCTAATTCCCAATCTGCCTAGATGTACGCCTATGAAACATAGTATTGGGGTTAAAATTGAACTCTGTTATTCTGTTGCGGAAGCAACGAGAAAGTATGAGAGTTTTTCACTACAATGGCGTTTGTCTGGCTGCAAGTAGAGTGCACTGGATTGGTTTATGTTTTACGGTAGTGGCTTTTGTAATGGAAGCCAGTTGAAGACGTGAAGACGGAAAACAGTTTCGGGGTAAATGAAGGAGTATGTTGGCAAAACTACTAAGGAATGAGTGGGAGGTTGCAATGAGGAATTCGGGTAGAGTATTTTTAATAATTCATATTCAATGTATCTTGACTTTCCACAAAATATTGTGCAAGTATTGTTGGACTTACAAAAATTTTAGAATGTTTTATTATGTCCATATCAAGAAAATTGGATTATATAATATCTTGTAAATTGTAGATGATGATTGCAAGTTAAATCGAAACGTGTCACGGAAAGAAAGTTTTATTTGTGAAACTTTGTGTTAGAGACACAATCTTTCATCTCATTGCCATATTTATCACCGTATATCTGAAGAACTACTGATAGTGCTGTGACAAGTATGCTAGTTTGCTTTTGAAGCAAATCTTGTTTCCAAAGTAGTCAAAACCAAAAAGATTAACAGCTCAAACCTTATTTTGATTATAGCTTTTTTGATTCCACGATCATTTGGTGAGAATATTTAACAATGACCATTTTGATGCTTGCTTTAAATGAGTGTTTAAGTAGTGGAAAGTATTGGCCTGGTAACATTATTATTAATTTTGAATTCGACATCAAAAAACTGTTACATAATATAATTTCCTACTTGCTATCGTTTCCTGAAAACCTTCCATGAATTGGAGATAAAAATATCGATTCGGAACTTTTTCAAAAAAGAAAATATCTCGGAGCTATTTTTCATATTTTATGATGTCAGACCGTGCATTATTAAAATTATATTATTTAATTTAAATCCGTCCGGCTCCTAGATTGGTTTATTTGTATGTATACGTTTGTCACTTCACTAAATTCAAATAGCTGTTTTCGTATGTAACGTTTAATTTTAACTGTATATATGATTTTGAACCTAGTTTGAAATTCAGCAATGCGGAATACACATGCAATCATTTTGTGTCAAAAGGATAAACATACATTTTATGAATATATGCCTTGTATTAATTAATTGACCTATAACCCAATTCAATCAGACATCGCTGCTTTTTAATATTAAATATTATAATGTATGTGCGTATACAATTATTGGTTGATGCTGTATTTGAAAAATAGCATGCACCAGAGTATTACCTCCAAAGATGTTGCACTCCCACCATTTTCCAAAAACCACTATGTAACATTTGCAAAAGAGGCGAATGTGAATCGATTTGGACAATCCATGCGATTCTCTCAAGTGAATGATCGAAATAAATTACATTCATCAATCACATACCTTAATGTCACATATCCATATGAAAAAATAATTGAGAATTATGAAAATGCATGATACTCGGTATACACAAACCTCATCTGTGCCATATTGAAGAATAAGTGTATATTATAATTCAAGGACATCCGGTTTGAGCACGTTTATTCAGCAAACCAATGTAATTATCGTGATTCTAGAATCATCCAAATATATCTTGCTTGTCAAACTAGTCCTTTAGTAAGGGAAAATGGATACCGCTAGAGGTTTATATTGCAAAAACTCTCAAAAGGACTTAAAGGCCTTGATCGTCATTTTTTCTTCCTGCTCTAAAATCTCAATAAATATTATACTTTGTATTGATGAAAGAGCAATAGCAGAACTGGGTAGTTGGCAACCCCAAACTGGTAAAAAAGTTGTTGTCACTGAGCAGAACGCCCTTTTCATAGCGCGTGAGCCTTCAGAATGTATTCTCTAATTATAAGACAGCTGCGCCTGATGGCAGCCCAATGCTCAAATTTCATACTAAAATTATTTGTACCCGTTTTTGAGATATTGTCTATACTTATATTGATTTTTTGTCTACCTAATGTATTGAAATCCAATTAAATTGATTTTTTTGCACCGTAAAAAAGGCATACAATTTAAAACTCTAAATAAGTCACATATTGATATATCCATCATTGTGAGCAAGTTATTAAAGAATAATTAGCTCCTATTTGCCAACCATCTGCAAAATGCACTGTGTAATGAACAAATCAAAGTGAATCTGGCAACCATGAACAATATTATACAAGCTTATTCCGTCAAATTTCAGTCGCAGACGCTTTTCCTTTACTAAGTCTGGGATTACAGTTCATAACGAATACATTACTCACATCTCTACCGCAGTATAACTGAATTCATGCCACGTCATTGGCTGCGGAGCACCTGCTGAAAGTTTCATGATGCAGGGATGTTTTTAAGATTTATATCGGTGTCAAGTCGTAAATGCAGCTGGATTTCCGTCCTATCCGGATTCATTTCACATTGCACTCCACTCGCGCCGGATATTTATTTCAATTATAAAGGTAAGTCTCCTGTCGACCTTTATAAAAGACCTTTTGTTAGCTGTATAGTGCTTTGTACTAAAATGCTAGCACTTAAACGAACATACCAAGCCTCAGGAATGAAGTATTATGTTACCGTAAAGCCAGGCAATACATGTAGAGGGAGAAACAGTTCTCAGAAGCGTCTTTGACTCAGTGTGTTTGATGTTAAATATGCTTTAACAGCCAGATAGAATTACGCTTTCTCTGAACTTGCCGACTTCATTCCATTCTTTTACCCAGGAACTCCATCAGATCTGTGACTTCGAGGGAGATTCATCACCTTTATATTTATTTTGTACTTATCTCAACACTGTCGCCTGTCAGAACTGCTTGCGTCAGCATAATAGATTTATGCACTTCCGAGGCGACTAAGGAAAAAAATGGCGGGATATCTCGCGAGGATCTGTGTCATTGATCCAACTTTATAGTTTCCGCTGGAGGCTTAATTGAAATATATTGCATCGGAAAGGAACATCGAATCTGTTCTACTTTTTTGCGAAGGGAGAATAATGTAAAGTGGGGCGATACCGAATGGGCTATTAAGAGGGTTGCGGAAATTCAAACGAGATTACCGGTCGTTGTGTGTACGAAGTCGAAATGTATAGCACCCTCTACAACTTATTCTGTCATGTTATGTTTTGGTTTAATAGCCCGATGGATCTTGCTAAAAGCAGACGGGATCCGGTGTAGCGGGAATGTGCTAGGAAGCAGATTAGGTGGCTTCTGTGTTCTACCTTGGTGGAAGTGTAATCACAGTACTTAGGCCCCATTGGGCCCCTTGTACATCTTCCCTAGGAGTTGCTCAAAAATGAGTGTTCAACCTCCCAAGATTGGCCACAGAGGGCCAGCACCCCCCCAGATTGGATTCTAGGATTGATAGGACACATAATCAATCACACAGCAGATGCTTAACCTTCTCATATTCACAACCCCTGCATAGGGGTACTTTACTCAACCTTATGTTTAAGAGGAGTTTCCTCACCTGACATATTGCAATTCCCGTGGCAAAGCGCAGTTGATGTCTAGATGAGGACAGATAACGTTTAGCTACTCCTTTTCTGGGGTATCTGAGAAATTCTGTAGCAAATGATTAAAGCAAATGCATTTGCTTTCCACTTTTTTGAGATTTTTATGCGAAAACTTTCTTACTGCACGACAAATGAACATTGACTTGAAATAAATGGCATAGGTATTCAACCACTCCAACCTCGAGGAGGATTGGTGGTGACAAGGCCTATTTTATACCACCTGTCTTGATAAAAAAAATGAACAAGATGATCAGAAACTCTTTCTACAATATTTTTCTGCCATGTGCGTATAATTATTCTTTCTTACTGATAACTCTACTACCAGTGCAGTGATTTCCAAAAATATTAGCATCAATAATTAAACTATAACTCGCTATCCAAATTTCATCAAAATCGGTGCAACTTTTTTGAAAAGACAGCATCAAAAGAGCGATGAACAGATCGATAGACAGACAGAGGAAATAAGTGACACGAACTGTCATGGTGACAGGTACATATTCTACATTTTCCTTGCTAATACGTGAGCAGTATGTATACAAACGCAGTGTAGATCTTATTGAGTTCTTTGAAGCTGAAAAGTAATATGTACGTCAATCTGTAGGTTTAAACCCATATTCGGTTATTGCCTTTGTGAGCTGAATAATTATTGCTGATAATTTCTACTTCCATATAAAAAACACGCGTATCAACCAGTACTACATTACACCATGTCTAAATGTTTGTCCTTCTCTACATTCTGATTTGAATTCTATTTCGTCGAAGCTTGAAATCGAACACAGATCATCCATGAATTTCCAGCATTGAAATCACAATTCAGATTCAAAATCAGCTACTAGCTGAAAGATAATCTGTCAGACTAGAATCTACGTTGCACTGTTTCAGCTTAAATCCACTTTGAACCCAACCAGTATCGACTTCCGCTAAAAGCATCTGCTTTTCGGAGTGTTTACTCGCAGTAATACCAGATCACCGGTTTTCGCTTCACCTAAGGATACTACTACAATTTCGCTGGATGGATTTTCTATAGAAAACAATCGTCATATTAGTTAATTATAGCTATAACTAGTGCCATACGGAAGTCCCCAATAACGCCATGGAAGTGATCCTGAACCAACCACCGGTAGGAATATTTATGAAATACATTGAAAGTAAAAAATCATTTTTTATTTGAATCTGCTAAAAAGAATAAAATGCAGTTTTTTATGATTGTGTATTTAACATACAGTTTTAGTGTGTGTTTCAGTGACGCGTTTCGATTTATATTGAAATCATCGTCGGCCTGTCAGATTTGACTTTTAACTCTCCAACTAGCTAACTAGATCCTGTTATGGATACAAAACTGGAGCTCTGAAATCTAACATGCTATATATACTTCCTAGCTAGTCTTCTATAAAATTATTCATTTTTTTTGTTTTGTCTGTCTTCAGTGAAATCTATGTTGGCGACTGATTTCGCACTAGTGGTTAAGGAAACCCCTAAAGAACCTTAATCATCGCTGTCAAAATGTCCTTAATATATTTTCTGAGATCAACTATTTTATTTTTTTAAATATTTCATGTTTTCAGATATTTCATTCCTTAATAGTTACATAGTTACATACATACATTTCAAGTTAAATAAAAGCTTGTAAAAACGGCTGATGGTAGACTGAATTAGCTGTAGTAACGTTTCGGCTCTCTTGGCACCCTTTTTTCGAAGTGCATAATGAAAAAATTAGATTTTGAGATTATAATAACATTTCTATCGAACAAAATTTTGTTATGACGATTGGATCATCACTCAGCCTTATTTTAAGTAATATATTTTTGGAACAATAGCGATAGTGGGAACCAGAAGTTTGCGAAAATATTAATGTATTTTGCTAATTATAAGCTTAGAACTGAATAACATTATGACAGCGACTATAAGTCTGTATTTGACCTAAAATAAATTGAGCTCATCTACCTCTCAGGGCCACAAGACCATGAAAAAAAATTCCTAATACAGTATCTCTCGTCTACCCTTATTCCTTTTGCTATCCCTCGAGATTGAATTTCACCCTTATTTGTCTGCGATATGAGAAATCAATAGCAGAAAATATGAACTTCGCTCAAATGGCTTACGGAGGGATCTTGGATATATACTAGATGATAACCCATAATCTGAAGTAAGGCTACGGTGACATTTTTCTTCACGTCTCTCTATATCATACGTTTGCGATAGTTATGATTTCTGTCGCTAAGCGAATGGCTCAACTGTTGCTGAGAAAATGCAGATATTGGAACAAACGGAAGAGTACTTACAAGTATAGGATACAACTCCTGTAGTTATTTACCTATCGTTGTTCAATGAGTGTTGATTTTCAAAGGCTCTTACGAGTATTATGAAATTCCATATGCTAAATGAGTCAAATACATAAATCTGGCATTCTGGGCCATCACCTTGAACCGCTATTCTACACTAATTCCGTGGCACACCAATTCACGGATCCTATGACAAGTTTAATTCATTTTCTGGAAGTTTTCTTGTCATTGTCTCCCTGATTTATTTATATTTATACCAGCAGCTAATGAGAACCAATAATAATTAACAGATTATATCTTTTTTATGTTTCGTTTTATTGAGTTACTATGGAAGACTTCAAATCAGCACCCAGTTAACATGTCAGTTTGGAAAACAGGACAGAAGAAGCAAGTCTCTATAAAGCACAAAGAAAATAACAATTTCACGGAGAAGATAAAATAATCTGCTAAAGTCTGGTCATGATAATTTTCTAACTCATCGCTGAAGTATGGTACAAGGAAAAATTTGATCTACGTTCTCCAAACCTACAAATACACCATAGGATTCTTTTCCATGTTTTCTTATGTTTAGCCCTTGGATCCCAAGTGGGAAGAATATGTGTTGTTGCCTTGGAATAACACTGCTGTATGTTCCATTTTATGTCCCTAATTTTGGATTTATCAACAAATACGAAATTTTCATTTTTTCCTTTTTGTAATTTGATAATCTATCGAGACAGTCAAGGAGTAAGGTTAATTTATCAATCGCATGTGGTTTGGTTTAATGAAGAGTTAGCGTAGTGAGTACAGATTCCCTCCAGCACAAAAATTCTCCCCTCCAAATTTGCATGTCGGTCTGTCCATTGGTATTCAATTGCGGCGTAAAAGCTTGAATGTTTTTAAACGTGTGAAAGCGTTTCTTACGTGTATTACAGTTTTCTGATCAAACAACGGTATAGTCAGGAAACCTTGAATAAATTAGCTTTTTCTAGTCTAATCAAATTTTGTATCTTATCCAATAGGAGCACAAACTTATTAGGGTGATGGTGTAGTCGTCATCCATTCATTATGCGCCTAGAATCCCGGTTTGTTTGTTAGGGAGTTAAAAGCATTTGGATGGACTTTGTGTCGAATGCAAATTGTACCACACTGAGTTAAAACCAAATCGATACGCAAAATCGACGATGTTGTTTTTGTCACATAACAACTTTGATAAACATTTCAAGTATTAAGCAAATCCTTGACTCCAAGCATTTTCCCTCATTTCAAATGAGTTGAACGGTGGTTGAATGTTATCATCCATCACAGATACACCTCGATATTTACTCTGAAGCGCTGGCCACTACATCGTGGTAAATTTTTCCGTATTACGCGACATTCTGCTCGAAATGCACTTTCATATTGCCGGGTGCAAGCTTAGCGAGATATTACGCGTCATTAAGCGTAAACCGGTGCATGCCGAGCTGTTATCTAACTATGCTGTGGGAGGTAACGTGTAATAAAAGTTTTTTCTAACTGCGTTACTGGAAAGCTGGTTTTCCTCCTCTAATTTGCTTGGGATCCTATGAGTGACGAGCTATGCAAATGCTAGCTTAACTCATCTGAGTTGGGGAACAAAAGTGAACTTTTAAGGTACGCTCTTAAAAAGTTACACAGCCTCAGAAAAAATGTAAAGTAAAGAACTTTAGACACGACGGATATATCAGTATGCATTTTTAATTGAATAATTAGTAATTTATTCAATTACTAAACGTTTCATAATACATTGTATTATGATCTCCGAATTTTCCTAATGTAATGTAATATGGTATTTGGAAGGTCCTAAGTGTCCCTTTCTTGACATTTCTTAACAATCCACATCCAATGACTGTATTCCTAACTTGGAGATGATATAATTTACTTGTCATTTTAAATAGATAACGTGTATATTGTTTCTAATTTCAATGCCCCGACTGCTTGAAAAAATAGTCTGGATCGGTTCCTGGTTATATGTGAAGGATATCCAATGAAATAATATATAAATTATAATTATTATAATGAATTATTGAATATAATGTGAAATTATCACTTCCGCTGGTTGGTTTGACGAATGTTCCAGAACAAACGCGCGATCGGTCTGCTCAAAAGCTGTAATTATCGGATGGTCTATTTAATTAATAATTGATGGATTTCTATCGTTGGATAGAGCGAAGCTTCGCTCTATGGACGATCACGGCAAATGCATCGGATAACTTGATTAATTCATTAAGTTCATTATATATTGTGGAACATTGATGGTTCAATTTAGTATGGTTGCGAATGACGTCTCTCGTTATTTAAATATTGTAGAAGTTAATCATATGTTGAACTGGCTGATAGTGAATCAGACCAAGCATATTCTACTTGAATTTAGGGATTACAAGATTGATGAAGATGTATTATCTTCAATTGGCTTCAGCGCTACAGGTTTTAGATAACGATAACAGATCGTAAAAATAGATCAAAAAAGCTGCATATTACGTTAAAACATAACCACGTTGAAATTATCTATATTTAAGTGGAAAATGCATCACTGTGAGAGAAGGAGTTTCATTTTTGAGACTATGTGTCAAATACACAGTTATTTTATCTTTATGAGGAGGACATCCACCAACTAGAAGCTTTTACAATCTACATGATTAGGTTTGGTTTGATTATCATTATAATCTCCTAACCCAGATTTTTGACACAGCACGTACCTACCATGATTAATGAAAGCTACGAGTACCACAAAATATATTAACCGAAAAATTATGTAGAAGCAGAAATAATTAGATATAAAACCGAGTACAGTCTTGGGATTCCTTTTTTCCTTCGGAAGGTATGCTGAAAATTTCATATACCAGTAAATGGAATGTTATTATAATTATGGTACTTAACCTGAAATTATTTGAAGGTATTGTATTACTGTGTTTGAAAAATTTTGCTTTTCAAACTTTTGTTAGGTGATTTATATTGCGTTTTGCTTCATAGTAGATACATTATGAGCGGCTGAATGAAAAGTGACAAACCGAAGAGCGTGAAACAAAAATAGTTTCGATCCTCTTACGCCTCTTGACCTGTGAATTGGTGCTTTCACCTCCATCCCAACCAAACAGAATTCAGTTTTGTCATACAAAAATAAATGCCCGGGTCATATGACAGATGAAAGAGTGGAGAGCATACACTTAATATCAGTTGTCAGCTTCTGCTGTGATTGAGCCAAGATAAAGGTACATAGTAAATAGTGTTTACGAAGAACAAGGGATGTCGCTGTAAATCAGTTCATCCTTGATGACAGATGTCGTAAGGGACATCTTTTGCCGCTCCAAGGAAGTCCAGGTGTTAGGACATCGTAAGTTGTCAATGGGGGTCCCTATGGAGGGCGACCCTTGGAGATGAGTTGATGTTGCTATCACACCCTTGACTGGGTTACGTATGCACAAGTCGATTGCTCTCTACAGTTTGACTTCCAGGCTAAACTGACGAATCTAGGCTACAGACGCATGCATGTCTATAGCAGGTCTGATGCAATTTTGTTACAAAACTATCATCGCCTACTATGGTTCCCATATATTCAACTTTCTACCTCCCACGGTATACCTCGCACCATGTTGTACAAGGAATAAAGCATATGTTTATGAATATCAAAGGATAGCTCCTTCTGAAACCAATATTCTTTCATAGGCATTCGAGTGTACTTATACTACTAACATATCATCGAAAGCAGTGGTTGTGCTCCTTTGAATCCGAAATGGTGCGGCCGCCATCTTCCTCTATACCGTCGATCTACGAAGGCGACTGAATGCGAATGCATTATTCAGAAGCTCTTGTACGATGTGTGTTTTGATAGATGTTTTCGCGGATGGGATGTTCGGATTTGTATGGTTCATTTGTAAGACTCATTCGATTAAGTGAAGCTGCAGACAGATTTGTATTTTCCTCATTTTGGATTCGCAAGCTACGCAGATGTCGTAATCCATTGGGAAATCATGAGAAGCAGTGCGCTGAGTGGCGGAGTGACGAGAATGAAATCAAATTTCTTGTTTGTCTGTTGATATGAGTGGGAAAAATGTCAAATCCATATGATCATAGATTAGACGATCATAACCGAAGGATGATACATTCTTCTAGAATGAGTGTTAAGGTACCAGATGGTACAAAACGTTTAATACCTATGCATGAGCATTGATACAGGATTAACTAAACTTAATGGAGAGTTTCGAGTCGTAACGCTAAATGTATTGAAAGCTTTAGATAGAGTGTGGCATGAGAGACTCCTAATGAAGCTTATCATTTTTATTTCATTAATGTCCATTCTTATTTGTGGTGGTAAATGAATATGCTTCAGATATACCTTTCTCCAATTAACGATTTGTTGAAAGCAACATTTAATGCAATCTACAGCTACGTATAAGACATCGCTTCTATATCCTGCATGGAAGAAAACCACTACCATCTATAGAGACATTACATCGGATTGTCGGATGTTCAGTTCAACACACAGGAGAGTCAAATTCCTACCCTGGTGATATGGAGAGAGATACAACACTTGAGTCATCAAGCACCTGGAGATTAACAACCAGCAAAATCATGTCCTAGCAAAATGAAATTACCGGGCTTGCTAAGTCGTCGTCCAGCGTCAGCTCCTGAAAATTATATTTACCAAAACAGCTACTGCTACTCTGAGAGGCTCTGATCAGACCATTGCTGAAATGGTTCAAACATGTGTATGCATGCGCTCCAAAGCACTTCCTGGTCCTTCTGGGCTTAATCTATAAAAGAACAATATATCTAGTGGACATGACAAACCTTCCTAGTAGAGGAGCACTACGGGAGCATCTTCACCAGCTCAACCTTCCCCCACTTCGAACGAGCCTCTTCAAAAAATCGAATGGTCTTATGGTTAGAATCATGGGGAAAGTTCGTTCTCCGATGACCATGAATAGGAATATCCGCAGCACCTCTGGACTGCAATAGGCTCAAAATATTGGATTAAACTATCTGTAACAGCACCAAAAAAAGAGCAGAACCTCTTCTACAACAACACTTCGGGTTATTGAGGTGATAATCAAAACTTTCGCTTTATAATAAAATCATGATTCATCTATCATATCTTGAAACCTGGATAAATCTCGAATTTTCTACTTTGAGAGTGTGCCAAGGTCTCTAATATCAAAATCACTCACACACTTAAAGGCAAATACCCCAATCTCTTTATATAATTTAATCTAGTCCTATAGGGTGCGACCTCAATTTGATTTCGTGATAGTTCATCCTGTGATGATAATTTCCCCAATTTCAGATGTAACCTGCATCTAATTTACATCTCATGGTTTCGGTTAGTAGCAGATTATTGACTTAGAATATCTGATTGAACATCAGTAACTCAAATGAATCCAATAAAAACTAATATGTTACAAGCTTTTATATCGGTTCAACAGAATTGAGGAAATTATTCTACTGTATCTACCGCTCAACCGTAACAAATTTCATTTCAATTTTATGAGGGGTAATCTCACATAATGGTCAAGACGAGACCAACTGGTGCTACCATGGGAACGATAAGGTATCTCATAAATTGAATAAATTCCATAACTGGATATAAGTGGGGCACTGTGCTCGTAAATAAATTCATTACGGCATATGTGTATAAAAGTTCTACGAGGAGAAGAACTCTACATCGATTGTTTAACGACTTTGTTATTTGTTGCCCCAATCACATAATAAGAATAATCGTTGTTTTCAATTCATGGAATTTAGCAGAAAACCATCTGATATGACATAAAAATGAGACTCGTAGCTCTCAATGAAGTTATATATTTCCAATTTTTTACTTTAGCATTATATCTGAGATATTCTAACATTTTTGATTAATAGTTTTGGGAAGAAGTCAGAGTCGGTAAATCACTACTTCTCACAGAATTCTGCAGATATTTACAGCGAATCTATACAGGCCCTTATTCACTCATTTTTAGCAGTTCTTGAGTGAAAGTCATCCATTAGTGAAAGTAGTAGAACATTTTCTAATTGATGGCGTCTACACTTAGTTATGTAGATTGTAGATGCTCTTACTTGGTGGAACTCTTCCATCATGCAGATGAAAAGTTGTGTAATTAACACTCAGGTTAGAACATAGCCTGCATTTCCAAATTTCTGACTATGAACAGAACAGCGCTAGAGTAGCAAAGGAGTATGTACTGTATTTAACAGTTGTAGACGGAGTGAAGTGGGCTGAGTTGAGTACTTTTGGTGACTAAAGTAGGTAATGGAACTACACTATAGAGAACTTCAACTACATACGTAGTCCAAAATATTTTCATGAATATGACCTAAAAAAAAAGCTGCGAGATAGCGTGGAAGTGATTGATTTCCGTGAGCTTACAATAATTATTTTATTAAAACTGCATTATAACAAGGCGGGAATTATTGTTTTCTTCTTTTAAAATTTACCCACGTAGTACCCTAGTGCCAACATAATTCAACCACTTCTAACAGACACTTTTGAATACACAGAGACCGTGCTTCTCAACCTCTACCCTCCATATTTCTGACACTACCCAGTGTATGGAGGGTAGAGGTTAAGCACAACCGTCTCTGTGTATCCAAAGGTTTCCGTTGCGATAGTAGTTAAAATATGGTGGCGCTAGTGTAGCACCTGGGTAAATTTTAAAAGAAGCGTCGAAATTTAAACAAGTAGAATAAAGCAGTAAACAAGGAATAATAGCTTTGATATGGCGCAGTTTTCATTGATTAATTATTGAATGCTCACGAAAACTGATCACTCTCCATTCTACCTCACAACTGTTTTTTTAGCTTAAATTCAAGAAAATATGTTGGACTACGTAGATAGTAGAAATTCTGTATACTGTAGTTCGATTGACTTCCTCAGTCTCTAAAAGTATTAAATTTTTAAATCTAGCGCACTTCAGTCCGTCTACAACTGCTAAATTCATTTCATACTCCTTTGCTCTCCTAGCGCTATTCTGGAAAGATGCAGAACTATTATTTACTGCTTGAATGAATGAATAGAAAGAGGCATTCCGATGTGGACCATCGGTGCATAGGCCACCGCCGGGACCTTTTGCGCCTCTATTAGCTCTAGTTCCCAAGGCCAGCCCTTTTCGCAAAGTTATGTATGGCCTTGGGTCCTGCCCATCTTATATCACCTGGTTCCAGAATCATGGAGCCCAGTATGGCCTGCCTGTGGTGCCCGAGGGCTTATTTACTGCTTACAATTGAATACTTTTTCAACTGATGCTTTCAGTTGTATCTAAACTTAACGTCTACTAATTAGATGCTATCTGTTTCGATCTGCTATAAATTGAGCACTGGTACTTCTGAATCCATCTATGATGAGCCTTGATCGCATAATATGTCAATAATCACTTGTTTTCACGCTCACCTTGTTAAAACTATCATGAAATATATCAAAATCATATGAAAATCTTTATCACCTTAAGTGGTCCATGCCATGGGTCGTGTTATGACTACGGTTGAATTTATTTTCAATTCCTTAGATTCCATTTTAACATTTTTTCTTAATTACAGCCTCCCGTATTCGATACGAGATTACAAGCGGTAACATAGGTGGAGCTTTCGCTGTCAAGAATATGACAGGCGCCATTTATGTAGCAGGAGCTCTAGACTACGAGACCAGGAAGAGGGTAAGATTTTTCATCTAAGTATAGAATAATATATGGTTGTCATACGATAAAGGATTTATTTCAGCCGAACATCATAATTTCAACAAACAAATATAACAACAGTATCTAGAAGGAATTCAATTGCTTGAATAATAAGATTTTTCATGTCCAACTGTGATTAACGCAAATGTTGGATATGTCGCCCATTTTGTTAATTTACAATTACCGACAACATTCTATCGTCGAATTGCAGAACTTTCCTCCCTAACAGGTATTTTAATTCATCTAACGTCATTGGTCGCATTTCTTAAGTAACCTCACAGCGAACACAGCGATCAATAGGGACCATATCAGGCAATTTTGGAGGACGTACGTTTGCAAAATGTCTAGATTGAAAAACAGTAGTTCAAAGTTCTTCAACTGGTTGTCGAAATGTCTTCATTAACACTGCAGCCTTCAGGTTCACTGTGCCTTTACTCCAAATTACTTACAGCACCTGTTATACAATCTTGAACTCTGTACTAGTTCGTACAGTTATCCTGCTGGTACTAAACTGTATTGGTTCTAGCCTAGGCTTCCCATACATCACATATCTTCTACTACTTTAAGTAATATAATATTTTTAATTGCACCTCATAGCGCTGATTTAATATATATGTATAAGTACATCTTGCGTCTGTACAAAACTTTGCGGAGCTGCAACAAACAATAAGCAATCTAAAATGCATTTCCCTCGTTCTCAACACTAATTCAGAGAATACATACTTCCAGTATGCGCGAACTTCTTAGGAAACAACTTTTCTACCATGAAACTTTTACGACAGGTCGCGTGTCTGAACTATTTTAATATACTTTCAAGAACCGAATATATGCATGTAAACGGGACTATTTTTCTGTTTTTCATTCAAATGTCATACGAGTGAAAAAGTGGCAGGCACATTTTTGAATGCAACATGCAAAGAGTGCTAGAATGATGCCGAGTTGTAAGCAGCTGTTTCTGATAAAATGGAAGTTCTGGTATAACCGTGTAGTAGATCAACTCTTTCTTGCAGTAAAAACAAGAATGTTTCACTTTTGGTTTAAATGAGGGCTAATATTCCTTGGTTGCCCTATTGGAAGGTTGATTTTTTTTGTTGAAACAGTAGGTGACAACAGTGATTTATTTATTTATATTAATGAGACTAGACGGAGTTGTCAAATTTCGAGTATATGGATACTTACTTAGCATTGGACCTCGCCCAAGTTTTTTTTAGTGATGATCACAAGTTTCTTCAAGTGAAGCTATGCTCTGCACTGCATAAAAATTAGTATTTTTATGTAAATTAATATCTATTCAACAAATTCAATAAAGAAACGGCGTAATCGTACAACATTACATGATATCCTTTTTAATCACATTAAATCGAATATTTATATATTTATTTATACGATATAATGAAAGGTTGATAGGACTTTATAACGATATATCAATACAACCATATAACGATAAAACGAAGTCACGATATAACGATATACTGATAGAATGTGGGAACGATAGAACGAAACTGCGATGAAGCGATAGAACGATAGTCCGATAAAGGTGTAGAGACAATGAAAGAGCGATATAATGATCGAACGACAAAGCGTCAACATGACATATCTACAGAATGACAGATCGATCTGACAAATGGCAGAATAGAAACGACAACGACAATCATGAAGAAAGACAAGACTCAACAGAATGACCGAACTTAACGAGATACCGATTAATCTACTATTAAAGTCGATAATATGCTAATCAGTATTAGAAAAAGAAATCAGATTATACAATAACTTTTACTTGAACGTGAGAACAAAACCAGTATGCTTCTGATGGTTCTCTCACTTTTGTCTTCTGCTTAAGCTCACCAAAATTTTGTTTGTTGTTACGTACTTATTACATAACTAAAAAATGACTAAAAAGTAATATATGCATACACGGATTGAGGCTGCAAACTGCTGCTGAAATTTCTAAGCTAATTTGTGCTCCAAGCTATAAAGTACAACTTTTTGATGTTAAATGAAAATCGTGTGAAGAATTCGTAATTAAAATCCTGGCTTGTAGTTTGTCCACTTCTAGGAAATCTGAACCAGAATAATTATGCAGCATCCGGTCTCCACTGCTTCAGGGCTAGAAAAAATTTCATTCAAGTAAATTTAGTCAGTATTTCCTACATAGTTAGAAAAATAGTATTACAAACTAAAAACAAATAAAGGGGAAGACTGAATAATCAAGCTTCCAGTCTCCATCTTAATTCCCATGACTATGGGGTGTTTCACGCTCTCGATCACGACCCTTCTGAATCGCTCTCACTCTAACTGCGCATCTATCTGGAGAACGATTAAGTCGCGAGGAAACTGAAAACAGAACTGATGCTTTATCAGTTTTGATTATGCAGTCACTTAGCATAATGACATTTAATGATCAAACGTCTGAGCCTTCTAATAGAAATTTGTATGAGATGATATACAATGAACAACAAATCAACACAGTATTTCCGTTTCTCAGACACCAAGACAGACCAGGGAACAAAATTAATAGTTTTTCAACGAAGATTATCCTCTTAATGACAAAAAATTATCGTGAAGCTCATCTTAAATACTCTACCTTTTTATAATCCTCCGCGGAAAAAACAAGAAAACTTGAAAAAATCCAGGTCTCTTCTCGCAGTCTTAATCTTTAAATCATCAGATAATCCCACCAGTGAGCCAAGCCCGGGCAGTCGGCCATTCCTCCGTATTAATTCGGTAGGAACAATTAATTTTCAAAGCTTTGGTCGGGCTAGAGAATAATCCTGGATTCAAATCTAAGCGGACAAGGAGTGGCTGGAGTTTGTGGAACATCCTGGAGAATGTCCTGCATTCTCCTTGATTGCAGATTACATCTCTACGATGTCTGGCACAATATTCATCGCAATGACACACAAAAATATTTTGACTTGAGATGAGTTACATACAAATGGTCCGCCAATCCAAATATAGGAAGGCTGAGTGAGTTTATGTATTTTAACTTATTCAGCCTTCTGTAAATTCCACTCACACGTTAATTATGACATACAGACGTCGATACCATGGTTAAAATTTTGGATGGCTTTTTCTCTCCTGTAACGGTTCAATGGCTCGTTATTTCTGGCTTCTGAATGCTAAATATCCTAATAAAATGAGGTTGTTTGCTTGAATGTACGAGATAAGCCACATTTGTATTGAATGAAATGTGGTGATTCCCAACTTCAATTTCTAGGAACTGTTAACAAATATGCGGCTATCGATCCAAAATGTTTCCATGGTGATTAATAAAAAATTGATCATCCAACGAAATATCATATAGAAAATGCGTTGTCTTTCTAAGTGTATATGTTTGAACCCTTGTGAATAGTTGAATAAATGTGTCAGGACATATGTTTTGCTCTCAAGGTAGAACCTATGTAGACTATTATAGGGAAGAGAAGTATTTGCATTGTTGACAAATCCAAAAGGACAGTTATAGTGTACCCCACATCCAAAAAACATAACATTTAATACTTAACCACACTGGGATTCGTTCAACAGACAAATTGGTTCGCCAATTTTTATTTAACTTGATTTAAACAGGTTCTTCAAGTCTTCTTTTGTAGTTAATGGTTCGCAATGTTTTCTCCAGGTTTTCAAACCAGAATTCTTCACCATAAGACTCATCATCTAGGTTTTAGATGCTCTTACTTGGTGAAATTCTTCTGCCATTCAAATAAGAATTGTGCGAACAACACAGAAGCTTCACAATTGAAATTATCTTTCTTTCAGTAACGCGTGACGGTTATTTGAATATAAATCGAAACGGGTCACTGAAGAGTTTGATTGTGAATGTTCTCTTTTAACCTTTTTCTTATATATAAGTGAAAATTGTGTTAATGAGGTTTTCTATGATAAATTATGTCTTTATTCAAACGTACTGGCCTGCTACGTCCAAGCTAGCAGCAAAAATGCCAGCTGAGTTGGAAGATAATCAGCTTCTCTCGGAGCTACTACTACTCTGTACGTAGAAAAGACTAAAGGACTTTAATTTAGATTAAGCTGCCTTTTTTGTTTCAATTATGTTCAGCAAGCAATATAAAGTCGAGAATTTTATAATTCCATTCGCTCCCCTGTTATTTGCCTTACACGGTTCACATAATCTATTTACATAGAATCTCTGCCCCTGATCAAAAATTCTCCAATCAATTCGTCTCCTCTTCCGTTTTTACACGTGTTCCCAACGACGACGTTTTTAGCTTGTCTCCAGTTTGAAATATCACCAGGAGTTAATTTAATTTTTCAATCCCGGTCGAAGCAAGATTTATCAACCGCCCTGCTGCTCTTGTTTATCTTTTTGCCGACCTACATTCACGAAACACACTCCCAGTACAAACATTCCGCCAGCTCTCGATTGGTCCAATTCTAATGGTTTTTGTTGACATCCACCCGAGGACGAATTTAGTTTGGGCCTAACAAACAATTGAGTCAAGAAGATGGACTCGATATTCCCAACACGATTTACCAGATGGACTATTTTTCGGTATAATTTAACCATGAACCATTCTTCAATTATGCGTATATGCTTTCTTGTATCTATTTGAAATTTATGTTCGAATATAAGGCAAAGATAATGACAGACCTAAGCCAAAAATCGTCCTAAAAGGCTTTAAACTCTTTTAAGAACGTGTCCTGTCTCCCCCTGGATGGAAGAACAGATGACCACAAACATTTGTTTTGCATCATATGCAAGGTTATGGAGACGATTGGCTCTAAGATGCAGCTTCTGGAGTACCTGGTCAAAACATCATCTATTTCCGTCACTACGGCTTCCGAAAGTATATTCCTATGGAGGATCTTCTGGCCTGCCTCAAACGGAGGAGGCAGGGAGAAGTTTTGAACTTCATGGAGAGTTCCGAGTCATTTCGCTCGATATATCGACATCTTTCTAGAGGCAGCATGAAAGACTCCTAATCAAACATGTTGCCTATGTACTGCCATCAGGTCTGTGCCAGTGACTAGATAGTTTTCTCAGGAACCGATATCTGTATGTGGTGGTAGATTCATATGATTCCGATTTATTTACCCAGAAGTCATGAGACCAAGGAAACCACTATCACCTGAGACCTGGCTATGTCAGTATCCAAGAAACTGGGAGTGTTCTTCCGCTCCCAAAAAATGTATTCCCTGGAATATATATTACTGCTTTACGAGGCTTATCCATCACCGGAATACTACTTGGATGAGTGGGGCTGAAGCTTCTGAACAATCTACACAAACAATCAATACGCTATGTGGATACGCCTTGCCCTACAAAAGAATACGAAAGAAAAGTGGTGTATCTCTCCCTCTTTGAAATCAGGCTCTGTTAGTCTGGAGACAGTTAATCAATAGATGTCAATGTCACTGCGATTTTAAAATTCAGTATCTACAGTATCGCATTTTGGTGAAGGCTCCAACGCAGCCTAAACCTTATTATTGTTGTTATTTTTGTATTCATTTATCTGATTTCAATTAACACCTTTTACGTTTATCCTTTACTCATATTTTATGTCATCAGATGTACGACTTAATAAAATTTTCAGTTCAAAGACTGATATCCACTTCATTACATGGTAATAATATCACATTGTCATCAAGATAATACCTGTGTATCAACTGTCAGAAACATCAACCGTTTTTGAAGAGCAAGAACACAGATCAAATCTTCATGATCTGAATCTAAATAAAATCATCTTTGCAGCTAATTTTTCACAACTACAGGTTGTCGATACCTTGACAAAGATTGCTCAGCATTTTTCGGAATATTTAAGGTGTTATTTGTGAGGAAGCATCAAGTTTCATCTGTGACATCTCACTTAATAAAGACGAATGCCTGTGCAAGGAAATAGAGGATGAAAAATTGCAGCCCTTACTCATTTCTACTTGAAAAGTGCCTGTTTTCTAAATTCCTCTTTTTGCATCTGTCTTCGTGTAGTTAAGACGCCATCGCCACTGTCATTTTTCCAACGGAAAGCGGCAGCTTGACGGCTTTGTAATATTTCTCGAGAAAACACAAGCAAAAACTATTTCGGTTAACGTCTTTATGAAGCTGCCAGATGTCGAATGTCTTTTTAAAGCCTGGTGAATGTGAGAACCTCGAGTGCATCTTAATTATTTTGTTATTTCTGAACTAAATAGCGAAAATAAATAGTTGAATTTGCTTAGGCGTAGGTATGCGTTTAAAAGCGTTGAGGTACAAGGTGAAAGAATGGTGCACTTCCACCAATATTTCGTCTGTCTATAATGGAGGAGAATAGGTTCGATGCCCACTGGCGACAAATTCTTCTTTATAACTTTTTCTAATTATTATTAGTAATCCCGCGATTGCAGTGGAATCCGATATAATCCATATAATCTACCAATACAAAACCAATCGCAAAGGGTTCATGGTATTGCGCATTAGGTAGTAAAAAAAATGCTACAACCTGTTAATCCGAGATTTTGACGCTTAAATTACCTTCCGAGATTTGAAAGGGTCAGAGAGATCTATTTACAGCAAAATAAAGATCACGTTACGCACGCATCCCGGATAATCCCTGTCATTTTTTAACGAAGCATCTGTTCTGTTTCGCGGAAGGATCCCTAATAAAATTTTATCGTTTTCCCTGAGCGAGATTTAGGCGTTTTTACGTCAACAAATGGCTCGAAAAGGGGAGAGGAAAAGTATTAATAAACGTCTGATACCACGATATTCCGAATCCTTTGTTGTAGGGTAGGCACGACAGCTAAACGCACGGGATGTAATACTCTGGTATGAATAGAATACAATTCCTGAATAAATCAGCTAAAATTTAATATTAATTGGCATTTATAGCTGTGACGCTCGTCTTTAACGATATCGTAGCCTCTATTCATTTTTTGGCAAGGTTACCTTACATGACAGGTTGACCTACAGATACAGATACTCCGCTTAGCTTCATTCTATACCATACATCTGATGCTTGCAGATAAAAATATTGTGGATTTAACACAGTTTCACAAATAAAACTCATTTTCCCTCAAAGACGCGTTTCGATTCATATTCAAGTCATGGTTGGACTGTTAGATTTGACTTTTAACAAAGGCTACCCAGATTAATTGCTAACTAGCTAACTAAATCCTATCATGGCTACGACGCTAGAGCTCTCAAGTCTAGTATACTATTTATCCTGTCTAGCTATTTTTCTATTAAATTATTTATTTTTTCTTTCTTTTAACTGTCTTATGGAAAATCCTTTTTGGCGGCTACATTTGCACTGGTGTTAAGGGAAAATCCTACAAAACCTTAACCACCGCCGTTAAAGTAATGTTAAGATATTTCATGTCAGCTATTTTATTTCTTAAGATATTTCAAGTTTTTAGAGATTTTATAGTTTAAGCTATTTCATCCTTCTTAATAGTTTCTAGTACTTAATATTTTTCAAGGGTAAGTTAACATAGAATACAAATAGATTCCGTTGATTTACTACAATGCATTCAGGATTTTGCCGATATTTTTGAATTTCTAATGTTTCCATGAAGTGTATTTCAAGTATAAAGTACACTCATTGTATTTTTGTTGACCACTTTATGATTAGTATCTAGTAAGTGTTTGGAAAAATTTGATTTTTCTGGATGTTGGTTTTCGAAAGCACGTACATGTTCTCTGTACCTTATTGTAAATGCTCCGCTGTTTGACCTATATATCAGCATTACAGAAGGCACATGAAATCCTATAAATACCTGACTTACATTTATTAAATATGATCTTAAATTAGGTGCTGACCTGTCAGCTATTGTTGCAAAACGTAAGAATAAATCTACTTTAAAAGAACTGCTAGAACTTTTCACTTCTAGTTACTTCTCTTCATCCATCGATTGCTGTTTGAAATGATCAGGTGGTGACGTGCTCAGAATGTTCAAAATGTGCACTATCAAGTTTTCATATATTCAACCAGTTCTGAAGATCAAAAAATTTGCTAAACGTCGAACTCAATTCTTAGCCTCCAAGATCATAATTTTATAAAACGAACGAACTGAATTGTTTTCTATATTTTTCAAGGTAATGCGAGCTTAAGCAAGACTAAACGTGGAACCCTTAGTAGCAGTATTAATGATTTATTGCTAATGAATTTATGTTGTGAATTATGCAGAGAAACTTCCTGTCGCTGAATAGAATAGAGCTAGTGAAGCTAGCTAGAATTTGACAAAAATAACTAGACTATCAGCTCAGATATTAACCGGGATGAGACTAGTAGCGAAAAAATTAGGTCCCCATGGATCCTGGGATTTAATTTTGTCGCTGGGAAGGAAATGAAATCCGGGTTCAGGATTATAAAGATAGCCCTTCCTGTTCTCAAATAAGGCAGTCATCGTTTGAAAAATATTCGATATCATGTCACTTTGTCCTTTCCTTACGGGCTTATTTTTAGCTAAAATTCTAGAATTCAAGCTAATAATTTCCAGGTATCTGCGAAATTCCGCATAATTCATTTTTTTTAGTGTATCGATCGGTCTGTCCGTCAGGTCCGTTGTGTCTGTCTGTCGGTCTGTCTACCCGAATATCCATCTTACTCACACATCAATAACATAAATATCGGATTTTTCAAAAAATCCACAGCCCATTTTACTTCCCGTTCATAAGCAAGGAAACCGCGAGATTTCAGAATTCGGGGTAATAATTTTTTCGGTCCTCTCTGTCTCTATCACAAAATTTCGTGTAACTTATTTCCGTCAGTCAGTCTGTCGCTGTGTCTATCAATCTATCGGCCCATCTATATGGCAGTCTGGCGGTCTAGCGATATGTAGATGTGACGGTTTCTCTGTCAGTCTGTCAAACACGGTAAAATTCCCATATATCTGTCAGTTTGTCTGTATTTATTATCATCTATCTCTCTTTCTATCTAACATCTAAATTCTGATGTGATGAGGCTCATCGTTGTTCAATGATTTCTCATCGCGGACCTTCAGATGAAAATGGTATTCGCCATTGAAGTGATCTGCTTAGCAATATCACATTCGCACAACAACTGGTAAACAGATAATTTTGATCTGTGTTTGAGCACAAATTGATGGAACCGCAAAGGCTAATACCGATCGAGAATTCGACGGTGCTAGTCAGAGAACTCATTTTAATGATGTAACAACGCGTGATAATCGATTCACCATCAGCCAACCATAGGTATAGGAATCTGTATACAGCATAAGGGAAATTACTCATCGGGTTAAATCATGTTTGAATGTCACGCTGCAAATAAAGAAAAAATGATGTAGCTTCTGAAATCTTATAGAGGATATTGGACCAAATATGGAACCCCATTCATATTTTAATGGATAACTTTTTTCTTTTCTTCCACCAGTCGGTGGGGTTTTCGCTAGTGATATGCAATGATGAGACTATACCATAAAACTGACTTATCTTTTCAAAATATATATTTCAGATACCTTCAATCATGGAAAGTACGAAAAGGTATATTTTCAGTTATAACCACCAGAATGTATCAAACATCTAAGAATCAATAGTCGATATATCATCTAAAAATACTTTACATGCCTTTTTAATGATTTACATCATTCACGTAGCGCAAAAACCATATTTAGGAATCCCGCAAACTTATCGTCGGCAAACACGTACGATGTCCTACTAAGATCAAAATTTTATAGATCACGATTCAAGAACTAATTTTTTTTAAGATCTCCTCTCGCTTCTCAATGCTGGCTGTTTGTTGTAGTACTGTTCTCTTACATTTTCGTTTGCGCCAAGTACGAGTTGAATCTCAACCCTTCGCAGTTTACTGCTGAGAACGAGTTCAATTCGATGTTTATCTCGTGTCCTAAATTAAATTGCGGATTTCTGTTAAGGTTTTCACGAATTTCTTTCCTTGCGAGGAGGTCTTCGACACATTTACTGCCGGATTTGGCAACGGCAGATAACAGTAAGGCGTCATATACGTTCGTAAAAGAAAGCTTCAGCCACAAAAAAATACGTGTTCTTTGGATTCCTTGGATGTCAGTCCATTTAAAATAGAAGAGCGCGCTTTATATAAAGTTTAATGGAAACCGAATACTATGAAATATTTCAGAAAAAAATCATGTCCGAAAGAGGTATCACATTGTTGTATTGCTAGAATCTTCTTTTAGGTCCTCAATTGTATATATCAAGTGAAATTTAATAAATAAAAACCTCCTATCTAAAGCGATCATGTAAGGGAAGCACAGTGCTTCATGATATCAATGTTGAACGGAGACACCTCTAAACTATTTTTATTATTTAGTTAATGGTCGATTTCATAGCATCTCGCATCATCGACACCGCTATTATAATGTTCAAATACTGTGGAGTCACCTTAAACCAGTCACATTATCAAAACGTTTCACGAGATGTCCAGGCCCCCACCGTAATCCTAACCTAAACGTTTCACCCCTGTATTTGCAATTCATCCACGATTCAGTTCACTGAGAGTGTGTGAAGAAAAGCACAGTTGACTGAAGTGTATTCTTAAAGGTGATCCTTCATTTTTCGGAATGCATCACTCCCCATCTGCGATAGAGCGGGTAAACGGCTGTAGCTGACATAGATTTAATGTGGAAAGCCAACCCCAGTATTTTTATATCAACATTCAACTATGCATTTCACGCCATAGTCATTTCCACTTTCTGGTGAGCGGGAAGCGGGTGCAAAACAGCTTCGATATCATACTCAGATAACTACCCTGACAAAAAATGCACGTGTTGGTTTGTCAAACGTGGAGATGTAGGAACCGCTCAATAGTGAAGTCACTTTTCATCAAACTTCTGACTTACGGCGACCTAAAAGCTGGTGGTTTTATTGCGCCCCAGGAAATTGTATTCAATGAACAGCTACTCCTACTCGATACGGTCAAATCACACTATCTTTAGATGACTGCTTGTATGTGTCGGTTGCAGCCCGTAGCCCTCCTTGAACCTACTGGTCACAATCCCGAAAAGTACAATTCATCTAGTGTCTGACAACTGACTTCTGAAGGAACCTCCACAGTCTAGATAACATAAAGGACGATTACTGACTTGACTTTATCCTGTATATTCTGCCATGCTAAGCATTCGATAGCTGTCTCGCATAATAACACCAAAAGTCTTCAGTATGAACACCAAAGGAGCCCAAATAACGCATTTTCACAATGTCAAACTTCAATACCTCGAACAAGCCTTTTCATAAAGTCATTGTTTTGGAGAACCCCGTCGTAATGGAATGGTCTGACTTGGGGCTTATTTCTAATTTAAAGCACTTTACGATCAATGTGAATGGGTATTTATCATCTCGCAGCGCTACTGGAACGCGATAAGACTTCTGCCTTTGCGAGATATTATCTACAGATGGTCAACACCCATGAGGAGGGCTTATATCAGAATTTTGTTCTCCGATATATCTGCAGAGAGAGGTCTATAACTCTGAAGATCTTCTTTCAAAGTATTCTTATAAGCCGTAGTATGTGCTTAAATATTCCATTCTCTTAGGTTTTTATCTTCTGTATACTTGACAATGACTAATACTTTAACATTACTCAGGCCCTGATACGGTCGCTTTGGTCTATTCCGTTTTTTTTAGCTATTTTTATAGATAACCTCACGCAGAGGCAGATAACAGATCGCGCATCATGAGCAGTACGCGAGGATAAATGACTAATGACCTTAAAACGCTGTAGATTGTAACCATCGGGGAACAAAGTCCCAGGTAGCTCATTTCACAGCGCCGAGGTTCTTCAGAAGAACGACTCTTGGTTGAGGGTTATTCGAGGCGTTCTAAGCTCGACCTGGTGAGGATGCGTCGATGAGTTTCTGTAGTATTTGCTGGACTAGCTACTCTTGGAGTTATTATGCAAGGCAGCTCTGTGGAAATCTGCCATAGAATAGGGATATATCAGCCACCCTTCTTCGATGTTCCAGGCAGTGTAGGTGGTTCATGAGGTCAGGCGGATCCACAAGACGTTTTGCTCGGTTCTGCATTGTGTCAGGGTCAAAAGCTTACTGTTTGCAAAATATTTTTAGTGAATTGGTACACCGTACCATGTATGGTCCATAAAAAGAACTACTCAACTCACTAAAATATGATTTTTCTTGAGAAATTTGATCCGATCTCCCCAATAAGCAAGTTTATAGATATAATTAGCATGCGAATCAGGGTGATTCACAAAGCGAAAATCGTTAGTAGCTGTAGCCGAGCAGAAACACCATATCCAAATTATACGTGCTTATTGTGGGCTTACACATATGTATATGTATGGCGTATTCCTAGTAATGACAATTCGCTCTTCCGGGATAGACGCAGAATACGCCATTCTAGCAGCTGAATAATTGGGCTTTAATTGAGGCTGTAGGGTGGTTACAGCCAAGATCGTATCCATCTCTGTGTCAGGAGGGGAATAATAAGCATGCCAAATTACTCAAATACAGCATAGACATCGTTGTAAGTATATAAATGGTGTAGAATCTTCAATATTATTAAAATATATGCCTTCTAAGACGCTTTGCATGAACCTTTCAGATAATCTACTGAAAACAAACTATAGTGTACTTTTTGAACTTCTACATCTATCCTCAAGTACTACAGTTAAAACATGCCCGGTATTTCCAAAGAAGTGGCCACCTTTTTTTGCTTCAGCTGTTAGATCCGATTAATTTTTAAAGGCCCATCTGATGATTTTAGCGGTTTTTTTCGGGATCAGAAATGTATAATTATGTTTGACGATAAAGCAATCTAGTTTATATCACCACCTTCTGACACGTTTTTCTTTTTGAGCTGTCGCGTGCCAAATTGTGCAGAATCTACCAACAGCAAATCTTATGGACTTTCGAATGGTTGTGTGTTAATTTCAACCAACCTTGCTTGATCTAGTAATGCGTCGATCTTTTGATCATGTTCCAAATAAGTTCAATATTTCAAAGAAAGTCAACCACGTTGAAATTTATTTTACGACCGGTACCGAAGGAACACACCTTATCACCATGCACTCCATTGATTTCCTCAACAAATCCTTTACGGTTCATGCCAGACTTGAAGTTGTGAAAAATCACTACCCGACAATGTTCCTTGTTAAGTTTCCATCACAAGAATTTTATTCGAGGTTTCAGTATTTGTAACTACATTTGTTGCAAAAATACTATCAGTTACTGGATAGATGCAGCGGAAAAGGTTAGCCCTCGTATATCTGTAGGTATCGCGCTAAATGTAGCTCAATGTAATAAAAACGAGTATAATCATTATGATCAGAACAGCACATTTACTTTATATCAGCTTAAATGATTTTTTTTTTGTATATTGCTATACGGATGGGTGTATGGAATGAACAATCTGCAACCAACTATTTTACTATCGATTTTTATTCATGAGTTCCAGTTTTTGATCGGAAAATTCAAATTGTTTATTGTGTGATGAATATGGAAATTCACATCACCAGAATGTCAAAAATCTGAATATCAGGTGTTCAAACTTCAAACGAATGTAACTCTGCTACCAGTCAAACATTTTCCAGCACGCTTGGGTGTAACGAAAAAATTGGGTGTAATTTGAGAAGTGTAGTCTAGTCAAGTATCCAAGTAGAACTATATGCATAGTCCTTATTTATAAAATGATTTGGTCAAATAGATTAAGGTTGTACTTCTTCTGTAATAATATCAGTATAAAAATTATTATTTGAATTGAACTTCAACATTTTCTCATCTATATAAATGAAACTTGAAAAATATCACAAAAGCATAAATTCTTCTGAAAAAAATGTTCAAAAAACAGTGTCAACCATCTCCACCCCATTTTTAAGGAGGCTAAGGTGAATTTGATATTCATTTGTCACTATTGTGCACTTAGTTTGCCATTAACGGCTGTAACAATTCCTAAAACAATTGAAAGAAATTATCCCTCTGGTACTTATTGCGTACCTCATCTCTTTTAAGCACGACATGGCATCATTACAAGCTTTTATTTAACTTACAATGTTTGTATATATGTATGTTTGTAACTAAGTGTGTTTGGTGGAATCTTGCAAGTCAATTTTGAAGCAACCGATTGAGATAGAATTCGGTATACACGTTTAGTTTGTATGATAATGCGTGGTTAGGTGTGTGACGTCATTCTAAATCCAAGATGGCGAAACACCCAAGATGGCGGACTAGTTATTTTCAGTTCACTCCTACAATATGGGTGTCAAATGAAACGGCTTGTTGAGAATAACTCGAAAAATGAAGTGAAGTCACTCTAAATCCAAGATGATGGAGATAAGCAAGTAAATTGAATAACTTGATCTGATTAATTTTAATTTTCAAATTTTTCAAACAAATAAGAGTACTTAAGTCGCGCGACAAGCTTTTATATCATATAAACTGTGTAATTACGTTATAAGTGGGTAGTAAATGTTTTTAAAGAAAATCTTATTGTATTCTTTTTAGCGCATGTAAATAAAGGTTTTTCCTCAAAAAAGTGTTTTTTACTTTTAATTTATTTCAGTTCCAAATTACCGAGGTTACGATTTATGAATGATACGTCTTTTATTAACGACAACAAAATTTGGCAGGCAAACCGACAGACATCTCGACACACATATAAAAAGACTAAATATCCCGAATTGGACATTTTTCACGATCACAATACTTCATCATTAGTCCTGGAAGTAAAATAATTAATAAATGAATATTGGAGGATGAAAAAAATAACTCAAGTCTCGTTAACAGTGTAAAAATAATTCATCCATTAAAGTTACCAATTTATATTTTAAACGAACCGTTTTTAATACTGTCCAGCAACGAATTGTAGGACTTGAAACGATTTTAAAAAAATACACACCATGAGGTTCGTATTCACAAAAAAAACAATTAATCAATTAGTTGGCATGTTTCACTTATCAGACAAACATGCCCCGCCGAAAAAGGAAAATAGACTGTGGTCAACTACATACGCGAATGAAAAAAAGTTTCATTTTACACGTCAGTACCAATCTAGCTCCGTATTTATTTGAACAGTCCCATTGCTACATTGGCACCGCATGAATGAATTTAGCAAATGGCTATCCAAAGGATATTTCAGCTAAAATAAATATCACGTTTGCCTCTGCTCCGCAATTTCCCGTTCTGCAATTCAATTATAATATCCAATTCATATGTTTTGAGTATATCATACGTAGTTGTTCAGAAGTGGTTCAGGTTTTCCTTTGAAGTCACTTGTAATTCTGACTTTGTGCGGGCAGTTTTCAATTGCTTAGTTCATTTCTATGCTGTTAATTATGGCCTAGATAATAGCGACAAAGATTTCAAAGAATACAATGAGCCATAGACGATGGTACAGAAGCGATGAGGGTATTGTTATACACCAAATAACCTTTTGCTTATATCATAAACATTTACTATGTTCGCTATGCAGAGGTTCATACATTTTCTCACAGAATGGCAATATGAAACATCTACTATTACAGAATTTTTGAAACATCTACAACACAGAATTCTGCATTAGAAATCGGAAAGCAAAATCTATCCTCCTGAGGGACTTGAACCACACACCTTCGGCTAGCCGAACATCAGTGAAACGTAATCAGAGTACTGCTTCACATATACTGATTCTATGTCACTAGATGCTGATTCATATGACTAGTTTTTCATTGGCATTTCTGAAAGTTTACTATCAGAAAATCATAAATACTCGATCTAAGAATAATCACGATTTATTTCGATGTACGAGTACTAACCTAAGTGGACTACACCGCTTTGTATAATATAGAACGATTAGAGACATTCGAGTGCTCTTGCATTTCTGTTGTAACCTTACAACCTGCTGATAGGTTATCTTTTCTTCAGTATGAACTCCGCCTCGCAGCCTCGGACAACCTGAAAGAGAACTACACAACAGTGGTGATTCACGTGAAAGACGTGAACGACAATCCACCAGTGTTCGAGAGGCCGACATACAGGACTCAGATTACAGAAGAGGATGACCGAAATCTGCCAAAAAGCGTTCTTAGGGCGAGTGTCTTTCTCCAATTTCTATCGCTCCTTGTTTGTTTGGTCGTTGTTTTTGTCTTATGTTCTTTCTTGTTTTTTTTGTTTGGGTAGTGTAGTAAAGATGTCATTCTGACAAACATTCGTACCAAGCAAACTGTGCTTACTCTTTTTATATTCAAGAAGAATAAATAATACAAAAGGCAAAGGCAAGAAGTTGGGTTAGAATGTTTGTGACATGACACTTACTTTGTTATATGTCTTGTTGAACGTTTTTTATACGAGTATCTGTTGATTTTTCTTGATTAATTTTTGCTTGGTATTTAATATGTACTTTTTGTTGCTTGGTTATTTCTTATTATACATTTCGCATTAGAACATAAAACGTCCCTTACATTATGCACTTTCAAAGAGAAGTTAAGCTTTTTGACGAATATTAATATCAATCAGTCATAAAGAATTTTTTTAATAATTTTAAGAGAATGATACCTTATGAAATTATCAAACTTTAACCATTCAAAAGAGAGTAATACATGGCCAAACCTCCTCAAACCGTAGATGACTGTTTTGGACCACTTGGGGCCCTTTTTAGTAGTTTGATCGAGACATGGGAAATATAATCTTAAAACTATCAGAAGAGAAGAGTGCTTTCACTCAACTCCTTTTCAATTTTAAATTGAGAAAATGCTTATTGGCCTAAAGTAATCTCAGCCTTAGACTTTTGGAACAACATAGCCTCTTTACGTTGAACTTGAGCTGGGAATCAGATTTGATGCCAAAAATGATTATTTTATTAAAAACCGACTTTTACCTTGATGAGTTTTGTAATCAGGACAAAATATAATAATATTCGATTTTTTGGGATAAATCCATCAAATATGATTATATGATGTTTGAATACGTGAATATCTTATCGAGACCAAATTGCAAATCTTTTATTGTAAATTGATAGCTATGTGCGTCAAAGTAGTATAGAATGTTAGTATCGTTGGCATCTGTAGACTAGAAGAACCAATTTGCATAGGCAAATTCTCGACGTAAATCATAAAGGGTAATGGTCCTAAAACGGAACCCTGTGGTACACCAGAGGAAACAGATTTTGAGCAATAGGTGTTTTTGTTAACAGATACGTACGGAGCACGACATTAACATAGACCTTCCTGATGGTATCAGTAGACTTCTATTTGATGTAGCATCAAGAACAACTCTGAATTTAGAAGTACATTCACAAAAGTGTGATAGAAACTTCAAGAAATTTCACTGAGAATATACCTTTGCGATTTTATGGAATATACCATCTTGCGGAATATAACATCTACAAGATGTGCCTTCTCAGATAAAATATCCTTTATTCAATCGACATATTCGATATGCCGTAGTCGTTTGACGTTATTTTCATAGTACGCTTCACGTGTGCAAGATCGTGAAATAACTTTGAATAACTTTTCCAATCCCCCCATCAATCTTAGTCGGCTGACACGCATTGCGGTAGAAATGCACACACAGAGAGCGTATTAGCTATTCCCGAAGCGATCCCGGAAGGCATTCCGGCTCTCCCGGATCATCTCCCGGATTTGCAAACAACGTCAATCTTCGCCAGTCGCGATCTACTAGGTGACACACTATCTGGAGCGGCGCGCGCAAAACATAAGAATGTGGACTTGAGGGTCATAACCAAAGACACTCTAGATTTATAGATGGATTTTCCTAAAGTTGGTTCGTGAAAAACGTAGGCGCGTCCCTCAACTAATGTTTTTAGTGTCGCTGATTCCGAAACTAAAGTAAAACACAAATAAAATCAAAATGGAGGATCCAGAACAGCGAATTGAAATGTAAAAATCCAATAAAAATCCGATTAAATGTAGTTTATTTTGAGATTATATTTTCGTAATGTTGAAGCAAAAGGGTGGTACAAATGTGGTGGATTTTAATGACGAAAATAGAAGAATTTCGAAGCAATTCATGGTCTTGATGGGTTTTATAAAGTCATTGATATCGAAAAACGAAAGAGATAGATTAAAATATTACAAAAACATATTGGCGAAACTGATCCCAGTCGGTGGATTGGCTGGCAAGGACCTGCGAGATGGCCTGTTCGTTCGCCAAATCTAATACGACTTGACTACTTTTTGTAAGTTACTATGAAGCAACGAGTATACCGTACAACTGTGAATATTGAGGCTGAACTCCATGATCGAGTTGTTCAGTTTGCTGAACGCTTGAAAAATGACTGATGTACAACAGCATTCGAGCCAATTTAAGCACTTAATGAATTAATTTGTAACATTTAAATTAGTTGCTTGAAACTGCCACATGTCTTTTAATTCCTTGTCCTAAATAAATAAAGTAAAATTTCCTTTCTACCTGTGAAAGGGTCTTGTCCTTAGCGCTGATAAGCGTACACAGATACTTCTATTTAACATCTTGTAAAAAGCTTGTACTGAACATAAAACGTTTTATTTCAATCGACAGAAAATTAGATGGGGCTAAACATAACGAGATAAAGAAGTATGGTTATGAAGGCTTTACCTTAAGAATCGAAATCCATTTAAAAAAAACAATTATTTCTACAGAATATTTTTTTCAAGCTCTATTACTTTTTTTAGCGCACTTTTTTTACCTGTTAAGCATCATCGATTGTTAGGCATTATTATTGTTTTTATTTCGACAAAAAACAAATAGTGGTTCAAAAGTTACATTTAAATGAAATAAGTAAGATAAAAAAAACTGTCAATAATAAGCAAACAAACTGTTTTAAGTTTGTTCATACTTTGTTTGGCTAAATTCTGATCTGGTTTCACCGACTTTCGTTTGTCAGATCATCCAGGGACACCCTGTATACAAAACTCCCAAAAGGAACCGTGCTATATACATAACATCACAAGGGGGACATAACACTTCGCCCTGTGTTGAGTTTGCATGCAAAATTTCTCCTAATAAGGGGAAATTAGTATGAATTTTGAATTGGGATGCAGAGACTGGGACGGCGCAACACCGTTTTGATTAATTTTACAACGCTGTTCTGTTGGGGGAGAAGGTGGGAGTTGGTAATGGATATTATACCCTAATGGAATTCGGATGTGTGTGATGCCACTTGAATTTTAATCGGTCTACTGTAATTACATACAACTTTATAAAATGACGTCTCTAACACTACTATGTGAGCTGGAATGAGAAGAATTGTTTTAAGCCAGTCTGAGAGATCAACCCTGGTTCATTGCTATCCATGCTGAGAATAAATGGATTAGGAAAAATATAATGTCTGATGTATAGGATCATCGATGTGTAGGTTTTATGATAAATCCTATTTCGCCTCTAAGGAAAAAAGTACCCAACCCATCAAATTTTGAATCAAACTTCATCGTAGTGCGATATAGTTAAGATACCAGATTATTGTAGAATATATGAAGCACTTGACATAACAGCCGACATATAGCTTCAGAAAAAAAATAGTTGATGTAACTATACCAATTCATCAATTTTCGGCAACACCTACTCTCATATTATTCCTTTTTAATTTTTATTATTTTTAGCTTCTAGTTGTTTTTGTTTTGTTTTGGCTTGTGTTCTATTTTGCTCGTTTTCTTTTGTCTGCATGTGCCTGGTAGTACGAGCTAACGTTGGTAGCATCAGATAGCTTGAACGAAAACTACACCACCGTTGTGATCCACATCAAAGACGTCAACGACTTGCCGCCGAAGTTCAACTGTTCCATTTATAGGAGAGACATTGAGGAGGAATTCCCCTCACGGTACCCTATGATGCTGATGCAGGTAAGTCATGTTACAATAATTTACCTATGATTCGTTATTCAGAGTTCACCTCAATGTTCGTAACATGGAAGAACATAGATCATTAGGATTTTTTGACCAACCTTGCATTCTGGACAAGAGGAGATTTTATTTTTAATATGTTTGTATAAAGCTAAGTTTCTGGTACTTCGTGTGATGCCTCAGAACAACAGACTGGTGCTATTACGATAATAATGAAAGTTCTTAAATCTTCGCAAAAAAAACAAATACATTGAGTTTCATCACTTCCGTAAGTTCAAAGCGAGGCAGATGCTCCCTCTTTGTTAAACGGTTTAGCCAAAGTCGCGGCGACCCAATTCTGGTATTGATGTAGTTTAAGTAATTTCCGCTCCCACAGATTACAGAGGCGTGGAAAGCTACCCGGAATGGGGAAGCTGGGACAAAATTAAATATAGGATAGAGTAATTCAGTCGTTTAGCAGGCAAGGGGATTATAGACACAATTTTGTGATTCATCCTGTATACCATCTACTCCGTGGTGGCGACACGTGATTCGCGACATCGCTCAACGGAGATACATATGTTCGCTTCAATGCTCACAGGTTTTTTGACGTCGGTAGCATGTTTTCCAGATCCTGCGCGTTTGGGGGTGAGATAGACGTGAAAAGATAATGGTTTGAGGCATGGAATGCTACTGATTTGGGTTCCAATCTGTATTTACACCGTTGCGGATGTTGTTTCATCTGGTAGGTCTTCTATATGAGTAATTTCACCTGGATCAACTATCAGACAATAAATCCCGAACAAAACGGATTTCTTGCAGAGGCTGGCGACAAGGAAATTTTCAATAATATGAGGCTAATGCTCAATAAATCAATACCAAAATGATTTAAGCTATTATTGCAGTACCTTCACTACGTCTTACAAAATAAGTAAGCAGAACTCTCGATTTTACAGTTGGTAATAATATTTTCAATAACATACTCTTTAAACAAAAAGACACCAATGAAGTCAGAATAATTTTTCATCGCGCCTAGTTGTTTCAGTCTGAGTCATTTCCAGCATACTGATCCACCCCTCTGCTCTCAAATTGACACGATCCTACTTGATCTGCTTGTCTGCCCAGCAATTTTTGCGACGCGGAAGTTTCTAAATTTTGATAACATATTCAGAGAGAAGTCGAAACGTGTCAAACACACTCACTCAATAACGTAACTGCTCTTTTGTAGTTTGCAATCTGATTCATCTTACTTGTTCTTGCAGTTAATTGAAACCGTATATAAATATTAATCGAACTGTATCAACGTTTCGACTGCCTTCATAGTCTATTTCAAGTACTAAACCTTTCCAAACACTCTTTTCAACTGGGCCAAAAATTTCTTCGCTTCATTATAATTTTATTGTATCCACGTCCGAAAATCAAGTAGGATCACTTATTAAAGGGCCGAACTTAACTATATTGAAATCAATTCAGTGCAATTTTGGAGACCGGAAATATATTTTGAGTGCATCATTACTTAAGAAATCTAGAGAAAATTTCTGAAACGAGATTTGAGTACTTGTAACCACCCTCAGAATGGGTCATGACTCTGCTTCGAAAAAAAAGTTGATAAGCTGGAATTTGAAGTATTAGTTGCTAAAACACAAGCGGAACAAGTCGGCGCATTATAAAAAGGTTAGCTACACTCATTAATGCTGTACATCAAAAAAAATGTTCCACATTTGTTTCAAACATAGAACAACAACTTCTGGTCAAAATTTCACAGACGTGTTTGTCAAAAAAAAGAAGGTGACATGAATGACATTTGTTGATCAATCCTCATACGATTTCCGTCACAATTATTGTTTGTAACATGTCACATAGCATAGCATAGTTTGGTTCGTGGAAAATATTTGCCCTCGAATAATCCCACTCCGGCAGGAATGCATCCGAAATGGACTTCTTCAATGAAATTCTGTGAGCAGGGGGCTCGTATCTTTCATCTATGGCTCAACATCTGCAAGATATGACTTTCAATATTCATAGATGTCTCCGAATAATTTCCGGTGATTGAGGTTAATCAAGAAACTTTGTAGCTCATTTTTCTTGTCATGGTAGCTATTGTTGTGGGGACAAAGGCACTTTTTGTGCACTTCAAAGTACGAAAAGATTCTTTCAAATTGAGGACTGCCTGGGTTTGGAGAGTTTAGACAATGCCCTAATTATGTGGCTCTTTACGGTGATTATCGTTTTTGAACTGGGTCAGTGGAAGAATGGGTCGGTAATTAATGCTTTTAGCCAAGGAGGTAGATATATTTTGTCAAACCTTCAATATTAAGATATTTTTATCAATCTGTAATTGCAAAAATAAGTGTAAACGATTCGAATAGCTTAGTTAAGGACATACCGTTGTTGTAACGGTACAGTTTTTCGCTAAATAAGATAATTTTCCAGTAAAATGGAAGTTTTCTCATGAATTTTCAGATAAAATTCTAGAACCTTTGTATATTTTTGCGAATCTGAATTTGAGTGCGACCTCTTCATTGATATTTGGTCGCAGATGTATCTCGAAAACATTGTTGGCTTGAATTCAGTGTGAGAAAATTGCAAATTATCTAAAGATCACCAAAATACTTCAACCGACCCAGGAATTAACTTGGCCGCTAGAAACATAAAAAACGAGATACAGGTGCATAAGGATTCATTCTATCTATCAAACTTAACACCTTATTTATGGCAGTAGTTATGATATACGTGTAAAATAAAAGCAACCAAACTAGGAGGAAATGTTGCACCATGTAATTCATTGACGCGGAAAATCGACTGATTTAACAAGCATGGCATGTTGAAACCACATCTTTTGGATAGATGCAATCCTCGACCCTTTTAGACAAATTATGTTTCTCACAAGTTTTGCTTACAATTGAAGGAAGAATTGAGATATCCAATAATATACAGAGTGTTATTGTGACGCACCACGACGTTATTACCAACCCTGTATAATTAAGTTCTTTACTTCCTAGTAGACACTAAATACCATATCTTGCCTAAATCTTTTACCGGTACCTTGTATATCTTATCCAATAATCGAATAACTTTTCGGAACACTTGTATATTAGTTACTATAATTTATTGTATACAGCGTAATACTTCATCAGGACTACTCCAAAAGTATAGCGCTTATGACTTCAAAAATTGGATGTATTGTCTGACCGATAATATGGAAGGCGCTTTGCCGACTAACAGCCAATACCTAACGGTCTCTTTTTCCACTCCAACTCTAACGACAGGTCATGATAAGTGTTAGCACACCGTAGGTGATTTCTTGGGAGGATCCTCCTCAAAAAAAACTCACTGGAGACTACTCCACGCTTCTGCAGAAACTAATCGATGTAAAAAAACTTAGAGAAGTTGCCAAGTTGTGTAACTTCAACGGTAGTTAACGATTGGCAGATAGCGATGGAGTTTCAAGCCTTTAGATGGTCAGCAATAAATAGTTTGCTTGCGTTTTTTCAAATTCGTTAGTCAAGTTACTTGTTGAGCCATTAGCTGGTGAAAAAAGAGAGCAGAATTTTTTTATATAACTTCGGATACCAAAAATATTATATGTATTCAAAAAAAACTTCAAAACTGTTATTACAGATCGAGATGAACTTAATAAACAAAATCTGCAACTTAAACATGGTATACAGATGGGTCCAAACAAGGAATCAGAGCAGCAATATACAGTAGAGAGCTGAACTCCAGATACAGTAAACCACTTGGAAAATACTCAACTGTTTTTCAGGCACAGGAGTCTGCCATCTTGCACTGCGCAAGAATAAACAATGAGCGATCGTATAAAAACAAAAGGATCGCCATATTCACTGCCAGCCAGGTAACAGTCAGGTCGTGGAATGACCCTAGGGTGATGTTTGCACTTGATTGGGAATGTCAACAGAACTGAGTAAACTGACAGAACACAACAAAGTAATCTTGGAGTGGGTGGCACTGCACTCAGTAATTAGTGGCAATGAAAAGACTGAGGAACTTGCAAGAAAGAGATCATCTCCCTTACTCGTCCGCCCAAAACTAGCCTTGCGGGTTCCTAAAAACATAGTAAGGAACCAAGTCAAGGAATGGATGAGCCTTCAACACAAGGATTATTGGAACTTGATGACTACATGCAGGTATGAAAATTATTCCAGTAAAGCACCATGCTCAAAAATCCATAGAGAACTAATCAGCTACGTATAGTTACGGGCTCCCCACAGGGCACTGTTGCCTGAAGGGTCGCCTGTGCAATGTAGTTAACTGTGAACAATAGAGAACCAATAGAGTTCAATCAGCATCAAAGATACGGGGTTCAAGACTGCTGAGGTGGGTGATGTAAGAAATAGAAGTCTTCAGACTGCATTGACTTGTCGGATGGCTCCTAGGAAAGAAAAAAGCCTAGGCTGTAATTTATCCTGTTTTATCTGACCAGTAATGTAATAATTAGATCTACAATTTTCGCAAAGAATGTGCTTCAATGCACCAACTGCTTTAACAAAGTGAAAGTACCATAAATAACAAATTTTAAATAAATTTCTCTATTACAGTTTCTTTCAATTGACGTGCTTTTACTTCCACCGCGAAAAGTTAGTCTTCGATGTTTTATAAGGTTATATACTCGTATATGACGTAAATGAGTAACATGGCGATGCTAACATTATAAAACATCAAGACTTTTTTATCAAAGTGCAAAACAGAATGATTAATTTGTTTTGAATATATAATGACATGATGAAGACTGTTTCCAGGATTACAGTTATAAATGTAATCAAAGTTCAAGTGAGAATTTACGTTAAAAATTTCCACACATCCAATTCCGTACATATCGAGCTACAACACAGATCGAAATTAAAGGAAGGCAGCTATCAAGATTCAGTCTACAAGGGAAACTCTATAAATATTCTGATTGTATTATATCGAAGACTGTATTTTGGAGCAATCGGTCCATCTCCCTTTACATCCGTTCCGCATCATGAATCATGTCATACAGTCCCAATTTTTCTCGATGGGAGCACCGATAGGGTATGGCCACTCATGCGAGAGGTATTTGCCTGTTATGGTCCGCGTCCAAGTTTATAGGGCGTATTTATCCTGAACCAACACGCATTATGGTAGATCGCACAGATAACCGCTTTATCCATACAGCGGCTGAAAAGTCTGAATATGTTTACGTGTATAAAATGAACCTACACACTCTACAGTATGGTACTAGTATTGTCAATCTCTCGGTATTTTTTATAGCATTCACAAAGGCATAGATGTGTCAATTGGTATTGACGTTGAAATGCTGTGAACTGTAATTATTAGGAAACAAAACTTCAGTTCAGTTTATTCTAGAATGAGGTGAGACAAAAGAGTAACACTTCTACGTTTATTCATATCCACGCATTCTGGTTCTTGACTGTTCGACGTCTGAAGACTGACTGGCTATTGTAGTATTGCCAATGAATATTTGTTAGATTGCAGCATGAAGCGCACCAAAACGTACTTTTTTCACGGTCTTAGAAATCGAAATGCACAGTTTTCGCACACAGTATTTTTGGTATACCTAATATATTATATAAGTACTAATTTTTCAGATCTATCTATATAAATGGTGTTACATGGCAATATCTCAAAAGAAACGCCCTTCATTGAATCTTATGACCATTTGTAAACAACCCCCAAAAACAACAATACATAACCACCGTCACTTAGTATGAAACCCCGTCTACAATACCAAGTTTTTTGTGAATTACCGTATTCTTTAAGGGTCAGAATTATAGTCCTGCTTCGGCCCTTAGCCCATATGAATTCTTACGGCCGGGGAAGGAGGAATCCTTGGAAACAACTATAAATTCGACTAAGCATACCTGGAAAGATTTTTTTAATTACTGTCCAATTCAGATTTTAATGCATAGTTTTGAAAAATGTGGGGTCTTATGTCTAAAACGCACGGAAAACTCACAATTTTCCTCGATGTTGGTAAAATGCACAGTCAGATATGAAAACACATGCAAACCGTGCAATTGCATGGTAATTGGCAACACTGGACTGTTGACACCGCTCTCTTCAAGTATATATACAAATCACCCATCTCGATTGTTCCATAACCAAAAACATGTCCGAAAGGTCCGAGATGTCACTCGACAACTGCACACATTCCGTATATACAGGCGATCTCTTCCTTACTACCAACGCTGATTTCGTGATACCACTTACTAGATATTGTGATGAATAACTCAGCGCTACTCTTGATGTATGTTGCTATCACATCCTTACCTGATATGATTATGATATGAACAAATAATTTGCCCTTCACTGTCGGCCACCAAAATGCCCTGATGATAGTCTGAATTAAGACCGAAACATACATGTCAAGTAGGCTACCTGTAGAATACACTTAGTTTCACTTCAAAGTTTTTTTCAACAATCATTAGTTAGCCTGAGAGAAAAACAGATATCGTACATGTGTATTAAGCTAATATTGAACAATGGCCAATCCCTGTGCAACGATTACCATTTGGTGGTGCAGCTTCCACTCCATCAAATCGCCTCATTTCACAACCACTCCCGACCGACTAATCCACACGATGCAATACAAATACAGCCAGAATCAAAGCAGGGCTTTGGGCAATAATACCCAGTGACGTCAGAATTACTGCTTTCTAACAGAAACGCGTATTGAATGTATAAAGGCTCTATTGACAACATGTAAGATCTATAGTTCCAATTGAAGGAAAATTAAGGAATGTTTTCGAATCTTTGGTTTGAGATATTTAAACATTTCTTTATTATGATCAAGGCTAACCTTAACGTGCTGAACTCTGCTCTTATATACCGTAAAATTTATTATAAGGCTTTGTCAGGAAAAAATTATGTGATTATCTTTTTAGTAATACTGAGAATATTATTATTATTGAATATTAATTCATTCAGTGTAACGTCAACGTATATGCAAAAGCTTCGTTTAAGCTATGTTCAAAAAAACTTGCTAGAACTGTAGAGTTTCATGTGTATGGTAGTAACTCCAACATGCAAATTAATAATATTGTTGATGAATTAAACATGTGTATCATTTTTGGAGTTATCTATTATCCATGGTTGGTTAAAAACTCATTTCCGACAGTCTCTGGAGCTTTCATTCTGTTGATTGCCCTCCTTCTCACCAAGTAATCTCAGTAACCGCGTAATGGAATTTGGGCAATGTGCTGTCGAGTCATGGTATTAGAAAAAAATATGTGCCAAAGCATCTTCGAACCTCGCTTTTGGATGATTTTAGAGTTCTTTATAATTGTGCGTTGTCATGAAACAAATCTAAAGAATGTTGGTCTATCATAACTTTGTTATTCTGACGCCAATTAGAGAAATTGTGTATTCTTGATGTTTCGTGACGTATACATCATGAAAAGACATTTCCGTCTGTTTGTACAGTGTACTTCGTCTGGATTATTCTTCAATTTTTTGTTAAAAATTTGGAATAGAGTCGATTGGAAGAGCATATCTCAGACAAATGTCTGTCGTTTGTTAATACATTCCATCATTTATAAAATGTAGACGACGGTAATACCCCCACTCTTACTGAGCAAATATTTTAGATATTGATGCCGTAGCATCAGGGTTGTACCACTTTATTGAAGATTGTGGTCCGATCTTAGAGCTGCTGATACACTTGAACTAAATTTTATAACCATTTGTAATTACAGAAACTTTTAAAAACAAGAAAAATATAAGAATTAGCTATTTATTATTTTATAAAATCAATTCTACCTAATTCTAATCTGATGCCACTACGTGGAAGATACAGCGTCAACCAACTTGACGCAATTTTTTTATACGTTTCTTAAGTTTCTAGCCATCTCAAGCCGCCGCGCTAATATTTTGTATTGTTTTTTGAGTCCGTCATAATTTTTAAGAAAGTTTATGATCATCAGAGTTTCTATGACCGTAATTAGGACTAAGATTCATAATAATCCCTCGAAAGTACCACATCAGATAACGTAACCTGTTGCAACATTGAAAATCTACCAGACTCGCATTTTTATCATTGATTTAGCCTGAACAGACATGAGAAATATGTGAGTTTATAAACATTAATGTTAGATTAGTTTGCAACCACCATGGGTAATATACCAATATATATATACTCGTATTATATATATATATATATATACATGAATGACGCTATTCCTCCTTCTCGGTGACCCGGCGACTGAAGTTTGAACAAACAGACCTGCCTCGCTGCAAATGATCGCTGCCAGACATTCCAGCCTGCAGAGCAGAATAGAATGCTTCTGCTTCTACAGAAATGCCGGACGTGCGTCCTCAAAGCATACTTTCCAAGTTAGATAACTTTAATAAAACAACTCGGCACGGTTCATGACGTCTATCGGAGATGTGGTCGATAAAATTTAGTAGGGGAGGATGGGAAACAGTAGTGAAATAGGTGGGGGAAAGAGGAAATACTAGATCTTTCTACGTGAACATCGAGAAAGCAGACTGCCTGGCGAATATGGGAGCAAGGGGCTTATGCATTGGCCCCAAACCCTTGCTGGGTAGTAGCAGAGGCCAGGTTAGTCATGCCCTAGACTTGCGAAAGCATGGTTGAAGAGAGATGACTGCAGGCAGGCTAAGGTTCTTAGCAGCCCCCGACAAACGTAGGGAGCTAGTGCTGTTGAACCGGAGGAGGGATTTACTCCACTTGTTAGTAGAGATCGTCACAGGTCACTGCAGATTGAAGAGGCACCTGACACTCATAGAAGTGGTCAAAGACCCAATCTGTCAGAAGTGCTAAGAGGAGTCCGAGACCTCATTCCACTCCCTGGGTGAGTGTGCCGTATACAGCGGTCTTAGGGCTGATGTGTTGGGCACAGGAGGGTCGGACATCATGACCTTTATTAGAAGGTCTGGAAGGTTCGACACTAAGGAACTACCATGTCCGCCATAGTTCAGTGATTGCCTTCGGGATCGGAAAAAAGGGCCTACTTGCTAGGTTTTGCCTCTCCATTACTACTCTAACGGTCTGTCTATCCATCAACATTTTTATCACCGCGTAAACTTGGTATTCAAATGATGTTCTCAAGATTATATTATTTCATTGCATGGTGGAAGATTTTTCTGGTTTCTTTCGGTGTGTCTGTTAATACATTTGTGTATTTTGATGGAATTTGGAGAAAGTGTGCTAATTCTGCATTAATTTTGTTCGTCGGTGCATTGGCAGCAAAGTAATAATCTTGAAACAAACAAACATTCATTACTTCCACAAATTATTTGTGAATCATTATCTGCAAACAACTGTATTAGTGATTCCTTAATTGAGTCCAATTTGTGAGGATCAACCGTATACTCCCGGTCATTAAGTATAAAAGCTTTCCGGTCACCAAATTAAAATATCAGCAAGTCTAATTTGGCAGAAAATAAATTCCATTGAACGCAGGAAGCGTAATTTATCTCTAAAGTTTTTGTTCCAAGGCAGTGCCATCCCGACAAAAATGAGGATTATTCTCTAGATCCCAGATAACACAATAAAAATACTGTTTATGGGGGCCGTTCTAAATTCGGAGAGAAAAATGTCGTAGATCGTCTGAAATATTTAATAACTATGCCTGGAGAAATTTCACGGGCGCTATGAAAATTCTTGGTAAATTGAACTAAAACATAGAATCATATATCTCGATTTGAATTGTAGATAAGCTCTTGAAAAGAAGTGGTGTGTAATAATTCTACACCAGTTACGTACGTTCTGGTAGAACTACAACAAATTCAATAAAACGTCGTGAACTTCTTTTTTCAAATAAATAACTGAGACACGTCGACCCATCTCGAAGCTAGTTTCACAAATAAACTCTTTTTTTGTGAAACTGTGTTATAACTACACAATTTTTTATCTACATGATGGAAGAGTTTTACCAAATAAGAGCATCTACAATCTACACCACTTTAGGGTATTCAAAAGAATTGTTCCAAGGAAATTATAGCGCAAAGTCTAATTCTGCGACTATCAGAGAAAAAATTTAAGAATATGGTAATTTTTTAAATTTTATTTTATTGTGAATGACTCTCAAAGGGTGCATCCAGTTTATGTTGTTAAAGTCACTGTCACGAAGCCACATAAAATATCCACTTTGTGGAGGAAGCTTGCAAACAGTGTGACTCTTTCAAATTAGAATGTACTTTTTATTCAATATTTTCACATTTTTCCACGCACTACAAGTAAATAAAATTCCAAGAAACAAAAATTAAATTTACAATAGAAATAGAAAAACCGGACTATTGCTTTTTTAGACTTATGTATAGAAAATTTATAATTATTGCATCAGTTTCATGCAATGACTATGAAGAAAGGAGTGATAAAGAGTATTTTTTAAAAGGCAAACAGATCTCATACCATTCAATTTTTGATAGGCGGAACAATTCATAGAAAACGTTCTTTACAGTAACGCATTTGTCAAAAGACAATTACGACGATTCTAAGTTATATGTTATAAGAGGACTGAGAACTATTGGGGAAAATGTATTAATAAAACAGCTTTCGAAATAACGATGACACTAAGATCTCACTTTGCCACACAAAGGCAAAAAAATGAAAAAGTAGATACGAAAAATTCAATATATCAAATAGACTGTGTGTTTCGTAAAAGTTAAAAACACTACACAGTTTCCCCACTTGCCAAATTACTTTTATTAAGCCCGACACGTGTCTCGCTAACTATGTTAGCATCTTCAGTGGAAGATTAAAACTCACTACAATAACTAAGTTCTCGTTTTATTCATTTATTCCAGTAAAAGTTACCACACTACAGATATATTTGTCACTTAGTGGCAAGGAATGTCTATTCACCATCGAAGTTGAATATGAATTCATTTCATCCGATTATGAAGGCACCTAGGGCGCCGCTGCTCAGCAAAATCCATCCCACAATTATGAAGCGGCCAGACCATACGCTGGTAACCGATGCCCAGTGGCAAAGGATCTAAGCGAAGCCAGAAAGGACCTAATGCACCACATCAGCCCTTTGCCACTGCCCGCACTAGTGAAACATTTTACGTAGATATGCTCTGTGTACTGTACTGCCGATTGCAATCTCCACATACATAGGGGTTGCAAATTTCACGAGATTGAGCGGTGTACCTGTAGTACAGAAGGTAATTCAGGACAATGGTCGGAGACTTAATATGTAATTAAATATATCATTTCACTTTCGCCTCACCTTAGGCATTGATTACAATCATCTTTGAACACAAAATAGTTTTAATGACATCTAGCGATACTATAAATTGCCAACATTATAGTTACCTCATTCACAGACTTACATCAACAGAACAAAGGCTTTTACAATGCATTCCCGATCAACATTACGTCTAAAAACTAAAAAAACTTGCTTGCATAGTAAATCGAAAAAAAATGGAAAATAGGTTTTATTTTTCCAATTTCAAAATTCAGAGTTAATCATTTTATTTTTATACTAAGAATTATTTTTTACTTTTCAGTTCGAATAAATATAAAAGTGTTTTATGCTTTTTGCAATTCAGTTTATTATTGACCAATGGTTCTCCCTACTTCTCAGAGGCAAGGTTTACTCATCTCACGCAATATGTACTTTTGGGTACCAAATGTTTAAATATCAAGGTATAATTAGAGATTCGTTGTAAAAGTCTTGATCCTAGAAGGATTATTATCTTTTATATAGGGTTTACTTTTTATCACCAGCCCTTAGAGCATATTATCGTGGCTGTTTCGCAGGAATTCGATTAGGAAGATATTTAAATTCTGGTAACGACCACTGGCAATCCAAGAAGCCTTAATAAATTAGCGTAATCATTCTATCGAGAGGTTACAGAAAAGAATCCGACCCAAGATAACGAGATAAGAAAGGCAAAAAATACGGCCCTCCGAACAAGAAATTTATTATCTTAGAGAAGATAAAGAAAAGCAAAGAAAGCAATCCCGAACTATAGATGTTCCTTGAGGTTTAATGAGTTTTGTATCTTCGATTGATCCTTTTGCGAAGATCTGAGTTGTTAATTATATTAAACACAAATACACAGCTACGTAGGCCTACTCACAGTTGAGGGTGGTGCAAATGTGCTTGCGGTGTTACCGTTGTTAGCGCTACTAGATTTAGTTCAATAGCATCTCATTTAATACGCTAGAACATCTTTAATATTTTTAGTAAATTTTGATGTTCAAAAAGGACAATGGATTGTTTATCTTTAAGATATTAACTCACATACCGAATACTTGTCTTAAGTTCAAGGTAAGCGATGAAAGGGCACGTCACTAGAAAATTTCTGTCAGAATTAACAGTACAAATGAAGTTAAATAATTATATGTTGCTGTCATCTGTGTTCTAGTAGTTGTTGTTACTGACTACTGTTATCATTCTTCTGTGAAGTACATTTTTGCTAGTCTGTATCAACATGTTTGCCCAACTTTAGCATTTAGTAAAATCAGACCGTCCTTACTACACTTTTCTGCAATTTTAGTACAAGTGCCTCACGGCCACCCTGATCACTATGCCTCTAACCGTTGAAACAGTCATTCAATCCCAATACGCCAACGTCTAGATGCAATCATGTTATGGCTAAGGAGCTGAAAATGCCATCAACTGTTTTCTCTCTTACGACATTCTTGGCAATTGTTACATCAACTGTACGTAACAAAACGGGCTGGGGCCATACAAAAAGTAATTACTGGAATCTGGCGCCCACTTACCGGAGCGATCCGGAAAAATTAAATGAAGCAGCAAAATACACTTCATCGGGTTTTTAATGGAATAGTTTCTGTAATTGCACACTGTTTCGGATGCACCTTTGTTCTTCGAATCTTTCTTACCTCAACGCTCTTTAACTTAGGCGGAGCTCTAGGGCTTTTCTAAGGTGAGCGAATATAATCGACTACTCGTGCTTCACTAACAAAATTATTACTCAATATGTTAATTGAAAGTACTCTCAATTTTTTAACTTCTACATTCAAGAAATATAAAATCGCTCCTTTTAAATATGATTTATTCCATAGAAGGCAAGCTGCTTACAAGTTAGAAAGTCCGATGTAAAATTTGTCGTAATGCAAATCTCATATGAATGTATTTCAAGTGTATTTTCTGTGACGATATTCTACTATAAATATCTCATTCGTAACGCTCAACTCATCCCACCACAAAAACACGTTTTCAAGGTTTATCTCAATTAGTCCCTAATGGGTCGCGTCCCCTAGGGGGTCGCCGGGTCGCCATCAAAGAGACAAAAACAACACTTTGTTAAATCATGTGTTTTTTTTTGTTTTACGTCGTAAATATAAATTAAGCAATCGCGAATATCGTGGAACAATATTGCTATGTAGGCAAAAAAAATGTAAATGTTATTTATTTCTATTTCAAAAGTGCTAGTCTGTCGAAAGTACTACTAGGTACTAGTCGGACTTATTGCAACAAAACGACTTTTGAATTCAATTCTAATATATTGAATTAGCACTAAAACACTAAACTAAAATAAAATTTGAAAAATAGTCAGTTACTTTTTGTTTAGATACTATATTTTTGTCATTCTTTCGGATTGACTAATGAACAGGGGGACATAGAGGGCCGCAAATCATTTTTATAGCTTATCATGCTAAAAATATAATACTTTAATAAACAAAGTTCAAAAGTATATTGTAATTACAATCAGTGTCGTAACTAGGGCAGAGCAACCGGGCCCGCGCCAGGAACATAGGCGGCATGGAACGAAAAATCATCTGTTTTGGACCCCTACTATTCTTGATATATGTCAATGATCTGCCAAACTATATCAGTTGTGGTCACGTGACTAAGTTTTCTGACGATACAACGATTACTGTGTCGGGAGACAGCCCTGATGCACTTCAGGAAAAAGTAAATACTGTGTTAGACGAACTGGGAGCCTGGCGACAACGTAAGAATCTTATTCTGAATGAAGAGAAAACAACTATTATGAATTATTCGGCCCAGCGTGAACTTACAACTAGTGTTTCTATTAGTTTTACCCTCTGCAATAACATAAAGCTATTAGACACTTTCTTTGACAGCATATTATCATTTGGTGATCATATTGAGCATGTATGTATTCAGCTGAGTAAAGCATTCCATGTTATTCTACAATTGAATGACACTCTTGATAAAAATGGTTTGCTAGACGTGCTATGCTCTAGCATAATCCCATATGTCATATAACATCATGGCATGGGGGGCTTCGAAAGACAAACATAGAGCTTCTGTGTCCCAAAATAGTTTATTGAGACTGATTTTCAACTTAATTACAACACATACCTTCAGACAAGTGTTTAGTCAGAATAAAATTTTAACCTTGCCCTGTGTATATATTTTAAAATGTGTGACGTTTGTACAAAGATATACTCATATTTTGTCAACTTTGAGGCAGTTTCACAAATATAATTCTAGACATAGAGACATGAAGTATTCTACTACTTTATATAGACAATCTCCTTATCACAACTGCATGATATTATATAATAGGTTTCCAATTCAACTGCGTCAACTTAAAAATTGTCGACAGTTCAAGCATTCAGTTAAACACATATTAATTGAAAAAGTAGTGCATTCAGTTGATGATTATTCAGGTTGTGATAACTTATACCAACATTTTTAATGTATTCCATCTCCACTTACTACTACTTTACTTCTGTAGTGGTTTCATACAGTAACTGTTGGGGTTTTTACCTTATTAATGTTAACTCATTGGTGAAAAAATGCATTACTATTTATATATGGTTATATATTGATATTTTAGTATTATGAGATTATTTACGCTATTTTTTTTAGTTTTAATTAAGTATTTATTGTTATTATCTTCACATGTTTCTTCGCACTGACATACTATATGCAATCTTCTCTTGTGTGTTGAATTTCAATGGGATGAAACGGCGGGGAAATGCGTTCAGTAAGGGAGTTATTTTCAGTTCGGTTGTTAATTGGACAACCAGATGACCAATGAAACCTCAATTTATTTATCTGAGTTAAGAGCGGTGGAGATTTCGGGTTACTCCTGTTATAATTTTTCTTCACCCGCCCTTGTTGCGGAATTTTCCCTCTTGCATTTAAAGTTTTGGGTGCGAATAATAGGTAGGTACTTGAGAAGATAATCACTGTTTTCCATTCCCTGCTGCAATTATTTGCGAGAGTTATACAACAGAGGTGCAGAGTCTGGTTTTAAATAATTCATGATCATTTTCTGCATAGCAGAAGTAATTAAGAGCAATTATTATGCTGTTGCTTGGTTGAGGATGATATTCGATACTTAAATTGGTACGTTCGAACAACATTTGAATAGATCTCAAAATTTGTGCTGCGACTCCTCTTGAACAAAGGTTGATGTTCGCTTGAAGTAATCTGTGCTTGTAAGGTATGATGATTTTCATAGTTAAACAGTCAGAAAGTTGCTATGTCACCAACCTCTTGCAAACGAGATAATGGCTTCAGGTGGTTAAAGTAAGAGATGTCAGTGATAACCAACCTGATAATGGAACAAGAGTGACTATCTGGCCATCTGTTAGCCATGTCTGGATCTAAGCCTCAGGAAAGGATCGCTGAATATACAGAAGGAGCACATCAAATACAAATACAAATAGAGCTATGCATCCAGGCATATTGATGATGAACAATGATAATAAGTAAGGTACATTCTAGTAAAACTAGCTTTGAAGATATCTGCAGTTAGAACCAGAAAGAAAATGAAGAAGTGGATCCATAGGTAGCAATCCTCGAGATCAATAACTTCTTCAGATATCTTCATCAGGCAAAGAAATTCATCGTGATGCCTGTTGCGATGGATGGGAGTTTTTACCTCTGGCTTAATAGCAGACTATGCTAGGGGCTAGTATTCTGGAACCTGGAGATGTATGATGAAGAGTCAGAGCTATACTCACTTTTATGAAAAGATCTTTGGAACAAACGCGAGCAGACGATCAAGAGGCCTATGCACCAATGCAAAAAATATAATCAACCTTATTTTTATTTGGGCTCTATAAATGAGCACACCCTTATAATATGAAGATAGGTTTTAACTCTATCACTGCTTAATTAAATCGGAAAAATTGCATCACTAAAACTAGGGCTATATAAGACTTGTCCGCACTTTACCGGATACACCTATTCCATTTTGCGCTCGGACGTTGTGTCATCATTATTTCACTTTAAACAAGAACATGAGATTCAAATAAGACAGGATAAAATGTAGCACATATATTATTTTAGAATTATGAGCTTCTGTTATTGTCAGGCTAGGGCCTCAAATATTGTTCAACCCTCATCTCCAAGCGTCTCGCATGGCGGCGGTGCCTATTGGCAATTTAGGCTTTTCCGAATAAACATTCTATTTTTTCATCTACCATATAGGTAAGAACTTCAATGCCAAGTGCTACCTTCAATGAATCTGTTAAGAATTTCATTCTCGCTGTTTTCTTTTTCATTAAAAATTACACCTTTTAAGTTGACAATAAGGTAATTGATGTGGAGTAAAAGTAACAGAGATAAAAATGGAGATTCAAGTCATAAATTGAAGACGAAATATGAACGGATATTCAGAACACAATTTGTATATTTTTTTAGGTTACAATGACGGTGACAAACCTTTCAAATCACGACGTCCGTTTAAATTGTTTATATAAATATACCTTGGATTTATTTTTCTCTAAAATTGAAACAATACGGTACAATAAACAGATTTCGATGACATTTTATTCAACTCGTGTTGTATTGCCAGACCCGCTGTCACGCGTGCCGTAAAAATCCCACTGGCTAAACAAAATGAACAATTTCGTAACTGACTACATACATAAATAACTATTTAATAGCACAAGTTCCACAAAACCCGATAAGGTCTGCTCCATCAGCGTGTTCATATTCGGAGCAAGAAACAGTGACATTGACTGATGAAAAATCAATCACCCTCAGCAAAAATATTTGGAACGTCGTGTTCCATAAATTTAATTAATCGGTAATTCAGGAGATTTATGAGAGTAATCTATTAAATATCTTTCCGCATTTTGCACTGATGAAGTATTAATATTGTTTCGTACGATTTCAGCACAAGTCAAATAGCTATTCGGGTTGAAATAATATGAATTTTCATGTAGATCGTAGTCAGTCTGACACATTGTTTGTGTGTGGAGGGTGGAGAGAAAAACCGTCTCTCTGTATCCAAAATGGTCCGTGGGAAGTAGTTAAATTATGGTGGCGCTAGTGTAGCATGAGGGTAGATTTGAAATGAAGTGCCGAAAAATACTAGGTACGATAGAGGAATAAACAAAGAAATAATAACTTCCACTTTGGTAGGTATAGCGCACTTTTAATTAATCAATTCTAATAGAGCTCATGAAAATTGCTAACTCTGCATCCTATTTTTTTAGGTTATATTTAGGAAATTATTTTGGACTACGTGAATAGCTGAGGTTTTATAATATGTAATTAAATGCAAAAATAAAGTTCGAATCTTTTGAAAAATGAGCGCTGGAAACGAAATATCCAAAACCAACGCAAAATGCATTTTATTGGAATTAAAGTTCCCTCTCAAATAGCGTTCAAAGCACAGATGTCCTATTACTGTTAATAACTTAGCAATGAATATTCAAATACGCACTGCTTCCTTGTCAACCTGCTACGTAGAATCTCGAATCAGTCTTCTAGTCAATCCACCTTGTCAAGAGTCAATAACTGTCACAAGCTGATGCTGTAAAAAATCTGTACTGACTCTATCATACAAAAACCCTCCATTTGAGAAGCAGCTGTTCATTCGTGTTGCAATGCGTCAAGCAACACGAAATGTTACTCTATGTGGACCGAGGCTGTCTGGCAATTTAATTAAAAATATTTCTCGTATAATGTGATTGGTCAACAATAACACGCTGCGGGCATTCTGTTTTAATTTGATTGCCTGTACTGTATGCTGTCAACGAGTTGCTGAATTCATCAGTGGAATTTGGACGAATTCCGGACAATTTATGTCAGATTTGCATGTTTTCGAGTTGGGCTTCTTATACTCCAGTCGCCTAAGTAAAAATTAGGTGATGTATTTGATATAATTTGATTTAATTTTTCTCGAATTATTCAAAGTTAAACATAACTGGATATAGAATTTGTCAGCATCTAAGTTTTATCAGTATTTCCATTTGGAAGCAATTTATTACGATAACAGTAGTACATAAAGGTATTTCACCTACCACGATTATTTTCTGTATATAGTATACAATGTGAAATAGAAAATGTCTGTTTTTATTGAAGTAGCCTTGTTGTATCGGAATTTTATTTTATTTTATGTGGTATGCACTGGTGGGTGATTGAGTGGTTTACTTTAATTAATCGGAGATTTCGTATCAAACTATTATTATATTTTCCAAATACTGACCTACAATGCATGCACTTTCTACAAAAACTACAATATTTATTCGCATTTGTGATTGTATGTCATATTCTTTTATATATCACAAATAAATATTATTCATATACGTGAGAAGTGCAGAGTCGATCTACTTGACCCCATTCTTCAAACGATTTCAGATCTAACTTCTGGAACATATCCTCTGGTTGTTTCGTTGATTAAAAATCTTCACTCAAAACCTGAATACATTAGTATTAATTTTATTACTCATATGTTCTTTCAATAAACATTCAGGATAAGTAAAGATGAAGCACTTCATGATGTTGTCTCTTTAGAGACAGACATTTATCCTCGCGCAGTGCTTATGGAACGCGATAGGCTATCTGCCTTTGCGTGAGGTTATCAATTGAAAAAATGTAAGATCAGATGCAAATACAATGATGCGACCGGTACTTGTTTCATAACTATAATACGTAGTTGATTCAGTGCACACACAGATCATATTTATGTATGATTCATTGCATATTTTCTAGCATTTGACTAACAGTGAAACTAAAAATTTAATAACGTAGAGAGCGTTTAACAATGACGTATTGTTTTGTGTATAATAAACGTGATATTTGAGCATATTATGCTGAACATTGGAAATCTCATACAATATTTAATTGCAAAACATGCTCTATTCAGCTTTCCAAGAGACTTTGAATAATATGGTACATTTGTTGTATTAGTTTCAATATCCATGGATCGAGTATGCTGTATAAAATTAAATACTATATTACTGTTTATAAGTGTTAGTAACTTCTAAAACCTATCCGATAGCAGCCATTGATTCATCGCACCTGGTTGTATAAGGTTATTGTGTACTTCAAAAGAGGCTAAAGCAGCTGGAACGTCAGTTTAATAAAAATATATGATTTTAATTTCGGCAGCTTCAACTTTGATAAATTTGTACGAGTTTTCCTCTGACACACAGGTATCTGCCAACCTACGAATTGAGAAGTTAATCTTAGGAGGTTACTGGGACCAAACTTCAAGCGCAGTAAAGACTTCGAAAAGAGCCGAGATTATAATATATATCCCTTCTGTACATCTTGAATAAGTAATATGGAGCGAAGCCTACCATATTTCTAATTGAATTGTACTGCCTGGACTGCCTAGACTCGTCAGGCTATACTGACGAGTCTAGGCTGAAGACGAAACATTCATATCTATAGCAGGTCTGATGCATAGGGGAGAACATACACATAAAGAATTCCGTAAATATCCATGAATAGAACTTTGGAGACTGAAACTGCCTACAGTTTTGAATGTGTCTCATGAATATTCAAGGTCATGTGCCTTTTGAAGAAATTTAAAGATTCGAGTATGGTTGGTGACCTCACATTCACTGTATTTATTCACGTTTTTGTATAACAAAGAAACATGATTATAATAAATCTACTGGTTTTTGTATGTTCATGACCTAAAGACCTTTCCGTTCATTAGATCGGTCTAATTCAATTTCATACACCATGCGTTCTACATCACCTTCTCACAGAATTTAATCCATTTTACACAGCTCATGTTATTCGTGCTGCTACATAATTTAAAAGACAATTTTGTTCATGTACTCTCCCAAGAATTCCTACCGTTTAGCTATGAAAGCATCTCGCATGAGGTAAAGTTACTGGGACTTCACCATAGTACAGTCAAATCAGGTAGCTGATGGCTTTAACACGTCAAAACATCCGAAGAATATGCATATCAGTTTCAAAGCTACAAATATATTCCGAGGAATGTGGTTGAATACACGAATCTGTCTCTCAGTGAACACTAGAAGACAGAACGTCAAATTCATTGTCAATTTTCAACGAAATGCCTCAAGATCAATTCTAGGCCCATTGCTATTCATATTCTGTGCTTTGGATATGGGAGAAACTGTCATTAATTTTAAATTAGTTTTTAATGTAAACGAAGCTTGCAGTAGCTCAGATAATTTATCAAATGGTATATGCCACCAAATCAGAGTAAATATAAATATTTGTATTGACGGTAATATAACTGCTGATGGTAAGCTTAGAATAATGCTCACATATCAATCATATTACATAACTGCTATTTATGACTGGAAAGAATAATATCGTAATAGAATGTTCCGGATTTCCAACTTTGCAGATTCCTACTCAGTCATCTCAATTATCCATATCTTATTCACGACATGTCTGGATGTGAGACCTCCAAATAAGATCAAATGCATCCAAAAACCTTGTGCTCGACTATAAATACTCGTATTTACCCTATCTTACTGTATTCGTTGTCTTATAGACTATTCCGATATAAAGTGTTTGTCAACATTTCTCAGTCTTTCAGTTAATACTCTTATAAACAAAGTGCCGATAGACGTTGGAAGTTGTCTTCGTGATTTTCTTTTGACGAATAGATGAGGAGATCCATTAATGCAAAGCTCGTTTCCTATGAACTATTTCTTCCTATCAAAACCTGATAATTTTAAGATCTGTTTCGCCCTGTTATATAATGAAGAACATTTTCGCTTGAAAAAACGCAGATTCATCATTCTCAGGCTAGGTCGACCTCATATAATTCTCAGTCCGAGTTATAGCAGAAAAAAACTAATTCTAACCTACTATATGAGCTGAACTAGAATCTACTCCATAATGCAGACAAAACACAAGAGTCTTAGAAAGAGGAAATTCTCTGGATGCCTTCAGAGCACCGCAAAGCATTCCTTATCCTTTTGTACACCTTCGGTAGCGAAATATTGTGATACCGTACATTTATCTGATACTTTTTGGCTATTATTACCCTTTATGGAAACGTAAAATGCCTGTGCTGAAAATATTTCAGCTTTCTAACATGAATTGAATAGGACGGGGAATATATATATATGAATTATTTCCATCTCCAGAAACGATTTGTATACATAACATGAGTGGCAAATCGAACAAAGGTCGTTTTTACTAGTTCTTTCATGTAGAAAGACAAACCAGTCGCTCCATTATAGAGGACAGCGATATTTCAGCCGCTATCCTTGGTAAAAATGATAAAAGTAAGTTAACCTTGTATATTACGAGTAAACGCGTGTATCATTTTAAAAATGAATATTTTGGAATAAGATCTGAAATGTATTGAAATATACTCAAATTACAAAAATATTCAAGTTTTCCAATATTTCCATAATTTACAATATTTTCGATACTGACTCCAAGTGTATTAACTGTTCTGAAATTTAATCAAAATATTCATTTCGTTTGCACCAATGTAATTGTAAAAGAAAGTTTACCCAGTAGGCACCGTTTTCTAAGTGGCTACATAGTACTTCTGACATTATTATATGATAATAATTCAGTTATAATTCAAATACCACTGATATCAATTAACCCTCCTTCAAAAATAAGGTGACCCCTAAAATGTAGTACAACGCCAAAAAAATTTAAATGGTTCAACTTAATTCCCAACATTGGAAATGCAGTTAAAACCTTGTACATTCATGAGAGGGTGTATCGTAAAATATCAATTCCATAGCTACATACAAAATATCCCTCATACATGTGATTTAACGCCAAATTTGTGAGCAATCATCTATATCTAATAAGTGTAGATGACCAACAGGTTGAAAAATCAGTAGATGATGGCATGTCTAGTACTGACTACAAAAAAACGTAATGTCCATCTCTCCATCAATTCTTCCACGCCCGATTTTGGATCCCCTTCAAAAAAATTTCTAGTCGATTAAGCTCCTCAGGAAAAGTCCAAAAAAAGTTTATATTTTATCATTTTTTGTCAATAATATTTTAAAATGTAGGCAATCTGCAGCAATGTTTTTCACTGCGCAATCAAAATCCGTCAATGTTAAGAAACAGTACTCTACAAAAAAGTTAATCAAACCCTACAAAAATCAGTAACAAAAATAGTATGGTATTTAGTCGTCGAAAAACATTCCAAAAGCCTCAAAAAGATATACTAAATCGGACTGATTAACATTCAGAGATTTGAAAATTTTTTGAACAAAATTAATTTTCCCACATTTCTGGAAAATAAAACCAGAAACTTTTTTACATTCCCCTTCCACGAAAACTTCTATGTGTAATTGATTGCACCCAGGTCTCTAAATCAACCAGATGTTGTGATATATAAAACTAATGGCCGACAATTTCCTTTAACAGCGAAAAGTTTTAAATATGGTGGAGGTATCCACAAAAGACGGGAGAATAATGTACAAACTTCAGAAAAGTTAAAGCACCTTCAAAGAAAATTTTATAAGATAATCCGCTAGCAAATTGATTGTAAAGTGGATTGAGCCATTCAAAGCTTGTTGAAACTTTCTACGGAGGTTAATCGCCGTGATGAGGTTTAACGTATCCCTAAAGCAAAGAAATAGACGCTGTTATTCAGCATCAGTTTAGCTAATAAATAGTAACATCCATTGGACAGAAGTATATTAGTACTGCGAAAATTTTAGTATTTATACCAAATAACTGATGAGCATTTAGGCTAAGACCGGAACATACTATAGCAGTCAACCTGAGTAGTAAGGACTATGCGTGGTAAATACAATTGGTGATATATACATTCTCGATCCTTCAACGGTGAGGTGCATCAACGTTTGTTACCTGTCAGAAAGACACGTCAGAAGGATACGTCAGCTTTAACAAGCTGGACCATCGACAAGCTGTTAGGAATAGGATACTTGTCCTTGCTCATTACATTGTTTATCTTTTCTGCTATCTCTTTCATAAGTTCAATATTGAACAGTTGTTCTGTCACTCTAAAATTTTATACTCTGTCATCCCTCAAATGTAAAAAAATCTGTTCAAATCTATCCAAATGGGTCTCCGAGTTTACTCTATGTAACATTTGTTGCTTCACAACAGTTATTTTCTTATAGTCCGCGCTATTAATCTAGCATTTGGTCTTTAAAATGTATTGGCCAGTGGTCAAACTGCTTAATGCCAATGTAGCATAGCTTTGGCTTTGCCGCTCAGTATATAAGATAATTAAAGGGAAATTCGGATTAATGGGAAAATATTCGTGACATTAAAGCTTAAATAATTTTTAATGTCACTATTTTTAAAGAATCTATATTGTATCTTTTTATACGGTAAACTAACTATCATAAAATAATACCTCACATGCCGCTTAGCTAATACAGAATTGTGTAGTATAAGCACATATTTTCATAACTACATTTCATTCATTGTGATGCATTTAGATTATCTTTGGAAGCTTCACAGTAAACAGGGTTTTATTTGTGAAACATTTTGTTTAAATTACACAATGTTATACTAACGATGAGTTTCACGAAATAAGGGCAATTACAATCAACATGATTAACTAATTTCCATGAAAGTAGCAGATCCAGCAGGTTGCCAGTCAATCTGATATAATTGCTTCGCAAACAAGAAAATCAGTTTCACCGGCTCACCCATGTTTATACTAATTTATAAATGAAAGGGATCGTTATTTCAACTTGTATAACCCAAGTTCCACAAATATATTCTTTTGGGTATATATTTCAAGTCTTTCCGTAACGCAATTTACCCGTTCGCGAAAACATTTGAGGAGGGATTGAGGCGTCATTATCCAATAAAAACAAGGGCAGAGAAATCCCCTTGTTCCTGTAAGTGGGCACACTTTCGGTAACAAGCTTCAATTAGTTAAATAATCACTTTTCTTTTGGAGTACTTTGGCGGGCACTTTGTAATGATGTAACGAGGGAAAATAAATCATTGGAATATAATTTTGATTTAATATCTTATACTTCGGTTCAATCATATATCGATATCTACAGCACGTATTTCCATGGGCGTTTTCAGGAGGAGCAGCTATCGCCATCTAAGAATAAACGGCGTGTCTATTTACCCATATTTAGAGTGAATAATATGAACTCAATATTCGACTTTTTCAATGAGTGCTCAACATAGCAAAACAAATCATCAACATGAACCATATCGCAGCATAACCATTATAAAGATAAAATACCTTTAAAAGCACCTCAGCTACGGAAATTAATCCCAGAAACAACTAAGTCGATTACATAGTGAGCTTTCAGCCAGGATCAGAGCTTTGCGCCATCCACTAATTTGTTCTGGGAAAAAATTTAGTTAGCGCAGCGCATTTACCTCTCCATCTTCCTCTCTCTGGATAATTTAATCTCCTTCAAAACAAGTTAATTCTGAAAACTTTGAAATAACATGACAATCCAAAACCCGCATACCTGCTAAGCGGGTATAAGGTACTTTAAATGAATTCGAATTCAATTACACGGTTTCTGTATTTGTTTCGTTTAAGAAATTTCAATAAATGGTATGTATGTAACAGGCTATGAAATATAATTTATTTATTCTCAGGCTTGAAGTTAGAGTATTTAGATATTACTAGTTACAAATTAATACCTCCTAGGTTTCCAGCCACTGCTAAGGCATTGTTCAAATACCATATCGTGCCTTGGTGTAGATTCTGAAGATTCATATCACGTCATGTCACATTAAATTACATGCTGGTGTGCCTGCAGTGAAAATAGAGGCTGACAGACCAATATTCCATCAAGTTTCTGGGAATTACCATTAGCAATTCCATGTCCTGGAACGATCCTCTTGTTGACCTTCCTAGGTTGGCTCCCCAGTAGTTGAGGCTATGCTTTTCTTTCAGAAAATTGTATTTACAAGAACAGCTAGTGCTGCTCTATAAAGCCCAGAACAGATGGTCTCTGGAAGTCTGTGGAGACTCAATACAGAAAGCAATAATACATCCTGTGGATACGCCTGACCTTACAAAGGACCTACATAGTGTAAAACATGGAAGATAAAGGCGGAATTCAATAGATTCTACCATTGTAAATATTGGACCGAACTGCCTCGCATAATCACACCAAGACTCGTCAGCTTTACAAATAAAACTAGAAGAGTTCCACCAGAACGAATATCTAATCTCAAACTTACAGCTTTGTGGAAAGATCTGCCGTGGAGTTTTTTCTCGACAGTTTACAGAATGTTATGCTCAACATGAATAGATTTTCATCCTCTCACCGAACTCCTGGAGCGCGATAAACTTTCTGTCTTTGTCTACAACAAAACGTGTCCTGTGGTTTTCTTTGGTTCATCTTACTTGTCATCGCCATTGATTAATGAGGTCCAATCTATAGTCATATGTCATTATAAATAAATGTTGAAGATTAAGTAGCAGGAAAAGCATGTCTCCGCCTGAACTATAGGAAATCGAAAGTATTATTCATGTATGCAGGGTGAATGAAAAGCAATACGTCGGGTATGAGTTTAATACAACTCTTTAAATATATGACGCAGCTCTACCTGTGCGCTATAAGGAATAGATGAACGGTTTTTATTTTGCCCCAGAACTGCTGAAAAGAATAATGAATAACTATTTTTATAACCTTGGAAATATGAAAGGTTTTCAGTTTTTCGAAAATTTCTTCTATTTAGTGATTCATCTAATATCCGACCATAATCATTAGTAATATAATACAACTACACGTGAAATATTCAGTTAAAATGAAGTAATCTATAGTACAAGCTGCTAAAACAACTACACGTGAAATATTCAGTTAAAATGAAGTAATCTATAGTACAAGCTGCTAAAACAGAAACGTAACAAATTAGCTCCCTTATGTTGAGATAACGAAGTATTTTCCAAAATATCGTATAATATGAAAATATCCGAACGACTCTATTTTTTCACCATTGGATATGCATAGAAAACCAGTCAAGTTCATAAGTGTGTGAAATTCCAAGTTCAAAGCTATTAACGAAATTTTGTTTCCATTTTTAAACCCAATGTGAAAGTAATCATCTTTATTTAAAAAATGCGGGGCATTCTCCGGGTCTATTGATGATAGAACGTCTTTTATCAAAGCTGAAAAAAGGTTGACAACTTCCACTCCCCCATATTTTGGTGTTTTGACGTTTACTCCACCACCACTGAACCAATTTTTGAAAACTACAAAGCTTTTTCAGACAGACAGACAGACAGACCGACGGAAATGAGAGACATGGTTGTTCGTGACGTATATGTCATTAACCTTCAAAAAACACAAAATCTCGAATAATTTCACATTATTCACACTCCCTCACCCATGGCGGTGGGAGGTAAAGACTAACGAAAAACTGAAACAAAATCCGGATCAGATACTCAGCGAATCCATTTGTATTTTCTCCATCCAAAAGAAAAAAAATTGAATTACGGCGATTTCAGCTTCTCTTGGAAATTTGCTGTGATCGCCAAATTTGGTTACCTCCGCTGCTATCCTTTTTCGGCAGGTTCTCACAAAGCAGGAGTAACTTTTCGGATACGTCACATCGAAATCTTCGATTTTATACCTTGCATACAATGGATGTACTATTTCCAATGCTCAAGATGTTTCTGTGGGATCGTGCCAATAATTAATTGTGCTGCAATTGAATTTTTGAAACATCCAACAGAAATTGCTCCAGAAAAGCTCCTATTTTATGAATAAAGCTTGAATGTGATACATTCAGGATAGAATATGAATAGAGAGATAGGCTTATAACTTAACCACATTAATGCACTTGTGACATACAAACATGCCAATTTCAGAAAAATCACTTGGCTTCATGACAAGGTAGTAGACATGCTGATGCAAAGTTACATAACATAGAAAGAAATAGAAAGAAAAATCATAATAATAGGATGTAACTAAATAGCATTATGGAATATCCGGTATACATTCAGGCAACTTATTCTATGCCAATTCAAGTTTTCCAAAAAAAAAATTCCAGAACAAAAGCAATGTTTCACAGATTTAGTGTAGGGATAGCCACCTGGCCTCAAGAAGTTCTTATTTCTGATTCAGTAGGCATGACAGTCATCATTCTTTGACAAAAATCCTTGCATTTTATGTATTTCAATACAAATAAAATGATGGTACAGGAAAAAGTAAAATATCCAATGATATTGTTTTACGATGTCCTCGTTGTCCTTTATTAGCTATGACTGAAGTCTTTCTTCTGCAAAATTAAAACGGTCTGCTCATGTGTTGGCTGACCTCGTAGCAAAATACCAAAATTAATTCACAGTAGCATTAAGGCATGAAAGACTGTAAGCATTACTGAACTAATTTTTCCCCTTATTCAAGAAACTAACGTCATCAACATACATATATACCTCATATGGTAAGATATAGTGCTAGAAATATTTGATATATATTAAAGGGGACCTCAATCTTCCGGGCGAATGTGTGAAGAACAAAACCAAAACCGTGTTTCGATACGTAAGTTCTTTTTTCAATAATCAAGTGCTTTCAGAAGCGCTATTTTTTCGATTAGCAATAATTTGCAGTGAACACATTGAAGCGGTGTTCGCGCGTAGCGATAATTACATTTTAACCTCATAATCACTTTGATTCTAATACGATCGAGCATATGACTTGTCCCTCCATACTAAAACGTATTACAAAGTTATACACTTGGAAGTTCCCTCGCCTTTAAGTTTAATCGGATTTTACTTAATCGCGATACCGAATTTTCAACTATTGGAGAAAGTTTCAGCTTTGTTATTAAACGAAAATATGGGTGATGCTGTTGATAAATAGGTTTGATCATACTGGTTTATTGCAGAGAGTTCATATAAACTTTTGCTGTGTTTGAATATACGTATTGTAACCTCTAAAAAAGCCATTGGTGGACAAATATTTTCATTTTGGTTTTGGCATCAAGACATTCTGGAAAATGTCAACCTGAGTTCATTTCTGCCTATGTTAAATTCCAGGCTTACAATTCGTGAACTGTTAGACGTTTCTGCACTGTTACCAAGCTCATCCTAGTGTAAAAGTATAGATACACTTGCTTAAATAATCTATAGAAGAATGTCCTTATTGTTCATTATTTACAAACAAAATACATTTTTAATGCCCTTAGGGAACACAAACGTTTTAATTTGCTTATAAATAAAACCTTGAGAGCAAAAAAATGCAAAAACAGAAAAAAACGCTTCCTCTTCTAATACCAATCACCAATTTCAATAGTTTGTACTGTGTTACCTTTACAAAAGAAGCGCTTTATAAAAAAGTGTGGAATTGGAGACCTAAACTGAAAACTGATTCCGAAAAAAACTGTAAATCTACAGTTAAGACTGTAGGGTTGGCAATAGTGCAGATCTATTATAATACAGAACAAAACAGCAACAGTGTACCTTATACCGTGTTGCCAATTAGCTTGTAATTACAAGACTTTTGTGTCATTTGATTGTCTTGTGAGTAATTTTAGCACATTCACAAAAAGCATGTGACTTGTGTGCAATATTGTGATTTGAGATTACTCCAGAAATAATGAACATATAATGAATTTAAGTATATACAACTCCACGCTGAGGTTAGAGTGTTTAGGGTTCCACATGATGCCCCTGCGTGTAATTTGAAGAGCTCATCCTCTAATTCACAAATTCACATCGGCAACACTGTGACGGCCGTAAAGGTAACCTTAAAATATGTACGATCAGTAGATGTCATTTTTTTATGTAGATTGCAGATGCTCTTGGTGAGAATCTGCATCGCCGATATAAAATTGTGCAATTTCTACACTATGTTTGATGTTCTACGTTTGTTTGGTGGACTTGTTACACTTTTTTTCTAAAACTTGATAGCTTAATGATGCTTTTACGATTATAATAATTTCAAAACACCTCACTGAAATAGAATCACCTTCATTTGTGGAACGATCTGTAAAAATGGTCCAATTCTGTCTCAGCAATTTTTTTGCATGTAGATTGTAGATGATTTTACTTGGTGAAACTCTTCCATCATGTAGATAATGAGTTGTGTAATTAACACACAGTTTCACATATCACATGCCTTGTATGAATTTCTAGCTCGAACTGATCATAAGAGATAAATTATATATCGAATTTATTTGTAAAGGTCTATTACAGCTATCCGATTATATATGTTCAGAAAAAAATATCGATATAATTTAATAGGATAAAACGAAAAAAATTAGTCTCGTGAGTAGTTTGCCTCAGGTAGAGCTCTCCGGGAATCTTTGGGTTATTACATTTTTTTAGTATAAGAAATTCTGAGCATTTGACGAGGACCAGAAGATATTCAAAGCATAAGTACAGTTTAATAAGGGTGAAAGAATAGAATGAAGACGACCACGCACTTGTTTTTTATCATGGGTAGCAGTACAGTATTCTGCTGACTAAAATATTCACTGCCCGTTATAAAATGATACTCAGGATTTTGTGACATCCTTTCATAGCATCACATCATTTTTTACGTGAATGGAGGGGATAAAAAATGCGCGACTATCGCTTATACAAAATATGTTTCGTATGGTCTCTTACTATTGGGTTTTAGTATTAAATATTAAATTATATAGTGACATACAGAACCAAAGATTTGAATTAAAAAAATGTGTTTCACTTCAACAAGATGTTTCTGACTACACCACAAAATAATGCGGAACCTGAAATACACAAAAACAAAGTTTGGTGTGAATTGATATTATTCTGTTTTTCCGAATAACTTCACGCGCAATGCAACGGTTTTCCAAACTATAGCTGTATTATTTACTATTCTCCCACGTCATATCCCTCCACAGCTTTGTTCAAGATCGGAGCTGCGGTTACTGAGTTTGCGTGGTAACAAATGTCTACGGACAAACCGACAAAGGGACCAACTAAAATGAGTAACATTATATATATCATGGCTGAAAAAACAAATGAGCGTAAATCCAGTCTTTAAAAGTGCGTAAAATGTAACTTCTCATAAAAACTCTCTAATGTAATGAAAATTTGAGGGATGCACATTGAACATTTTGTGTATTTTTATCTGGTCCCACCATCAGACCATTGTATTTTAGGTCAGCTGCAGAGTACTAGGCTTACTCCTTCGTTATTGAAAAGGTGTATACAATCAAAAGAACATGTATAAACGAATGAAACATTCATCCCTCTCCATAGCTGTATGAAAAAAATGCTTGCAAGCACTCTATAATGCCCCGTTACCAGAAAAGAAATTGCATTGAAACGCTGCCTAATATATTTTCTCCTCAAAGATTACCAGACAGTGTTCTTTCTGAAATACAGTCGCCTACCCTATTTTTATATAATTCCATTTATAGAAATTCGACTCGACTGTATAAGAAAGTAGATCTTAAAAATAATATGACCCTCATTCATAGTACGCCAATGAAGTTTTATGTCCATATATATTTATCTTTATAGCCCGTAACCCCTATAGGAAGTGATCAAGTACCAATGCGCGCACAAACTGCATTATTTTTAGTGTTTCGCGTTCGAAACCGTACAAAGTATCACGGGGTGAGTAGCGTAATGTGACAGTTTGCAACCAGCCGACTATAAAATTGCTTGTAATAACGGTCCGGAAATGGCAATCGCGATAGCTGTGCGATTTTTCATGGTATTCCAGGAATCTGCAGGAACGTGTTTGCGCGTAGACAGCGCTCGTGAAACTGGGCAAATTAGACCAATTCCAGTATTTATGATACATACGCCTTGTATGCGAGGACTTTCACATTTTCCGACCGAAGCAAAAAACAAAATAAATCAGTGGAATAAATCTATTCAGTACTCATCGCGTTTCGATGTTTTCATAGCAGGTAACTATACTGTGTAATGCTAGCTAAAATATCTATTATAAATTAGTTACTTAAAATCCCATTGTAGCATTCATTTACATTATTTAACCTCTTAACATGAAATACAGGAATTCAAAATTAGAATTAAACTGAAAAGCTTAGCTGTATTCGATTTACACACTTTCTGATTCACAGTCAGCCGCTTTGAACAAAATAGACACTCTTTCCACTGATTGTCTACTAGCGGCAGTGTTTGGGTCGTGAAAGAAACTATCAAGGCTTAGTATGTTTTATATTTTTACGCTTTGTTCTATCCATTAAATTATCCAGATAAAATTAAGCTTCTCTACATATCCATACACATTGTTGTTGTCAATATATAAAAATAATCCAACAGGGTGTAACATGAGTGACTTCTGTGTGAGCTTGCTGCTTGTGGGTTATAATCGAATCTATGCTAATGGATATAAAGCATTCAGGGATTCGTGGCATTAGATGTATATAATTCCGATCTATTTACCATCATCGTCGGCGCTTTCCAAGGATGTGCTTTTCTTGCAACCCTTCTAACTCTACATCAACGAACAGTTGAAAGTAACACCTAGTCAAATCTGTAGCTTCATAGATGAAGCAGCCTTACATATAGGCGTCATGGAACCAGGTGAACCTTACCATTCCAAGAGACCTTGTAACGGCGGCAGCAATATGCAAATCAGATATAAAAAATTTGAAGGAACTAGTGGCGATCTCTAATGGAGTCCAGTTCAAAGCACAAAAGACCCTGGCAAGTGAATCACACATTGGCGCTGTACTGCTGGCCGTGAGGGAGGCAGAACACCCGACACTCATGTATCCTTCCATGAAGCTTCTGGGGGTTGACATCCACCATAAGTAAGTGTTTGATCTCCGCTACATAGGAGACCTGATATAGACATGGCTGTTTCATCTTGAGCCTAGATTCGTCAGTATTGCCTGGCGAAGCGGTCTAACTATAGAGAGCAATTGGGTGGTATTTACGTAACCCAGTCATGGATTTGGTTGCAATATCATCAATAACGGCCATGTTTCCGAACTTGCCACCTAACGTCCCAGAAGCTGCGGATTTTCCGAAATATATATTAGCACTAGAATGTTGAGGTTAGACCATCTTTGGAATACTGCTCACACGTGTGAGGATAAGCCCCGAAATGCCCCTTCAAGCATATAAACTTATTTCAGCGATAAGTATAGTTTATATGCCTGACATCACAAGGGAATTCTACAGTCTGTAGCACTGGAAATATATGCTGATCTGTCCCTATTTTATAGGTTATAAAATCGCGAACGTTTGACCGAGGCACCTCAGATAATTACACCAAGAATCATCAGTATAACAAACAGTAGAAATCCCAAGCAGCTCTCCCAACGAGCCTCTTCCCAAAATTCATTATTTCGGAGAGTTACAGCTTACAACAACGCAATAGGCTTTCTGGTATTGTGAGAGGTTATCTATAAAAAATAGTTGAAATAATGCATCTACAGGTGTATTTGCTAATTTTCAGAATAGCTGTGGAGCAAATGAACATATTTACGTACAATTTATAAACAGCCACAGATAGAGCTCAGTCTGGTGACTCAGCATGCCCAAACAAAGCAAAAACCGAATAACTCAAATAAATTATAGATTATTCAGTAGTAAGAAAAACCATTCGTTTCCGACTTACCCCTGCAACCATTTCAGTTGCATTATATTTTCTACTAGCCGATAATTAAAAGCCACACGCGGTTGACTGAAATAGCTTTACTAACATTCCGGCTACCCTGGCAAAAAATTCATTTTGAAATTAATTTTTCATTTTGCATTTTAATTATGGCTATCCAGGAAGACGAAGGGTTAGTAAAGATATCCCAATATGTGATATGTGGTTGATAATAAACGGCCATAAGTTGGAAGTATAATTAGCCAGAAAGACAACAATTTCTCCAGTCAGGATTCAAACTTCAAATCTAAGGGCATACAAGCGAACGAAGATTATGGCAATTGGAGGGACAGCAACACTTCACAGTCCAGCATAAAAGTCCTTTCACATGCCATCGCGCCAACCTTCGTCCTATTAAGTTAAACGAACCAGAATCGCCGGCGCATTATGAGAGATTCTCGCCGCTTGCACGTGTTACGACGAATTTTCACGCCAGGCTCAATATTAATAAAATTTTACGCGTTGCATTATATTAAAATTGCTCTTTCATTTTTGTAGCTCTTCGTGACGGTTGTTTATTTCTATTTTCCACGGAAAATAGCTTCACGTACTTTTGGTCTGGATAAAAAGATAGTGGTAGCAGTAGTTTTGGTTTAACGATTCTTAGAAATCTTTCTCAAAACTGAGATAGTTTAGAAACCCTTGGGGGAAGGTTTTGTACGTGCTCACTTCCATATAAGAACCCCAGAAGTCATGATACTGTGTTTTCTTTATGTAACCATCATGACATATACATCACAAAAATCCATGTCATTGATTTCCGCCGGGTTATCTGTCTGTCTGAACTCATTACGGTATTCCTTGATCATTGACGTAAAGTACTCTTCGAATTTTGTTTAAATTAGGTTAATGGTGTGACAAGAACGCAAAGCTTTATAGTTTTAAAAAATCCGTTTCGTGACGGCAGAGTGATAGCCAAAAAACCAAAAAAAAAGTAAACGCACACACTTCGTTTTCGAGGCTCCTGATGATTCTCCGAAAATTTTTTTGGAGATGTAAAGGGGGTAGATGTAGATGGTGCCAGACAAAATAATGTTGTGTAAGAATATGATCCATGAAATATTGACCATTTAATATTACTACTCATGTAAGACACATAATAAATTCCTTTGTTGGAAAACTGTTGCTCCGCCGATGGTGAAATTGACGGATATGTCGGCTTACTTCGTGTGATGATGTGACTTTACCACCAACTTGCACGAAAAGACCCATAGCTTCAGCTTATAAAGCAGTGAACAGCGCGACCGATTCAGTCCAGTATGGCCTTTGAGTAATGGCCGTCTGACAAATATGGCATCGTTATCCTGTTATACAGCACAACATAATCTCGTGCCTGCGCTGAATGGAATGGTTGGTAAATCACATCCAAGCTACATCGGTCAGTTTATAGCTGGGATACTTCGGAGCTGACGTGTCAGCAGAACCGACTATGTTGGCGGAGCGTTTTATCGAAAACATGCAAATGTGTACACAATCCACCAGCGTGGTAGTAAATGTAAGGTTCGCGAATTTTTAATGTCGAAACGGTATTGAAATTGTTCCCAATTATCCAAGATCAGCATTATTTTTCAAATCCTTTGAGTAAGAGATTTCTTGCGACCGCTGCTATAACCAAACAAAATCGCACAGCAATCATCAGCTACCAGGAATTACATAGCTTAGTAGGATGGTCGTGACTAGTAAAAAACGACGTCAAATAGTTTGCCACTTACTACCAGATATTGGTGTGACTTAGGAAATAACACTTAAATCGTATTTGGATCTATTGAATTTTTGAATTTCAATAAACAATATTATTGGAAGAACTAAAAAGCCTCAAATATTTTATAATTAATTAAAAAAGGGAGGAAACAATCTGAAAGGCCAGAGCGTCTATCCATATTATACACATTATCGACTTCCCATTCGACCGTTTTTCAGTGTCGCTTGAACGTAGACTGAAAACTAGGTATATCCCTTTGTAATACAAATACGTAGCTTTAGTATAACTCTGCTGCCACTGGATCGATCTGACTAGTACTCAAAATGTACTACCAAAGTCAACATTTTACAGGTGATAAAAAAATGTGTAGGTAATGTTGGAAACCTCAAAAAACGGAGGTTTTTGGTTTTTGGTTTTTTACTTTTTTCATTTTTCACGATTACTCCTTCGCAACTCGACCGACAATCCGACAGACCAACAGACTGACAGATATATTGATGTTGTTTATTGTTGGTCACTATATTGATTTGATTTCCACACTGGGTCTGCTGTAAGCATTGGCATTGCCGTAAGTTCAAGAAGACAGCAACAGCAATGCTCACAGCAGAGCCAATGTGAAAATCAAACCAATATGGCGGTCAATAATGAAGAACATTGATATACTGCATATAAACAGGGATGATTCAGCGGCGCCTACACACCATCTGCCAGGCGGAGCTGCCGGTTTCAGCGAAGATGGGGAGAAATGGGGCGGCATCACAAGAGTCTGTCCATCTTTTCACCTGAAGACCACAGAAGATACCAGATCAATCGAAACGTTGTGAATCGCAAAATATATCAAGGCAATGTAAATCCGAAGCATTGATACTGAAATATCCACATTGTCTATAAATTTCAAGCAACAGTTAAAAAAATTTATACGGCAGATTTAGAATATCTCATCTCGTTTAGTATCTAGATGAAAAGATTGCGTATTTAACATACAGTTTCAAAAATGAAACTATGTTTTTCTTTCGGTGGCGGGTTTCGATTTAAATTTGAATCATCGTCAGATTTACGTGTTAAGGGAAATCCCTAACAAACCTTTAATTTTACAAAGGCTACCCATTTTACTTGCCAACTAGCTTACTAGATCCTATCATAGATACAAAACTAGAGCTCTCGAATCTAGCATACTATTGATCCTGTCTAACTATTCTTCTATTGAATTATTTGTTATTTTTTTCTGAAAGAAAGGAAAAATAAATGAATAAATAATTTAATTGAAGAATAGCTAGACAGAATAAATAGTATGTTAGGTTTGAGAGCTGTTTTGTATCTATGATAGGATTTAGTTAGCTAGTTGGCAAGTCATCTGGGTAGCCTTTGTTAAAAGTCAAATCTGACAGTCCAACGATGATTTAAATATAACTCAAAACGCGTTACTGAACGAAAAAGAGTTTTATTTGTGAAACTTTGTGTTGAATACACAATCCTTTTATCTGCGTGATGGAAGAGTTTCGCCAAGTAAGAGCATCTACAATGTCATCTTGTATACCTATAAAAACGGAAGAATAATAAATAGCACCAACTTCAATGTCACCAGATAATTATTCGGTAATGCTCTCATGAAATATTTATATTTTGTCCCGTCGTGTCGCTCAGTCGCTGTCAGTGTTCTTAGCTTTAGCAAATCTGCTCGGCCGTTGAAAAAATTGGTTCTGCTCGGCTCTTTGAATAAATATCTAAGGGTCTATGTTTTCATTAACTTTAGAGGGTCACATTAAGGAGATTAGGAAGGTTTCCCTGATGTGTCAACACGTCCATCAACTCCTATACAGGGTTTCTGTAGCCGATCTTTCATTAGATGCTTCTACTAAAACCTCATTATTCCTCTGAACTTCCCTCCCTAAATTTCATTATTTGGAGACGATACTCGTGGCGTGTCAGCTACTGCGTTTGGTGTATCTCTCTTATGGTGTGTCACGAATGTATAGAAAAATAGGTCTCTGGCTTCTGTATTTCTGGAAAAAATTATGATAAATTCGGGAAATAAGAACTATGATTTCTGAAATGCCCAAAAACTGAGTTTGACTTTTCGGTCGTATTGTTATTTAATTCATTTTTTTATCCACGCTTTGCTGACACTGGATCGATTTCCAAAAGACCATACAGTTTTTCATGCCTGGTTAGTCGCGACCTTATGAAAATTCGACTGACTATATTATATACAAGCTCCAAAAATGTTCCCAACTTTATATTTTCAAAGAGAACACTCCATAAAATCTTACATATTATACAATTGAATTATACAATTCAAAGTTGATATAGTGACGTCTATTAATTTCGGAAACATTTCCAAGAAAGTTTTCTAACCTATTCCTTCTTCTTTAATTTTGTCATTGAAAAGTGCATAAAACATGTCAAGATTGAGCGAGCAGTATAAAAGCTCTTTAATAATCAAACATATAATTATGATGACCTACGTTGTAGGATGGTATCCATGTAACTCATGCATTTAGGGGAACGTAGATGTTATTATGTTTGTATAGGTATATCAGAATTTTGTCAAACTCCATTGATAAATACACATATGGCAACAATGAATCACCTTATTGTGTCAATCTCATATTAGGTGACTCAATTTTATGAATTAAGAAACTAATTTATCAATTTTTAGCAGGATTTTTCCCATATGAAATTGATTATGTGTATCAATAGTCAATAGAGTTTGAAAATCATAATATGATTCCTCACCATATCCTCAGATATTAGTGTTTAAAATTTCACAAAGCAAACAAGGATACGGAATAAGGTAATTGCCACACATTTTCATGTTGCTCAAAACATCCTGCCTTAGTGAATTTATAAGGTAACGTATGTTGTTTTGCTATCCTTAGTGCATCAGTTGAAAGTATGTGTTGCTTGTTATCTAGGAAGCTTTTTTCGTTAGCAGCTTAGAAACTTTGCATGGCTGTGTATGTATACGGTGTATAAAAATAGGTACATTGACAAATGATATTCCTTTCTTAAATTGATTTATAAATGTTTATACGGTAAATAATTGTGAGATAATGTGACACCATCTAATGACGTATAACTGTTACATTTAAATTTTTCTATTGGATGGTCATCTAAACAAAATTTGAAAAGTTACCTTTTTACTCTTCAAAGCCTCAGTTCATGTATCCTTATTTCACCCTCTGGGACTTCCAACCATCCTGTTACTGAACAACAACTTTTTTTAATTTATTTACTTTGCACTATTCGTTGAAGCAATAGCTTAAGTTTAACCCTATGCTGTCATTACAAAAGATATACAATAGATACTAATTAAACAGTTTTCTCAATTTTTATTATATCCTATGTCTTAGGAAATTTGGCCCGTGCATCTGGTGTGAAAAGTATTCTCTCGATCTTTTGCACTTGAACAACAAATAGGGATTGTCATATATATTTCAAGATATTTACTAAACATATTCTCGCTAAGTTGGAAGTAGGCTCCATAGATACCTTGTCTAATGTCTCTTTATCTTACGTTTACAGGTGACAGCGACAGATGGTGACAAAGATCGGCCGCAGAATATTGTATACTTTCTCACTGGACAGGGCATCGATCCTGATAATCCAGCAAACAGCAAGTTTGACATCAATAGGACTACAGGAGAGATATTTGTTTTAAAGGTGAGTACACTATAACCTATGTCATTAAAGAGTTGATTTTTCTTGAATTCTCGAAAATTGCACCAAACCACATAAGATTCTCACTACGTTCCGGATTAACAATTTTAAACCATCGTCAGGTATCTACAATAAACTGATATAGAGAAATCAAACATAATACTATGATGTGATACCGATTGTGATACCTAGATTACAAAAACAAATAAACAGTAGCAAACGTTTCAAGGCCAATGTGAATAGCCCTCTAGATTGGGTTATCTATAAAAAATATTAAGTTACGACTACTAAAGGTTATTGAGAATATACTATGAACAATAACCAAACTATTTACCATGATAATAAAAGAACATGGTGGATACTTTTAAGTACAATAATAATTTTATTAAATGTCGATCTGTCGTTTCCAACAAATGTATGATACCCGGCTTGTTATTATAATGATCAAATCATAGTTCCACTAAATGGTGATTAGTGATATATTGGTACAAAGTATACAAAGCAAATGTATTTTCACATATTCACAAATATATAAACTACAACATTGGAAAGCTTCTCAACGGAGTAACGTAACCAGAACAATAGTGTATTAGAATTTGAGTTATAATGTTTGCTACGTATCAACCTGCCTATTCTATTGATTATATTGCTTACAAAGTTACCAAACGGCCTTAGTAGCCTGAAGATATCCTAAGTAATAGTAGCAATATGTTTGGTAGTTTTCAAATCCAGTCATCCACTAAAATTGTGAAAATCGTCAATTTGAATACGTCACGTATAATACCTATGAATCTTTTGTCAAAACTTCCACAAAGATAACTAAAATGTACATACATAATATGCCATTCCAGTGGTTGGTGAAAAGTCAAAATGTGTTTTGTTAGAAATCCAATCAGTCCCAAAATCCTCAAAAGCCCTATACTTAGCCTTTAGCCTTTCCCGATTCTATGAATCAACAATTATAACTTCAAATCACTTATAAACAAACACTCTTTAGCATCTTTATATCAGTCATGATATTCCGGTATTTAGGCTTTGCCTTTATGGATGCTTGAGTATAACCATATGATACTTCTTATAACTGACATCTCCTGGGTATTCAATTAACAGGAATTACAATGCCAATGCAATTAAAAAGGAAAGTTTCAATTGTGTAATCGATATCGATTGGTATGAAAAAGCTTAAAGTTTTTTTTTTATCATTTCTGCTTTGCAACGAGGCGTGCTATATTTTTCGAATGTCCCCAAGGGTGTTTTACGGGTACCATGAATCACCATTTCCGACGTGTTTTTAATCCAATTTTAATTGCAAAATGTGCGTGATATTTTTTCCCAGCTGCCTAACAGGGAGTGAACCAGGACTGCCTGGCGTCATTCCATAATAAACAGCAGTGAGCAGTATCAACTGCTACTAATAATATGCAATCATCCTGCTTATTATAACGAATGGTAACCATGGGGAGATTTCGGAATGTTCTTTCTCAACGAAAGGTCTGCCAAGTAGTGAGGGCGATAGTAGATAATGCAAAATCGACTGTAAAGCTTGAAATAGAGATGCGTCATTAAAGTGCATCAACCCCATATAAAGCCTATATAAAAATACTGAAAAAGAATAAGAAAAGTACAATTTATCTTCGAACAACAAAAATCTCCACCTATCTACAAATCTTTTGCTCTATAAAATTCTGGGATCCATGTTACCAGGAAACAGCAACTGCTTTTTCAAATATAACGACTCCCAAAGGTAGAAAGCCTCTGGTGCTTCAAAAATGCTGAGATAATATAAACCCCTAGTGAGGTTGGCCTTGAAATACTGCAAATCATCATCGGGGTACATTCTTCCCGTCACCTCATTCCACACCAATAGCGTTCTCCAAAAGGCCTGTTCGAGATGTTAAAAGCTAGACCTGGTGAAGGTGGGCGCCTTTCTGTATTTGTTATACTGAAGCCTTGGTATTTTTATGCGGGACATGCTATCCGTAGCTGTTTCAGTGAATTCAAGCTTCTAGATCGTCTAGCTTCTGGGACGACTTCCTAACAATTCTGGCAATTTGATAGTTCCAGGACATGGACAGGAGTATGACTGAAGTATTTGGCCTCCCTCCATCTCCACGGCTGGTAGATTAGCTTGTGATTTTCTTGTCAAGCTAGTGGTTTGAGTCTTGCGTGGAGTGAACTCAACTCCACTTGTAGATCCTCACTCAACAGCTCTTTCGATGTCTTCGTTGATTCAGATAACATAAAATATATATAACGTGAAACGGCAATGGAAACGTGTTCTCTATCACCAGAAGCTATATCCCTAATAAGATGTAAGTAGTATGTTATTGTATATTTTGAATGAGGAGGCCAAGGTCTCTTGACCTTGACATTGAAGGTGAAATGAACTGATCTTGGTTATGACCTTGATCATGGCATTAACCTTGAAGGGGCAATGACCTGATCCTGTCGGCAGAGACCACTATCTGGTTGCATTGCGGGTTGTATATCTTCTAAATCTGACAGTTCAATTGGGCAAAACCAACCCTGGCCACTCGCAAACCGGATTTAGGAGTTGCACGAATAGTGGCCCGTTGCGGAAATTAACGGAACAGCACTAGTCAGCGGCCGTTGGTAATATCTGATTTTTTATGGTACCACGAGAGTTATGCAGTAAACATATAAGCCTAAAAGGCAATTAGCCAGCTGACACAACACCATTGCGTTTTGGGATCAGCGTAATATGCGAAAATAATTAGCTTAACCGATAGTTGCTGAATCACTGTTAAATATTTTACGCTTGTTGCCATCACTATTTAATGTGTACAATATGTGCTGAAAAATGCATGAGTTTGAACTGGATGGATTATATTGTCTTCGTTGTGAGGTAAGCCTTGAAAAGAGCTTTTTCTATGCATTTCTAATTATGATTTAATATTTACAAATATACGTTTTTCAAGACCAGGAGCTTTATTTTTCACAATTATTTATTTCGCAAATCTCGAATGCCACCAAGTCATGTTATTCACAATACTGTCGCAAAAATCTTCAATAATTATTGTTCCATTTGAAGTGACATGATTTAATTTTAATTTTTTTTGAGGTGTCAACATTTTGGTCATCCAACGTGATAGTCGAAACTCGATACTTTTCAATATTCGACCAAGTATAAATATGTCACTGAAAAGTTATATATCCAGATACAGACAGTTAGGTCTTTACCGGTAAGTAGACTGTATTAGAAACTTTCTGGTATTTCTTACATGAGATGATCGTACAGAGATAAATTAAACTTCTAGATCGGACACAAATCGTAAAATAATGCCACACATGCTGTTCTCGAAAGACAAAGTGAGCGTAATAAAGTCATGGAGCAGCCATTATTATGTTTTATATTCCGTGAAAACGTCGACTCTGCGAATTCTAAGCAGAATTTGGTTGTGAAATGGAGCCATTTCATAAATTACAGTGAACCTAGATATATGGATGTTACGGCTAGACATCTCTGTAGACGCTCAGTAGATGAAGATAATTTGGAAAATTAGTTAGACACATATAAAAAATAGTAAAATAAAAATTCAGAAAACTCAGGACACGCATCTTAGTGCTTTAGCTATATGAAAACACTTTCAGGCAACAAAATTATGTGAAAAGGCTAAGAAACCTTCAGAAACCTTAGAGCACCTTTAAATTGACAACCTTCTTATTGTTTAGTTTGCTCTTACTTGAAGGAACCTTTCCATCAGCGAGATGAAATTGTGCAATTTATACACAACGTTTTACAGATAAAATATACATGGAATAAGAAATCGACTGATTCTTCATGTGATTCCCTTCATTTCGCACAGTGGATGCTAAAAGCTATTCGCGACACAAAAATTTACACAATTTAAATCATTTTCACATCTCTGTATATAAGTCATATCCATACAGAGAAGTATGTCAAGTAGATTTACTCACTATCTCGCAAATATTCATCTTTTTTATAACGTGCTACGATAACATATTCCACGTGAAAGAGCGGATAAAGAATATGACGTGTTCTGCATCTGCTTCGTATGTTCTCTACATAATGGTACGACCATTGTTCGACGTGGGGGTCTGTCATAACATGTGCAGAGATCTATACTGTCTTAGAACATTGTTGTTGCGCTTCTACATACGAACCATGCGCTCAATGTGAAATTCGGACCAAAAGTTATTTTAGACGAGTATACCTGACAGTATCTGAGATAGGTGTCTGCAAAGCTCAGTTGCTACATCGTCTGTCCGGTCAACAGAAGACTTGAATGCCACTTTCCATATTTCTATATACGAATTTATATATGTTTTAGGTCTATCGCTGATGGACATACACTCTTCTATTAAGTAGTATGATACATATTACCCCATTTTGGTAGATTTGATATTTGAGATAAGAAAAAGTCAGACCATATTGCTCCGTCAATTTTCTCGAAACCGATGCAGAGATTACTGAGACTTCGGAGTGACAGAGCTGCGGACAGACAAACAAACAGGCAGGCAGTCCTGGATTTTCGTGATGCAAATTTGATATTACATCCAAAAAATATCTCAGATTTGAAAATGTCGGGCTATCTCGCTAACTTATGCGTCCTATGGTTTTTCAATAAAAATAAGTCAATCAGTTTGGCTCGTTTATATACCCCGTTGAAGGTTATGATTGAACATTATCAAAAAATAACACCACACGATTTCTCCTAAGATCGCAAATAGGCAGACTTAGCGTGCACTCTTTCCTATCTGATACCATATTTCTTCAGAAAAAAACATCACTAGGATACGTTATCGACAGAATCCAATTTTTGTGGCCTTAATACTCTTCCGCAAGGATAGGTTGTCTTCTTAAAACATATTAAGATATATAAGAGGTGACTTTTCGTAATTACATCGACCAAGGCGAGTCTTCCGCACGGAAGTGTCTTACAGAGCGATTTGATTCAAGATTAGGGACACGTAATTAAAAAACTTTTTAGGAGCTGGCAGCTTGGAGGTTACGGCAGTGGTAGCGTGAAGGGATTTAACGCATTTATTGATTCACTTGTCTGCATGAGTGTCTTCCAGGCTTGGAAGCTGGTATTATGTACTCAGTACGCTAGAGCACTATTACTCTCCCTCCGCACAACGCAGCAATTTATTGTACGAAGAAACGCCGTTGTCTGAAACGCCCAAAAAGCTGGTGAAAACTCGAAAAAATAGTTTGTTTCATGTCACTTTATATGTGGTAGTCGATAAAGGATGCGACTATTCCCAGAGCAGCAACAAGAAAGAGAATCTAGGAAACCCTACGTTGCGAATGAAAGTCATAGATGCTGCGTATAGGATCGGAATCCTACGTAAAAAGTGTAAAAAGAACAATAATTTATGGTACAAATTTCTTCAACTCGAATATTAATGATGTTCCTCAAGGTTTGTATGACAGTTATTGACTGTTATTGAGTTTAAAATCTACCCTGAAGTGTATAGGATCTTATTAAAATAGAGTTGCAACAACAACTCTCCAAAAATTATCTCGAAACTTATGTTAACGCTAAATTCTGCATTGTTTGATGTTAATTATGAGAATGAAAGAATCGTGTTGTAGAACTCTTATTACAGCTATCCACTCTAATGAATGATGAAAGTGCATTGAAAGCAGATTCATCCGCCATTTAGTCGTTGACAACAGATGCAACTGAGAATTCGTCAGATCAGGAAGCAAATTTCTTTTGAATAAAATAATTTGACATCATTTCTCCAAAATCTCAATCACTGAATGGAAACTTTGGTCGACAGATATATGTATTTGAGATGACTCCTCGATGGTATATACTACCCAATTGCTCTCTACAGTCAGACCGCCAGGCTATACTGAAGAGTCTAGGCTGAAGACGAAATATGCATAGGGGAGAGCATACACTTAGTTATATTATTTCAGAACAATTCACGTAAATTACATCAACTCATATAACTGTCAAGGCAGCCGAAATGTTAGTAAGCCTATTAAGTCAACCATATATTGTTTTTATTAGCTGTCATTAGAAACCTCTATGAAACCGTAAAACTACACCCTTGCGTTTCAGTTGCTGAAGGTAAGTAATGGCAAAACAAACAGACAGACCAACAGACCAACGCATTCAGTGTACACTACAGTAATGGCCCGTAAAGCAGGCTATATAATGTTTAAATAATAATTGCACACAAACAAGGCTAACCAGTAAAATTATGTTTACTATACCGCCACCGCAATCTAGCTGGCATATATGCACCGTTATTGTAACATTGCGAAGACGTTTCAACTCAATTATAGACCAAACCCAGCCAAAATCTTCTGTTGGCGCCCCAAGCTTCGGAAACTCATTATACTAACCAAACAAAAATGGAGAATGAGAAATTATTCTATGTTTTAAAATTGGAGAGTTGAGAGCGTTCCACTATTTCCCCTACATTTTCCATCAGAAAACTTAATTGGGAGATAAAATAGATTGCTCATTGGGACGGTTTATAGTAGTATTTTATCAGGAGGTACAAAGTATATCTTGAATGTTTGTACAAACGATAAATAAGCCGTGCTACTGAGATATGTTTAGTAATAGTGCAACAAATTTGAAATGAGAAATTGTATTTTAGAGAAGAAGTGATTGAAGCAATTTTATTTAATGAATTATTAGTGAGGCATGTGACTGGCTCAAAATCTAGAATAACCACCCTTATAAAGGGTTTTTGGTGAATTGAAAATGTGTTTAGATTTGATTTTCCGCGAGAGCAGTAGGTTGTAAAGAAAATATTTCAAACAAAATATCTACAGTAGAGAGGGCTTTAAACTTACCATAAATTATATTAAATATTTACGAAAAAAAATATTTCATAGGTTTTTCCTAATTAGAAGTTAAAGAGCTAAAGTGCATGTTTTTATGTAAGAGAATGAACATAGATTTTTTTCAAATTGTTATAAATTACGCACTCTGTAAGCATATGCTCCATAGTAATATTTGGATAAAACCATCATCACAAAATCACACATGGAGCTATTTTTGGTGTACGAAACTGGGAATTTATTGGTTACAAACGAAATTAGATTTATCTAATTAATTCCCGTTCAATCACATTAATTTGTGCTTCCAATTAACACGCGCAAGCATGGACCGTTACCAATAAACAAACAGGAAATCAATTCCTGTCGCAGGGTGGGTGAGTAGGAAACTAAATTTATGTAACAACATATACAGTCGAAATATATAACCAAGAGATTTGATACCCGATTCGCATTTTGAAATCCAGATAAAACTGGCCTGGTGCGGCCACACACCTTCCGATTGCCGGTCGGACGCTCTGACCAACTGAGCTAACTGAGCATTCGCTCACTTTTGTTAAGGTTTCACGGATGACAGTTGTTTGTGACACCTTTTTATTCACTCTTTAAACTATCGTTAGACTGTAAAAATTGTCTCATCATAAATCTAAAACTAGACTTTACAAATCTAGCATTCTGTTAGTGGGAGGTTTGGGTGGTTTCTTTCCTCTGTTTACACGGTTCCGGATGCTGATCCATCTGCGTATCTTTTAGGTTATTTTTATTATATTATGTGGTGGTATGGACATCTTGCGTCTGATTGTTCCATGTAATGATACAAGCAACACAAGATTCGTAGATTGCCCTATTTTTTTGCTGGTTGTAATTAACATTTACAACGATTGAGTTGGTGATATAGAAAGTATCTTCTATAAAACGTTTGTGCCTACGCCATTAATCAGAATCTTGTGAAACATGGAGAAATGAGGCTTGGTCACTTTCCAAAAATCAGATCTCTAATGTAAATCAATTCGACTATGCCTAAAAATGAAAAAAGAACATAAAGAAACCATACAAATTCAGATTCTTTTCCTTCTGACTGATCACTCTGCCGTATTGCTCACCATATGCTGATATCATATCCTTACTCCAACGTCATCATGATCGGTTCAGCAGTCACTGAAATAACGTGACAAAAGCGCAAACGGACAGACCGACAGGCAGATTTGTTATGGAGAAATTATAATTCATGGCATAAGCATGGGAGGTAAAGTACAATTCTTTATCAACTGTAAATAAATAAAGACATCATTATAATATAATAAAAAGTCTTTGAAATAAGTGTCTGTTTATTATTCATACATAGTAAAAAATATCGTGAGATTAAATAAATACAAAAACTTTCCTTATAGATCAGCATGTGTATGAGGAAAGACGATAAACAAAGCATTTTCACAATATGCGCTAAAGTGTTTAGAGTGGAATCTGGAAGCTGTACACTCTGTGCTTGTCTCACCTAGTTGAAACAATTAAAGTCATTAGTGAGCATTTCCATTGTCAATTTACAACAGTATCTAATAGTTACCTTCGCCTGAATGCTTTTCCAGATTGAATACAGCCATTTATCCATTAGACTTAATTAAAGATATTCATTTGTCTACGCCGCCAATACTTTGGAACTATTGACATAGCAAACACAGACAGACCAGACAGATTTGGGCGAGTTGGATAGATTGATTTATTTTAAATTTTACTTCAATTTACTGACTCATACTCAGAGATATCAATTTCGTTGATAAAACTAGAGATTACATTGTCAGGAGAGTAAAAGCGAATGCCATGCAGACGAAATTTGAAAACGATAGTATTTATTAGAAACTCACTATTATCTTGAAGCAAAGATTATAAATGGGGAAATACGTACCAGGAAACCAGCGGTTTCAGATCAAAAACGTTGATGGGAAGGACTTTTTGTTCCAGAAACTTTGTACTCGGATGTTTTGGAGTGAAATGCCAAGCTCTTCAATGATTTGTGTGGCGTTCTGTTCAGTATGGCATCTGTCAATCAAGACTCATCTCCAATCGTCGCGCACAGTGGCGCTGCCCATTGGCAACTTACTGCCTTGTTGCGGTGACAGATGTCACTTACAACACTTGGAGATCAGTTCTGATGTTGCTCCACACCATGACTGGGTTACGTATACTCGCATACCACCCAATTGCTCTTTACAGTTAGACCGCCAGAAATATAGTGAATATGATGATGATTTCTCAGTTTATCAGTAGAAAATATTAAATTTATTTATGTACTTGCGTTCTCCAATATGCATTGCAATTGCGGTCTGCCTCACGTATGAAACCGTACACTGAAAAACGTAAAAGGAGACCTCGTTCAGCCTAAATAATTTGGGGCGTGAAATACGCCCCACGTAAAAATGCTTGGAACTCTGCGCGAGCTCTAGCTATAAATCAACGGGCTTTTCGGACTCGAGTTCGTGGCCTTGTGGAGATTACGCGGACAGGTCAGGACTTAGGAAGTTCACTGGAGTTCGAAAGTGTCTTATCTTTTACAGACTGGTGCATCCAGCTAGTAATTTTAGAGAGTTGGTTGTAGCAAAGTTCAACGGAATATTAATAAATTTTTAGTTCCAGAGATGAAAGAGAAAAATTATTCGCTTTTTTATTAGTAACTTTTCGCAAATTCAGGAAACCAATCGCGCACCAGTAGCACTAGGAGAGAATGAAAGGCTGTAGTTTATAAACATCGAGGAACAAAGTCTTCGGCACCCCATTCCACAATGCCGAAGTTCTCTAGAGGAAAGAACGTTTGAGGAGTTAGGAGTTGGATTTGGTGAGGGTGCGCTAGTTGAGCCCCTCCAGAGTTTGCTATTTTAGCAATCCTTGGTGTTGTGATGCAAGATCCAACATCTGCCATGATGATAAACAAATCAGTCGCCTTTCTTCGATGTTTCTAGACTGTGGAGGTACTTTTTGTGGTCAAGTTCTTCAACTAGACAGTTGCTCGTTTCTGGATTGTGTCCAGAAGCTTCAAGGACTGCTTCAGAGTGAATCCCCGTACATGCGAGCAGTACTCTAACGATGGTCCGATCTGCACCTTGTAGAGAGGTAGTAGCTGTTCTGGAGTGTTACATTTTCTAGAACGGCAGAGAACCCCCAGCTTTCATGATGCCAACCTAGCATGACATATTATTGTTGATCTTAATTCGCTGAAGCTCGATGGAAGATGATTCTGGTATTGGGCATCTCTTTATCTCCACAGCAGACCAGCATGCAAGCCCTTTGTCAGGTGTGCTATCTAAATAGTCTAATGCGCCTTAAACTCAACAATTTTACAGTTCTCTTACTTTCTGAGAGTCTTACACTTTGGGCGAAAACATCTGATAGATAAAAAAACTAAACATCTATTACATAAAATATAGCATACTAATATTGTAGTTATGCCAAGTGAGAATGGCCTAATAAGTGCAAGGAGATATCCTAATTAAATTCTTTTGTGGAAATTATTATCATTTAAAAGACGATAAGTTTTCACAATCTCCTGTTTTGAATAAAACTATTTACTGAGATGGGTGAGTAAATCAGTATATAATTAAACACACCGTAATGTGTTACTTTTGTCAACGCAGAAAGAGGATACCATAAAAGAAATTGAAGAATAGCCTATTTACTAAAATATATGTTTGAATAACCCCCAAACGAAAAATAATCATTTGAAAACTGTCTTCTTGATCATGCAAATCTTTTCATAAAGCAATTTAAATCGAATATTTCCTAAAACTAATCAGGCTTTTCTATTGTGTTATATAAAAATCATTAGGCAATGTACAAAGTCAACTCATCCTCAAGTGTCGTCTTTTATGGGGACGCCCATTGGCTACTTACGAAGTCAAAGGTTCTAACACCTGGACTGCCTTGAATATCTGTCCAAAAGGCTGATTTACAGCTACATCCCTTATTCTTCGTAATCAACCGATTGCTCTCTACAGTTAGACCGCCAGGTTATACTGACAAGTCTAGGCTAAAGACGAAACATGCATGTCTATAGCAGGTCTGATGTATTGTGGAAAGAATACACTTAATATACAAGGTTCTTATTTCCTGTAACATTCAACAAGCATTTTCGCATGAGGAGCGCTATAAAAGTTTTCCCCTAACTAGAAAAAAGTATTCACTACAATGCGTTGGTATGTATGATAAACCGAGTCTGTGACTTCGAATCACTATATTCCTTACTTCCTCATATTTTCCAAAGTTGATGTGCCAGGCAATTTTCTATATCGGATTCTGGAGGTACCTAATTCTTTTTGCGTACACATCCCATAGGATGAGAAAATTGAAATTATAATTAATATGTCATGAGGTAACCTCAAGGGATTCATTTTGATAACGTTTCGTTAGAAATATGCTTCTTTCATAATGGGTTTGGCATAACGCAAGCAAGGACAAAGGAGCAAAAGTGTATGTAATGATACTTTCTGGAGTAAACTCTGAAAAAGAGGCGGAAGGAATGAAGAACCATCAGTTTTGCTTGAAAGCCCTTACAAAGTCGATAAGATATTCATCTGATTCAGAAGCAGTGGTTCTTGCCATATCCTGTAAGTGTAATAACAGTTCAGATTCAGTTCGGACTATAGTTCATTCGTTGTTAGAACGTCGCAAATTAAATTCCAAATTTCGAATTCGAAATTTTTGAACACCAAAGTGGATTTGTGCAGAATATGTGAAGTTGGGAGTTGTTCAGAACTTTTATCATAACATACTTTATACCAGTCACATTTTAAGTTCTTAAGCCATACTTTATTGGCAAATAATTGAAACCTCATATTTTTGTCTGATCCAAGAACATAACCATAGAAAACCTGAAGAAAAACTTATTTTCTATCTATAGATTTGGAGAAAATTGAGTATTTTTACTTCCCATCCATAAGTATTACGATCTGGAAACTTTAATGATTCGAGAGGATACGTTTTCTGGATAGATCCATGTCACTCATCTAGACTGGTCTGTTTGTCAATGCGAATAATCTCAGTAACTGTTGCACCAATTTTTTTTAAATTGTGGTACAGATTTGATGTGGTTACTGAGTAAGTTCTGCTTTATTATTTTCTTAAATCGGTCTATTGGCGACGACGTGATTGGCACATAAAATAAAATTCACAAAATTCCATCAAACTTTGTTTCCATGTTTCTCAATTTTGCATCTATTTACAGAGGTATTAAAAAATCCCTTTCGATAGACCTAACAATTCAAAAATGTGTCCAGAGCTCATTTTTACATGTTTAACAACAATCTCTGTACTGCTCACTCGAGTTTCTTCATTTCCACCACACTGGGTCATAGTGGGGAATCGAAAAGACAATTTAACTTCAGTTTGAATACAGTTTGTAATGCCAAACTCTATCTTCGTGCGCTATTCACGTTTCTGTTGATTTTAGTGTGAGGTTAAAATTAACTTAATTAGAAAAGTCCATTTTAATAGCTTCAGGCACAGTATGAAAGTTTCCAGGAAGTAAAGGGTTTTTTCATAACTCAAGTACCAAGCTAATCTAAATTATTTCAATTTTAATTGTAATTTCAGTCATATAAAGCACTCCGTTTCCTTTTCTTGCAGCCTTTAGATCGAGACCAGCCCAACGGCCGACCGCAATGGAGGTTCACCGTATTCGCCCAGGATGAGGGCGGTGAAGGGCTCGTGGGCTATGCGGACGTCCAAGTCAACCTGAAGGATATCAACGACAACGCCCCCATCTTCCCTCAGGGCGTCTACTTTGGAAACGTCACTGAAAACGGAACGGCTGGCATGGTAGTCATGACAATGACTGCAGTCGACTATGATGATCCTTCAGAAGGTAATAAGGGTACTTTGTCGTATCCTTTTATCATACTCATAACTCATAGCTCCAGTATTTTTCAAAAAACAGGTAGATAGAGACTCATTTTTTGCTATAATCTGTAAAGCTAGATTTTTTATTAACAAAGTGTGTCATTGTTTATTGATTGCTTTTCTATTTCTTTGAAGGCACGAATGCTCGCTTGGTCTACTCAATCGAGAAGAACGTGATTGAGGAGGAAACCGGCTCGCCGATCTTCGAGATTGAATCGGAGACGGGCGTAATCAAGACGGCCGTGTGTTGCCTAGATCGCGAACGCACCCCCGACTACTCGATACAGGTGGTTGCTATGGACGGCGGGGGGTTGAAGGGCACGGGGACGGCATCCATCAGGGTCAAGGACATTAATGATATGCCGCCTCAGTTCACCAAAGGTTAGTATACCGGGTAGCATAGGAACATGGCAGAGTTTTATCGGATTCAACAGCAATCCGTATGAGGGACTGAAGTAATAATAATTAGGAAAATTAGTAAGAACATTTTGTCACCAGTGTATATCGAACCCTCAGCTCATCCATTCTAGGCAGACCTGTACGGCTCGATCTTGGTTAAACATCTAGTGCCAGTGGCTGATACTATCTTAGGGTAGGAACATGAGTCATGCTTATACAGGGTGTTACTTAATAATAGGACGTACCTCCCAAGAGCATATTCCAAAACGAAATAAAAGTAGAAAAGTTCATCTAAACATGTGTCCTGGAATGTTTGGTTTTGAGTATACAGGATTGTTTTTTACTATTGTCTCCAAGAAACTTATTTTGATGCAGTTTAATCAGATATGTTTCAAAAGATCCTAATAGGAACCATTCAAAATATAACGATATAGAAAATAATCAGCTTTTTGAACAGTTTTCCGTGACTTATATAGACTTCATAGAATCAGATCGACTGATCTATTGAGTAATTTCGGGCATTCTTTTTTTTATAGTGGGTGAGATTTGTAGGAAAACCGTATTACACTATCTTCAAATTCATAAAAGAGGAGTCAAATGCCGATACATAAGCGGAATTTGAAGACTGGGTTGAAACTGGACAATATTATTACTGTTACTGTGGTACTTTTTAACAAACTATTGAAAAACTATTTAAATAACTATGGTATTTACAATTTGCATGTGTACGTACTTTATCGTCAAAGTACGTTTCTATGCATGAAATAGTGTCGAGTTAATCTACTTGACACCACTCTTCCTAACTTCCAGATGAATGGTTTACTGAGGTGGACGAAACAGATGGGACTTCATTACCGGAAATGCCCATTCTGACAGTGACTGTGCACGATGAAGATGAAACGAACAAGTTCCAGTACAAAGTGATAGAGAACAGCGGATACGGTGCTGACAAATTTACCATGGTGAGGAACAACGATGGTACTGGTTCATTGAAGATCGTTCAACCATTGGACTACGAGGATCTGTTACAGAGTAATGGATTCCGGTTCAGAATACAGGTCAGTGCATTGTATCATTTTGCGTCTTCTTTTTTCTGTTGTAGGATACTTATCTTGTATTTAGCTTCAGTAGTGAACGTTCCCTAAGTTCTTGTAATATCTCTTTCAAATAAATATTTTTACTGTAACTTGCAATTCTCATTTCATTGTAAAAAAAGATTTCAATTTTAGATGGGCTGCAATTATTTGAATGAATGTATATTTGCAGGTGAACGACAAAGGTGAGGACAATGACAACGATAAGTACCACGTAGCCTACTCGTGGGTGGTAGTGAAACTGCGCGACATCAACGACAACAAACCCCAGTTTGAAAGGCCAAACATTGAAGTTTCCGTATTCGAAAACGCAGAAGTGGGAAAGAGCTTGGAGACCTTCAAGGCTACGGATCCAGATCAAGGCGGCAAGAGCAAGGTGTCTTATGCTATCGACAGGACGTCGGACAGGAAGAGACAGTTTTCCATCAATCAGGAAGGAACGGTGTGTAGAAATATATTTTCTATCTATAACGGTTAAAGAATTGACAAGTTTTAATTTTAATTTTACAAGTCAAATTGCGAAGTATATCATGGTTGATTGAACTACAAGCACCTGTGCTCTTGAAGTATGGGCTGTGCTTGAAATATTTTCGTGCAAAATCCACAAATGCTGGGGAACCTCCTGATATTTTGTTCTGCTGGTGGTTATGAAACGTAAAATTCTCAAAACAATGATAACATTCCTGTAATTTACCTTGCGATGAACCTCATATGTTACATATTATGGTGGTTTAGATTATGTCTGAACACACCAATGCTCCGATCTTTCCATAACATGGAGTTAAACATATAGAATCACATTCGAAGACATCATATTGACTGATAACTTTCAAGATCAATGTTAAGGTGGGATCCCGAACAACTGGTAAAGCATCAATGACATTTATGACGTTTCCAGGTGAGCATCCAACGCTCGCTGGACCGCGAAGACACCCCCCGACATCAGGTGAAGATCCTAGCCATTGACGATGGCTATCCACCCAAGACTGCTACGGCGACGCTCACTGTCATCGTCCAAGATATCAACGACAATGCGCCCACCTTCCTGAAGGATTACAGACCGGTAGTACCGGAGCACGTACCACCGAGGAAAGTGGTGGAATTGCTCGCCACCGATGACGACGACCGCAGCAAAAGCAACGGGCCACCCTTCCAGTTTCGGTTGGACCCAAGCGCCAGCGACATCGTCAGGGCGTCTTTCAAGGTCGAGCAGGATCAAAGTGAGTTTTCGCTGATGTAATGAATTTTATGATTAGTTAGTCATTTTAACAAACCGGTTATGATGAGTCCGGCTTCGAAGACCAATTTTTTATTTCATTTTCTGAAGCAACCTGAGCCTAAACCTACAGTGAGACCATTTGTAACTTAGACACTGGAATTTCACCCCATTTCTATTTGATGAGATAATAAGCAATACTTTTCTACTATTTATTACCTAAGGTATTTGTATATTGTCTAGGTATTTACCATTTATAACAACATCCAGCATTGATTATTCTGAGAAAATAAGCGAAGCACCTTCACCATATTAAAAACCTACAAATTACTTCTGCATGCTCATTCACCATTTATGAGAAGAAGAAGACGATACAGGCTATACGCTTTCACCATTTTTCTAAAACATCAAATAAATGTTACCTGTTATAGAGTGTACCTACGAAATTCATTTTCATATTATTTTTTGCTGGCTGATCCTGGGCTCAGCTGAGCTTTAAGCGATGAAAGAGCTTACATGCTTGTGCCATTTTTTGAATATCCTCGTTGTATTATTGATGCATTACCAAGAACCCGGTATTTTTTTTTTAGTTTATTTTTTGGTGGTTTTCTCTAACGACGCTTTAAATTTTAGTGATGATGAGGAATAAGGTGCCAAAAATTTCTATTATTCCTCCTGAATGAAGTCGAATTTTCAGAGCGATAATGAGGAAACAAGTGAGTGCTTACGTTAAACACATTTTGCATACAGTCCTCTCAGTAACGACTTTTGAAAAAATAAATTAATTATCTTTTCATTTATACAGAAAACTAATATTGTACTACACTATGACCATCCAATTAATGTTTGTTATTTTTATCGTTATATCTCAGTCAACAGAAATATCGGAGAATCATTAACATTTGGATATCTAAGGATCAAGGAAATAAACCTTTTGCTATAATGTGACCCATAAAATATGAGATTTTTCAATACACTGAAAACGGTAATGCTCCCCGTTCCCTTTATAGAATTAATTATTCTGAGAAGTGACATTAAACATTATAAGGGTTCCTTTTCACTAACAGTCTCCCATATAAATTAGTATAAAGGACGTACAGCTCGACGGTTATGAGTGTTATAAGCTTTGTAGCTTAGTTTTATTACATCGAGTTAGGTACAGCTGCCGAAATTTAATTGAGAATAATAGAGGTCACAGATGGTTACAGGCTGTTAGGCTTGAACATTCTGTTTTATAGTTTTTTTGACGATTTAGTGGAATTATTTTAGAATTATAATAAAAAATGCGCGTAATTTATCTTAAATTGAATATGAAAAGTAACCTATCTAATTTATATAAAAATTGTTTTAGAAGCTTTGGGTACAGCAATGCAAAAGTATAATACCAATTTTCTTGATCGACAAAAGGAGTGAAAATATATTTTAAAGTAAATATTATTTACTTGAATTTTTATATATATACGAAGTTTCAATTGATTTGCTATCGTCAATAATCTTCACCTGAAACACAACATTTGAAATATCTACGTTGTCTACAAATCTCAAACTACTGATGAAGTTCATCTTATAAATTTAATAATGATGAATGCGCATGTAGAATATATTCTTAGTTTTTTTTTAATTGCGAATGTAAGTCGTTTATTTTCCTAAAAGCGCCAAAGGCAGGTTATCTGGTATACATGGAAAATATGTGAATATTCAATATTAATTTTCATTGAGTAGGAAATAATAAAAAGTGTCACATATTTCCTTATGATCACTGGAAGCTTATATTGCTCCAGTTCTGGCAATGGAGATTAGAAAATTTGAGTTATCAGGTTCTGGTCTATAAATGGTATATTATGAGGTATCAATATAATTTTTGAGAAAATGTGAACGTGTAACAACGATCGATCTCCATTATCGCTTAATATCTGTTTGGTTTAGGATCAGCAAAGAAAAAGCATAATTGAAACATTGTTCTCAGAAAACGGGACATTTGACATTTTTGAAAAATGTTGATGATAACTAGTAAAGCAACAAAAACTTGGATGAAAACATCCAGACCTTTCTCACAAATCATGGACGCTTAGAAAAATCTCGTCAAACATAATTAAAAACTGATCAAAATGGTGAAAGCGCATCACCTATTCTTATTCATAATGTCACCGTTCATTACATTCTAAAATTGAAACTACAAACAAATAAAGGCATATCTTTATTAACATTTAGGCTGTCTCGGCCGCAATTCACAAAGTACTAAAAATAGAAAAATTAGTTTTGAAATTTTAATAACTTAGCGGCCAATAGAGAAATACAATGATCCAGTAAAGAATACAAAGGTACTGCCACAAGAAGTTTCAGATCTTAGGTCAATTAGGAACTTCACATTCAAACGTCATAATACCTACATCGCATCCACTCGACCACATGATATCTTTTCCAGAGGGCGCCAACGGCGACGGCATGGCAATCATAACCTCGCTTAGGTCCTTCGACCGAGAACAGCAAAAAGAGTACTACATCCCCATCGTGATCAAAGACCACGGCAACCCCGCGATGACTGGCACCAGTACTTTGACCGTCGTGATTGGTGACGTCAACGACAACAAGATGCAGCCCGGCTCTAAGGAAATATTTGTATATAATTATCAGGTGAGGTGATTACAAGTTCGGGAAAACATTCTACAAACTATCCATAAATCACTGATTTATCTCCTTAGAACATTACTTGCGCGAAACGGCGAGGCAAGTAGATTGACTCAGTACTACAGTGAACATTTATCGATATATTAGTTATCTGATGGCAACAGTTATGTTTTTCTTTGTGATATTAGCTTGGGAAGATCAGGAGATAGTAAAGTTTCGATTCAAGAAGCTTCACTAAAATATGCATGGAAAATTTTTAAAACGAGTTCGAGCTTAGAGTTTTGTCACTATCTGGTAACACTGACATTTTGGGGGCTAGTCTGTTCGTGTAATATTCGTCATATCGATGTGCTGTAAGCAAACTAGAAGAATTCACTCACTGACACATACAGACTTTAGGTTTTGTTTGGGACATCTACAATTTTCTGTAACTGTCAGTAAGCCCCAATTTATTTCGCTATTGTGGATGTACAAGTTTACGTTAACACTGAACATAGGATCCAAATAAAATTAACTGCAATAAAAATTTGTTTGGAGTGTCATACTTAAAACTTCATACGAAATAGAAGGTATGATGAATTTCTTTGTTTTCTGCAGGGACAAGCACCGGAAACTGAAATAGGAAGAGTTTACGTGTACGATCTTGATGACTGGGACCTGCCAGATAAAAAGTTTTACTGGGAAGGAGCAGAACATCCAAGGTTCAAGCTGAATGAAGACACGGGGATGATATCTATGAGACACGGCACCAAAGACGGAGTTTATCATTTGAAGTTCAAGGTACAGAATACGCAATTCTATACTTTTTTACAATTTACTTTCACTACGAATATTTTGCAGTAACAAACGTGCCTATAAGGGTCCATATCATCAGCTGACACTTCAATTTATTCCTTAAAGTGTCATTAGTTTCATAAATCCATATGGCTTAAGACAAAAAAACCGCTTCCTAGCAAGTCGTAGGTAGAAAATGTGGGACATGTTTCACTATACTTTTTTGTTAGTCCGAAGAAATCTGTTATATCCCTTCTCAGACAAAAGCTTGTTAGATTTATACTCCTTATATCCACCATCATCTATTCGAAGAGTAAGAAAATTTAAAATCCAGTCTCATTAGCTCTTTCATCGTTTTTTGTAATATTCTCATTTCGCCTCTACCAACAATCTCCAACAAAGTCTTTTTCTCTATGCGTTTCACTATACCAAATAGCATCCACAAACTGACGCATCGTTTAGGCATTGCACAATGTTTCATTCAATGATAAGTAGTATACTATTCTACTATAACTATTTTGTCATTCAAAACCTCATTTAATTATTTCCAGGTGTATGACAGGAAGCACACACAAACCGACGTACCGGCAAACGTGACTGTCACAGTAAAGGAGATCCCGCACGAGGCTGTAGTCAACTCGGGGTCTGTGCGCATAGCAGACATCACAGATGAGGAGTTTATCAGGATATGGGACTACCACTCGCAGAGTCTGATGAAGAGTATGCTTGAACGTTTCAGGGACAAGATCGCCGATCTATTGAACATAAACAGGGAAAACGTTGACGTATTCAGCGTACAGTTGCGCAGGAAACATCCTCCTGTGACCGACGTTAGGTTCGCGGCGCATGGTTCACCATATTACAAACCGGTGAGTAGCAGCATTTCTTTAGATTTTCATAATAAAGACAGACGCAGTGCTCCGACTGTACTGGAATAGTAAAATAATTCAGAAAACGTGTCCTTCAAATTTACTGACATTCAAGGATTTGCCACTCAATGTCGTTGAGGTTCGATCTTGTCTTTAACCTTCAAAGTTATTTCAAGGGTAACCCCATTTTTCTGAACCATATCCTATACTTCTACTTACAAAAGGCCGAATATATTTAGATCAAATATGAATTTAATTGTCATTCTATTCACCTTGCAGCACAGCCTCAAGGACAACAACAAAGTGTTCTGATCAAAAGGAACCGACATAACAAGAAAAACTTTCTCTAAAATATACCGATTTGTTAGGTTTTGCGACTTACCAAAACTCGGGTGGTGCTTTCTTGTTTGACCTTGACGTTGACTTTCAAAAGTATCCCAAGGTAAATCCGGGTTATATCGATGGTATCCTATGCCTCTGATACCAGACGTAGTCGAATGTATATTTCGGTCAAAAATTATTTTTATATTTTCCTATTGACCTTGTCAAGGTCAAACGGTCCCGTAACCAGCATCATTACTCTTGAGATTGAATTTTAATCAAGTTTAAGTTGATTTCAGCCCCGGGAATGATAAAAATGGGAAATGGTTTGTTTAAGCATGGCCTTGAAAACTTACCCCTCTTCATATTTCTGGGTTTCAACACATATCGCAACTTTTTGCATCAAAATTCAAGAAATTCCGAAAAATTTAGCTATTTATGGCTTTCCTACCCCCCCTCCCCCCTCCGAAAGAAAGTTCTGCGTACCTGCCTGGCTGATAATTTGTAAGTCTCTAGGTGTCTTTTCTGAAAAATGCTTTTTATTTGATCATAAAAACATTATCAGATGCTTTATTCTAGTCGCTAAAACATGCGTTAACATCTCGGTTAACGTTGTGACATATCTGAATCAACATACTGAATGAAAAGAATGAAAAGTGCTTCGCGCAAACTACATGTCGTTACATTTCAATTAATAATCTTGATCACCTCGAAAGCAATAACACCATAAATTAAAAAGCATCCAGGATATGTAGTATTGATCATTTTGTTCTTATAGGTCCGACTGAACGGGATCGTCCTGATGCACCGTGAGGAGATTGAACGAGCAGTCGGCATCAACATCACCATGGTGGGCATAGACGAGTGTCTTTACGAAAACCAGATGTGCGAAGGCTCGTGTACGAACACGCTGGACATCAGCGCCCTTCCTTACATGGTCAACGCCAACAAAACGGCGTTGGTTGGAGTCAGAGTAGATGTCCTTGCGGAATGTACCTGTGGGGCTAGGAATTTCAGCAAAGAGGAAAACTGCAGGAACACGCCATGTTATAATGGCGGAAGGTGTGTGGAGACTAGGTAAGTCGAACCATGTCTGTCTAAGATCCAAGGTCATTGAATTCTTCGTGTTCGCTTTGTGTGACCAGTATAGATTTTGTAATTATTTTCATATACTGCTTATAATTACTGTTCATGTATCATTTACAGGTATTCATTGTCCTGCTCATGTCCTGCTGGCTACAACGGTCCTAGATGTCAACAAACATCAAGGAGTTTTCGAGGCAATGGGTGGGCCTGGTATCCAGCTCTGGAGATGTGTGATAAGTCACACCTCCATTTCGAATTCATAACTAGAAAAACTGATGGCCTGCTATTGTACAATGGACCAATCGTTCCTCCAGAAAAAGATGAGGTTATGGTAAGCACTCCATCCTAAAATCTTTGCTATTTCCTAAGCACAAATGAACCATGGTTAATTTACCGGAATAACCGTCTTGGATCTTGCACTTTGTACCAAAATGTGACGAAATCGAATTTGCAAGTTGGTGTGTCCCCATTGCATATCTATGTATACGGCGTGTCATATTGTTGAGTCCTACCCAACATTATCTCTCCAGTATCTATGGTGACAGCATCATGACTGCATCAGATTCCCAAACCCCATATTCTGCATCATGTCTTGTCCCATACCCGACTCCATTACTTGTCGCAGACTCTGCCCTATATCCCACATCATGCGCCTCTCCATGTGTTAAGTACATTTTAAGACATCTGTTTATGTTCATTCCAAATTGTTACAGGTATCTGACTATATAGCAGTTGAGTTGGAAAGAGGTTATCCAAGACTGTTGTTAGACTTCGGCTCTGGGACTTTAGAACTCAGGGTGAAAACGAAGAAAACTTTGGATGATGGGGAGTGGCATCGCTTAGATATCTTCTGGGATACTGAAAATGTGAGACTGGTGGTAGACTATTGTAAATCGGCGGATATATCTGAGGTAAGCTATCTCGAATAATGCATTTACAATTCCCATATTTTTTGCAGCTTTCAAAGCACCTTAGTAAAGCTTGAAGAACGTCGTGTTGATTTTATGCGACTTTACATATTAAGTATTGAAAAGAAGTAAAACCACGATATGTCTAAATGGAAAAATAAAGTACTACAAGCTACAAGTTATAGGCAGTAGGAAATGTAATTGGACTGATAATTTAGTAGCTTAAGTTAGAAAGTTCAGTTAATACTCCAATATAATCGGTGGAGGGAGAAATACTTACTAGCAGAAGGTCAAACATCTTGTGTCCAATATAGTGCCTTGTAAACTAACAAATATATAACCTTGATATTTCGATCTTTGTTTAAATCGTTTGTTCTTCTCCACTATCTTTGAACCGATCAGTAGTTTTGCGAAAGCTGCAAGGCTGTAGGATGAATGGCCTTATATATGATGTTGAAATAATATGTGCTCGAAAACAGATAAACTCCTCTATCCATATACCTAAACTCATACCTTTGATCTGTCCTTTCAGATGGAGGACGGCACTCCCCCCGAATTCGACGACAGCAGCTGTCAAGCGCAAGGCACCATCCCTCCTTTCAACGAGTACCTGAACGTGAACGCCCCCCTTCAACTTGGTGGGCTATACGTAGAGCAATTCGACCCCACTCACTACCATTGGCAGTACATGCCTGTGGGAAAGTCCTTCGATGGTTGCATAAGGAACCTCTTCCACAATTCGAAGTTGTATGACCTGGCTCATCCAGGGCTATCCAGGCACAGTGTTCCCGGCTGTCCGCAAACAGAAGAAGTATGCGGGAGATCAGATGCTACGTCCAGATGTTGGGAGCACGGCACCTGCATCGGGAGCTTCAACGAAGCCAAGTGTCAGTGTCAGCCAGGGTATGTATTTTGCGAGCAAATGTTCCATATATTTTCAAGTGTTTGCTGTTTATGGTCTGTATACCTCTTCGGTGAAGTTGTAGTTGTCTAGAGATTGCGAGAGAGGATCGTGATCTGACATGTGATGTGTCAAAGCGAGAGCACAGGACGCGTAATCGCTGCTGGTTATCGATCTCGCTTTGCTACATGGATCTATGCCTGCTGATAAATACTGTATGGGGAACTACGCTGTATATCAAAAATTAATTACACTGAATCACATTTGATTTTGGACATGAATAGGATGTTAACTTTTAGTTGTTGGTGTTCACGAAAATGGTAAAAATCTGTAAAAAATATATCTCTTCGGATTTTTAACTTGATGTGATTCTTCCACCAATAAGTTGTGATATTATTTAAAAAAATACCAATCATATAATAGGATGAGATGCTATACGATATGTCAAAACTGACGTATCGTGTAGCGAAATTTGAATAATTTTTTTGTGTATTTCCCTTTTTGTCCAATGAGTTGTTTAATTATTAGGTGGATTTTCTTCACAATTCTTAGTAGCCTAAAACGTTTTGTAAAGTACAATACTTTATTATATAATGAAAAGTATTCCGAAGCAATGTTATCTCCCAATAATAAAGGCTATCATTATTAGATGCAATCCTTTTTGATCCATCAATCACCTTGATAGTGCTCCAACAGCAACCCAACTCACAGAAATAATGATCTTGGACATTGGGATATATTAACTTTTTATAATCGATGCATCACCGCCAATCTACTTGATTTCAAAATGTATTCCAACTTAATAGCCTTTGTTGCATTTCGTCATGCTGAATAGCGTCATCTATACCAACCATATCCTTCTGTTTGCCTTACTAGCCCTCGTCCGTCATACAGATTCTTCTTGTTCATGTACAAATCTTCCCTAACATATCAATGACTGTGATAAAGTCATTTCAACACTATTCTCGAATATAGCCATAACCAAATGTTTTTTGTTTTTTAGGTTCACAGGTCCAGCATGCACAGTCCCCACGATCCCCACTTCTTTCAAACCGCAATCCTACGTGAAATACGCTCTGAGCTTCGAACCAGATCGCTTTTCTACTCAGATCCAACTGCGGTTCCGAACGAGGGAGGAACACGGAGAGCTTTTCAGGGTATCCGACCAACACAACAGGGAATACGCCATCATAGAAATCAAAGACTCCCGACTCTACTTTCGGTATAACCTCAATTCGTTGAGGACGGAGGAGAAAGACATTTGGTTGAGTGCGGTACCCGTGGATGATGGTCAATGGCATGTGGCTAGAGTTAGCAGGTGAGCATAAACTTTCTCTTTCCTTTTTGCGTCAGCACTCAAAGTGAGTCCTGCATTGAGGGTCCTCCCTCAGTTTGTCTAGTCGCTAATTGAATGCTCCAGTTTTCAGGTTATCAAGATCGTGTTGAGGCATTTACCTTCTAAAATAGAAAATGTATTGATAGACGCTCCCATCTGGAAATGTTGTATCGTAATGCAAGTCACCTTATAATTAAAAAAATCTGTGAAAAAATGTATCTAGTAATATTTGAATTCACATAACCGGTACTCCGAGCCATTGCGTTAACCAATTATACCACAACACTTCGATGGCATACCGATCTATAAACATGCAGGAGAGTAATAACGGTATGATGCACTGGGCATTCAAAATTTCTAAAGTTGCATATTCAATACGAAATTAAATGTGCGGGGTGTTAGTTATATGGTCACATTGGAGAATAATTTAAAAAAATGTATGATGAGCTTAACCGTGGGCAAAAATCAAGCTAGCGTCATTGTTGATCTAGCATCAAAAACTATAAAAATAATAATTTTCAGTTATTTTTTTTACTTTATTTTTTTATAATTTTCCTTTATTTTTTTATTATTTGTTTTTTCATTCTGTTTATGGATATTATGGAAAGTCTACACTGTATGAATTGTTGCAGGTATGGTTCTGCAGCTGCTCTGGAGCTAGACGGAGGCGAAGGGAGAAGATACAACGAAACTTTCAATTTTGCTGGACATCAGTGGTTGATCGTGGATAAACAAGAGGGAGTGTACGCAGGAGGTAAAGCTGAATACACTGGAGTGCGAACGTTCGAAGTTTACGCTGATTACCAGAAAGGTGAGTGAACAATCTTTCAGATAATTTATTTTGTATAAACGGATATTCTCGTCTTAGCAATTAACTTTACCGCATTGCCACATCTTCTCGGTAGACGTCAGTGGACTAATCAAATAATTTCGAGGCATTTTCACTCAATTTCAATATTTCAGCGACGGACGGATTTAATTGTTTATATGGAAGCAAACATAAATTAAAGACATCCAATTGTCATTCGGAACACTTTTAAGACTACAAGCCTATTACTTTTATTCAAACTTAATTTTAAATCAGCACTCTCCGCTGGTCCCCTAAGGTTCCTATTGACGAGGAAAATGGATTGAAGTGCTGAAAAAATTAACTAGAATGTAGCTTTTTCTATGATGAGTATGGAAAAAAATATAATGTATTAAAAGGTAAGCAAACAAATGATAATTTCGACTAATTTTAAGAATTATTGGTGTGTAAAAAAAAATGTTCATCTTACCTACCTTTTGTTTCACAGCCAAATTGCTATATTTTTCTTTGTTGGAAATTTATACAAATTTTGTTGCGGCATTATATTAAAACGACGTTTCTGTTGCATGCCGGATCAACCTGCTAAGAGATTGTTTTCATCCTTTCAACAGAACGAAAACTTTCAAAAAACAGTATCTTGAGGTCAACATTTTGGAGCATGGTCTTATTTCCTTTTAAGTTTGAATGAAATGAGGGTTTTTAGTATATGATCATTCCTTAACTCCAAGAATTACCACTTTCTCATATTAAAAACTGAAATGAAGATGTTTGGTGCTGTGAATAAAACTGAAATTGAAGGTTCAAAACAGGAATAGTTCTACAGTGGCAATTGTTTTCCCGGAATGTTGAATAAATTGATATGGACAGGAAAGTTACTGCCACATTTCATACCTCTATGAAATTCCTCGTTATATTTTGAAGTTTACGAAATTGAAACTTGAAGGAAATTCCTACGAAACTTTCTAATACAAAGCTTCCCTCCCTTTTCCAGAATGAACTCGTAAGACTTCAACTCTGTACAATTAAATGTAGATGTAATCATTTTCAGCATTTTGTCCCACAGAGCTGAAGAAGAATTTCTACCAATCCATTCATCATCCTCCTTCATCCCTAAAACAAAGTGTTAGCTCCCTAGACTGCAAAAGCTCAATTCAAGCAACCGCAGCTATAAGAGTTTGGTATCTGCAATTATTTGTTTGCTTCTCAGCTTCCATTCATTGAGTAAAAAAGCCGCTTTTGTTGAAAAAAGTACATAGATTCGAATCCTAGAATTAAGATTTTTTTGACGTCGTCTGGAGAAATCCGATCACCATGAAGTCACTCTCTTTTTTTATTTCATCGCCCCTAGGGATATTTGAGTTGAATGAAAGTTATTCGATATGAGGTAATTGGATATACGATGAGATTTCAGAGTTTCAATAAAATTATGTGACACTTAGCCTCGGATCTAGGTGAGGCACTTGCTTCAAGCAACAAAAGTGGAAGGGCCCCAAATTCACAACTCCTAAGGGTAAAACAAGCAGCAGAAAAGCGCAAACACTTTTATGCTGTTAAAAATCGTCAGCTTTTGGGATATGAAGAGCGCCTAACATGTGTTGATTGGGCTTGTTGTGCGCATGACCAGCAGTCACTGACTGAGATTGAACAGTGCGGTGATGAAGTATATATTGTAATCATATAAATCTATAGTAGATCTTTGACTTGAATATTATTGTGTTACAGTGCCAGTAATTTTTTTAATTATTTTTCAGGATGTCTGGACGATATCCGGTTAGAGGGCAAGCACCTCCCTCTCCCTCCTGCCATGAACGGCACACAGTGGGGCCAGGCTACGATGGCGAGGAACCTGGAACGGGGCTGCCCGTCCAACAAGCCATGCGCAAACGTCATCTGTCCAGATCCGTTCGAATGTGTCGATCTTTGGAACGACTACGAGTGCACGTGAGTTAAAAAAATTTTTGTTGCATGCTAAACAGTTTTCAGTCAGTATAAGCAATTGAAGGTATAATGTGGCCTTAATTAATCGGATGATCCAATACGCAAAAGTTTTTCCAAGCAACGTCGAAAATGTTTTGGTATGTAGTCATTTAATTGGAGATTCATCGGTCCGTGTTTCGCATTTACCACAAACGACCTCAAAACGTTCAGCTCATAGTAAATGTCATGTTTCATTTTAAAGATTTCAATAAGGGATAATATTTCGACAGATTGCTTGGATCCATGTCAAAAGCCTAACTCTAGCTTTACGCATATTTCGAGTTGCGAAAAGGGTTTGAAAATATTTTTTATTGCGATTGTCTCGAAAGCAGTAACTAACAAAACTAATATGTGAATATTTTCTCATCAGATTTAGTGTTTTACTGTTCAGTTTTATTTTTTGTGATGTCATATTGTTGGAAATAAAATATTCCTGAAGATAGTTTGGAAAGAAGGAACAGAAACGTTGAAAATATTTGTTTTATTTAATTAGACCTTATGTCATTAGCAAATATACATTTGTCATTAAAAAGTCGAATAATTTTTATATGCTTTTTTTTAATTTCTAAAAAATAGCGAAAAAGAATCCTCAGTGATACCGAAATTTCTTCACAACAAATCATCTCGATAAGAGGTGTGCTTTATGAAATATCAAAACATACGAGAATAAACAAATTATCATCAATAATAAAACTAGGTAATATACCTTTTCAGTGATTAATTAACTTTTTATTTTGACCTTCGCAATCCATATATTAATCAGCTGGAATACCTGCGCCGAAAAATGAAGGACCTCAAGCCACAAGGGCTTACCTTTGATATTTCCACCCTTGCTGCTGAGTCTACACATTATCGTAATCAAACTAGGATTATATTTGCTCTCGCATTTCTAATTAAAACATCAACCGCTAACATTCCTCATAATATGACAAACTTTCGTCTCTGAAGCTTACAGAGAAAACCACTTTTTCTCCGAGAACCTTTTCACACAGAAACTTCAATATTTGTATGTTTAGTTTTATTCATTTCGTTTCCTTTACGTTTTCCGTCCTTTTAGTATGGGAAGCAGTGAGCATATTTTGCATATAGCAAATTTATTTTATCATGACCTGGTTGAGTCATACAAAGATTGTTCACTGCCAACATACTAAATATCTAGCACATAAGATAATCTTATGGAAGACTACAGGCAAGGAATATTCAAAATGCAATTTTGGAGTGAGATGAATCCAGAAAAAATATGTGCGAATGGGACTTGAACCCATGTCTACAGCATTTCCCAGCATTTGAGTGAGAGAGAAACACAGAGAGATGGCGCTAGCAAAAACGTACCTTAACAAGACGACTTGGACCATCTAGACATGGGTTGGAGTCCGGTCAGCACCTAAAATGTTTCTAGGTTTTCTCACTGAAATATTTTGCCTTTAATCTCCCCTTCCTATAAAATAGTCATGTTGAAGGAGTAGTCTTTTATATAACACGGCAAATTATTTTATTTGCTAAGGCACTGAGTTATATATTTTCCTATTTGTTGTAGGTGCTATGTTTGATTGCAAGTTTGGCTATTTTTTGTTAATTATGCTTTTTTCAGCTTTGGCTTTTAGTTAGAATTTACTAACATAAGATGAATCGTCTCCAGATGCTTTAATAGCAATGTAGGAAATTAAATATACTGCGTATAACTCTAATTATGATTACATATTGGATGAGAAAGGTGACTGCGATTTTTTTTTTAACAAAAATTTGCTATCGGTGTTTTCTGTTAGTAAAAATCATCTCTTCAAAAAATATTTAGAGGATATATTCGATGAACTTTAAACCTAATGTCGTCTACCCATATTGGTGTGCGTTGTTAAAAATTAACAAATAATTATTTGAAAAGTTGCCTAGATGGGTAAGCATGATATTAACAATTCTTTCTCTTAACTGTTTGTGAAACCAATTGGTTTACAGACAAACGTTCAAATGCAAGTAGTAATGGGAACGCCAAGCCTGGCAAGTAGGCCACCTTTAGCCTTTTTTGCCGTTCAAATGCAATTTTGCGTATCAAATAATATGTATAATCAATTGGTCAAGAGTTTCAGTGATCGCTGCTGTAGCTGTTGGATGTAGAATGTAGTCCGAACAGTGGAATAAAAATATGACCTCATAACGATTTTGATGGAGTTTCTAAAATATACACGATCGAAGATAACTATGATTTAGGGCTCTGAGAACCATAAACAAATCTAGACAGTTTTGCAAACACCCTGAATGTCAGTCTGAAAATTCGAGATAAATTATGACCTAATTAAATATGTGTTTCTATAGATAGGATATTTACTGAAATGTCAAACCACTTGACATTATTTTCAATAGTAACATGTGCATTGCCTTCACTGACAGTTCCAAAATTAAGAGAAATGGCGTATTAAAATATCAACTATGCATGTATTACCGCAGTTTAGTAAAACCAATGCACAGACCGAACCACAGCCTACTATGCTTCCATCCGAGTGATTTACAGTCGGCCTTCGAAGTTAGAACCGCGCGAGTATGTCCCATATATCACTATTTTATTGAAGGATTTTCTATGTCCACCCACGTTAAATCATTCCAACATTTTTCGCTCGTTTTAATAACTCGAATACAGAACATCCCCAATTGGAACGTCGATAGTTGTGATGAGAATCTACAGAGAGGGACTGAAATATATGCATGTAATAAATTATAGTTTAACAAAACTAAAAAACGTGCTTTGATTGTTAATCGAACTAAAGAGTAAAAATTATTCTTAATGTTAGAATAAAATGATTAACATGAAAATGAATGTCATTGTGACAAAATCGGTGGATGCAAGTCAAGCTAATAATAGCGTGTTAAGAATGAATATTAAATGCCATTCGTATTATCACTTTTTAAACATATTGCTTCAAGAACTGGTAAAAAATGTAATTAAATTGTTAATTCGTATATTCACTTCTAAACGTAATACTTTATAGAAATGAACAATGAGCCAAACTCGTTTAACTATTGTAGTATCATCGATCCTTGAATAATGTGCAAAATTTAAAATCAATCTGACGTTTTGAAGTGGGTGGACATAGTTTTCTAAAAAACCGTTACACGTGAAGTCAATGAAAGCATGTTAAAACGGCAACAAGTCTGGTGGTGCAAAGAAACGATCTTGTACCTCTGATTTTAACATCCATGAAGATGCTAAAAGTAAAGGAAAGATTTATAGGCACTACGTTAAAAATGAACAAATAACCATAAACTGTATACTGTCTACTATCCCATAAGGTCCACAGTAGGTATAAGTCATGTTTATACTAACAATAAGTATATCATTTGAATACTAAAACTAAATTAAACTTTTCCTTATAACTAAATTAAACTCTTTTGGAAGTCTAGTCTCACCTCATAGTACTGAATAAATACTATAAAGTAACATTGAATCATCATCGTTCAGTTAAAATGATAATAATGAATAGGTCTGCTTGTTGTGATTACAGCTCCTTGAGCTCATTTTTGATTGATTAGTAATACAATTCAAATTATTAATGGTGTACAGGTCCATATCATATGACAGGATAGGATTTTTCTAATAACTGAATTAAACTCTGCTAAAATACTGGTCCCAATTTGTAGAGTACAATTAAATTTATTCAAATATGATTTAGTCGCCACGCAGAGAGAGAAAGAGGGATTTGCTTCATGTAACGAAATCCTATTATCTTCTGGAGACGATTTATCATCTTTCATTTTGTCTTACTGTAGATAGTTGAGAGCTTATCAATTTTAATTTAATATAACATTCTTAGTGCGCTCTGGAATTTTCATGGAAGTATTGCTATTAGGTTGCTGATTCCATACATAGAATCATCATTATGAAAATCATATTTATATTCTGTCTTCTGCTAAGTTGGGAGCTTCGAGCAACCAATTTCTGAAGCAAATTTAATATGCACAGCTCATCTTGCTTGAAGGTATAATAAAATGTCTTGTATGCCGTTTCCACATACATACACGCTGTGATAGGTGAAAGTATTTTATATTACCCCAAATAATAAGCTAGCTTTTTGAGACTATTTTGTGGATATTTGCAGCAATTGGCAATATTGATGCCAAGTATTGACCCCATACTAGTGATTAATGTAACTTCTAGGCCTGAAAATGTCAAATCAAAGAGCACAAAAATTATACAGCCAAATGAGAAACGACCGAATCAGCACTCACTGAACACGTTTGAGAAACAGGTCATAGAGTGACATTTGACTGTGACCCAGTTCGGTTGAGTATGCTTGGAGAAAAGGTCTAGTCAGTGTTCTCCAAACTTTTAGATGCACCATAAGTTTTTATCCAGGTTTCCTTGTATGATGGTGCATTGTGTCTTGTATTTGATTTATCGACAATGCAAATGCATCATTCATTGTATTTCGCACTATGGTACAACCCTACTCTGTTTACCAGTTCACCCTACATTAAATGATTGCCTGAAACTTCATTTCTAAAAAAAATGTCCTATTTTTCCAGCATATATTCATGGATTTGTGAAGACTCGCCTCACAGTAATACATTTACCACTTGGTTGAATTCTTTATAAAACGTCTAAGTGCAGCACTTTTCATTTTCCCTTGAACCTAGCCTGTCCAAAACGTGGTTATTACCGTAACCATTAAATAAGCAATGCAGATGGTGCTTCATAGCCAAATCGGATTAAAGCTTAAAGATGTAAGTTGGCTAATGCTCCGATAATACCTGTTGGATTTGTGCTTCACATATACGAAGGTATGTGCATGCAGTAACTTGCCAGGATTATACAAATTCAGATTAATGGCTCTTAATAAAAGGCGATGGGACTAATGGAAACAAATATTGATTTTCGTGGATTATATAAACCCAAGCAAGCTCGAATGAGAAATATGTGATTTAATTAATATAACTATATAGGTAAGGTTGAAATTTCCTCTGAGGTCAAAAACAGTAGAAATAAGTTGGATACAGCAAAGACCCTGTATGATTTTATCCGTCAATATTCCATATTCTCTGCTGAACAAAAAAGTTTCTGTGCGATATTGGAAAAGTTGGCCTTGCATTTTATAAGTTAAACTCAACAGTTGCCATACTGTTTATATATATTATTATAGTATAAATAGATTTCTCTATGCCCTTTTTTCGATTGAACATACTCGTACTTACCTAGATTTTAAAAAGAAACTTCATCGCTCTAAAGTATTTGGAATAAAATATTGATAGTGAAACGCTAGTATTTTCTATTGTTTGAATTAACTTCGCTCCTTTTCAGAACTTTGGTTGAATCGTTTCAATGCGCTCAAAAATTTACACTATTTACATACATTTATTACCGTTCAAGTTGTGTGATTGATTGCATAATTATTTACCCATTTAGTTCATAGATTTCAAAAGGGATCTATTATACCCCACTTTCCTCTATAACATGTTTGAATCCTAAGCGAATTATCTAATCAAATGTTTTATATTTTGATGATTATGTAAATGGAGCTGTTGTTTAGTTTTGTATTTGCTTTGCATCTTTTGTTCATTATTCTAAAGTCATATGTGTCAATATGCCGCAAAAATTTTTTCAGTTCATTAAAATCATATTATGTCTGTCAAGCTGCAACCAGAAAGCAATACTTCTGTGAAAAGTGATTTTTCTGACAGATGATCCTTAGATGCAATAAATATTTTGAGCAGTAGTAAATTTCTGATACATCTACCTATACGAAATAAAATGCTTTTAAAATTTTTCTTATCCACATGAACTATAGACGGTGGTTGTACGATAAAAATTTTCCATTTTATAATTCTCATCATTTAATTCCACAACAAGTAAAAGTATCACTAATCCCAGAATAACTTTTAAAACAAAGAGCCTAAAAAATAACATTATACGTATAGTCATATATGCTTCATCGAGAGCACAATTCAAGACTCACAACACCGAAAATAATCGTGAAACAAATGGACCCTTAATGGAAATATTATATGTTGTTCTATATAAAATGCTACTTTCTCTCTGTAGAGTATTCTACGAAGTATGCCCTCTTCAAGGCTCAAGCATTTTTGTTATGTTATGTCCGAATGGGGATTAAAACACTATGTGTATCAGTTTTTGCTGCTGGCTTACAATGAAATTCAGGTACAGCAAAGTTACCGATCAGTATTCCTATATACAGATTGCTATTCTACTGCCCTGATTTAATTATTTATGTATGGTAACTGTCACTAATCGAGATAACGTTCAACGTTATCGCAGAATGTGACAATATCGCAATGTACCATCCTATAAATAAACAAACCATGCCACCTCGTTTTCTCTTGAAATAAAATCCATCAACAATACCGAAAACAATGATATAGTTAAAATCACATTGTTCCTATCATAGTGTAATAGATTTTTTTTTCAAAATCATTATATAGACATATCGTAGAAATCAATTTATTAAATTATAAATAATGTATGCTAACAACAGTTAAATTAACAACAGATTATATGGTCTTTGTATAGATTTGTTTATAAATAATCTCATAGATATTTCCAAATGTGATGTAGCTACTTTTTGTAATGAATATTTGTGCTTCAAAGATTATTTGTTAATAATGTTTCAAACGATATTACTAACAGAATTTACAAAGAATAGCTCAAAATACAGGGGATTAGAATCGTAGAAATGTGTGAGCAACACTGTTCAGTTACTAAAGAATGAAGGTTATGGTTGTTTTGCAATGAAAATAAGATTTTGTTTTTAAATGGTTCAAAATAACATCACAAATTAATGACATATCTAGTTTGAAAAGTTGTGGGTCCATCAACAGGAAAAATATTGAATTATCTCCTGTTTTTCTTGACATTGTTCAGATGAAGCTTCTCAGATAAATGATAGGTTGAGCTTATGTTGTTCTTTTTCGAATTTGTTTAAAAATGCCTTTCCGAATCAACAGCCCATATGAGTTGCTACTGCATTCTATACATTGACAATAAAAAAATACATCATAACCAAAACCAAATAGTGTTATCAAATTTAACAGACTGAATCAAAAGATATCGATCTTGGGGTAGGTATTAACAAAAAGTATCCATCAATTTCAGCAACTTGGTTATGTACCGATAATTTTTTAGAACCGAGAAAATGGTAATATGATGATATCAAGAAAAATATATTCGATAACAGTGTGGTCAACTATAGAAATTACCAGATTTTATTAAACAATCATCGAATGTGTCAGTCATTAAAAAAAGAGCTATGCACTATGTGAAAGTTTCAATTGTTTTCATCAACGTATTTTGTTCATATGGAAAATTAACATATATAATGTTTTATATGATACTAGATAAGTCTAGCTCAACATTAAGTATATTTTCTGTCAAACATACATTTTATATCTTATGTTTTAAAATGAAAAATGTATTGTACGTAAAATAATAAATATTCACTATTACCGAAAGAATATACCGCCCCCACTTTTCAAACTACGCACCTGGAGGTTACTATCTTATGTTATTTTGAATAATTAGAAAAAAAGAGAAACTTAATCACCTCACAAGACAACCATCTCATTCCACCCACTACCTGGACTAGAACCATGAGTGTCTCCCTAATCACGCCCACATTCCAACTGTCAAACTCCCCAACCTAACCTCAATCGCTCGCTAACGATCTGACGCGCGCATGCGCCACGCAGTTGCGGAGAGGGCCGAGCTATGTCGCCGGACAGCAAAGACTGCGTGGACAAGGACGAGTGCCTGGACCTGCCCTGTCTGAACGGCGGCAGGTGCGTCAACCTGGAGCCGAGGCTGCGGTACCGCTGCGATTGCCCGGACGGCTTCTGGGGGGAGAACTGCGAGCTGGTGCAGGAGGGGCAAACGCTCAAACTCAGCATGGGCGCGCTCGCCGCCATTCTCGTCTGTCTGCTCATCATACTCAGTGAGCCGTCATTTATGCGGTCATTATTGAAGCACTAGAAATGTAGAGGAAACTCGACCATTATGCTTTCAGTCTTGATGCTAACAAAAGATATTCTAGTTGAACATTTCTATGTTACTTAACGAGCAATAAGGGTCGAGTAAACCTACGTTACTAGTGCTATAGTCGCTATAGAGCAAATACTATGTCGTTGTTTTCATTACACTAATATCACTCGCTACACAGTAATATAACGAAATCAAAGAATGGGATGTTTAAACTTTCATGTAAAAACAACAAAACAAATGATGCTCCAAATTAATACTGTGATATCTTTTAAAGCCTCCAAAGAGTTGTGTATAGTATTTTTTCAGTTTCCAATACTACCCTGTTACAAATTTAATATGAATTCATTAGCCTGATCGATATCTATAGTTATGTTTCTTCCATCCTCTCATATTTAGCTTCTCACATATCGTCATCGCTGGCTACCCTACTATTCTATTGAAATTTCTTCCTCCTTGCATATAGATTGTTTGATCTTAGCAATCATCAAAAACGATTATATTAAATCCATTCTGTAGCCTGGAATAACTCCTTTCGCTGGCTCCTTAACATTAGTGATATGTTTCTTTTGATAGGAAAATGAGCCAAAACTGATTAACTTACTTTCAAAACACATGGTGAAAAATACAGCAGTAGGAAGACTCTATGACACTAATATGATATGCTCTAAAACTCCCCTTAGCATATCTACAAAAAATTCCTAATAGGAAAGTAGTAAGTGTTGCTGCTATATGGCTATCTTCCAGTAGAAGTGGAATATTTTGAAGATGAAGAATAGTATCCCAAAAATTTCAACTCGACTATCAATCATGATTGGGTGCACTAAATCGAACATGATCCCATTGTGATGCACATCTGGGAGCACATGTGGACAATAAAGTAAGTGGAAGCTTTCAAAGCGTTAAATCCATCTACGATCGATAGGCACAAAATGGCTGTAGCTATGCTAACGTCCGCATATTTTATGTCCATTGACCGGTGTAAAATAACCTGGATTAGTCGCTTGGACTGATAATCCTATACGTGGGCTTGTTAGTTAGATTCCTGATTATAAACTATTCTCTAGTATTCCAAAATTCTAAATGTTCGTTATTGTGTAATGTAGATAAAATTAGCAAAAGGAAACGTTGAAAATGCCTAACCGGTCTAGTACCTAAAATTTTTGAATAATCTTTGTAACTTTTGAAAGTGACAGGAACATTCAGCTATGTGAATGACTTAATGATGATGAGATACAAAATATACATTATAGGACTTAAAACCAGTGAACTGGCACAACATCGGTCGACTGAATAAGTGTATATTCTTATAATTTTTTCAACTGAAAAAAGACAAGACCAAGAGGTCAAAACTTGTTGGCAGCAAATCTCCAAAGCGATTTTCATATATGTTACCCTTTATCGAATTAGAGACACGGTGATCAGAAATAAAACAGCGACTTGGTATTTTTGCTCTATAAAACTTAAAGGTACATGAAATTCGCTATCAGCACTTACATAATGCATGCGCATGTCGCGTATCACACAACTGTAGTTTGGCTAGTTTTGTTTGCATATTTGCATGCTTTCTTATATAATAACAATCAGTATTACCAACAAAAATTCAGTGCCAAAGCAACCAGTCTTCATCTCATGGTGAGTAAGTAGTTTTTCTCTGTTCCACTATTTTAGATGTTACAGATCACATAAAACTACTTATAACACTGCGCGGTTCATCTCATTACCATACTCATGTATTCACAGATATTTCAAACTCCCTACATCCATCCCATATACCTTACAACACTATTTATTTGTTCCATCTTTCAACGCATCTAACAATGCAGTATATTCGAATAAAGCTCTTATGTATTATTTATTTATACAATTGCTCTTGGAAGAGAAATTTTCTTACAATTGAGAAGGAAAATAGCAAAACTTTCATTCATTACACATTTTAGTTTGCAAGTCTTCAAATTTCGTTTTGTTAAAGTAGAAACGTTTCGGAATCAACTTAATATATCGATTATAAAGTTGCAAAATGTAATATAAAATCGTTTGATAACGTGCCATTATTTTGGATTGGACACTCGTCATACTGAAGAGATCATTCGGTTACCTCTCCAAGAAAGCTCAGATCCCTCGCTCAACGCTTAGGTGAAGTTCACAGAAATGCGACACTTATCTTACTATAATTTGGTCCCCCTTCTCCATCTCATACACTGCCAGACACAAAACCGTTAACACCTAGCCGTTATGTATGTGTACGTTAGATGTCAGTCAGGCTACAAGTATCAGGAGAGCACGTGCGTGAACGAGAACGAGTGCATGTGGCTTCCGTGCACCAATGGCGGCATTTGCCGGGACTACGAGCCCCCGCTGAGGTACGAGTGCGCCTGCCCGCCCGGCTACACGGGGGGCCACTGCGAGCTGGAACTCGCCTCGGCGGGCGCCATCATGCCTTCCAGGGATTTTATTTTGGCTGTTATCGTGTGTCTGTTGTGCTTGTTGGGTAAGTATATGTTAGGAAACCCAAACAAGTTGAGTTTATTGGGATAACGGGTTGTGGTTATATACTCGGATACGGATACGTTGATAAGGCAAAATTGCTATCGTGAGCGGCATACAGCGAAATGTACCAAATTAATCTTTGTAGGTTAAATTTTCAGACAGATCAACTGAAATAAAGTAATTACTTTGAAAACTATTCGTAAATAGCTCTTGCACTCTGTGGAAGTTTTCTTAGAAACGGCATGTACAATATTATCTCTAAAACCTAAAAAAGCACACTACTGTAATGAGTATCTCAGAAAGATCATTCAAAATTTATGTGTCATACGTGGTCATAGTAATAGCCAGATTAATCAGATAAGTAAACCTTCTACATTATCAACGTATCGGTATCTGGGTATATCATAGTTTATTGGATGAGCATATCTTGGGCTTGAACTGATTTGTATTAACTGTGATACATACATATCATTAACCCAAAAATCAAGCCGCAAGCCAAATAATCTGTAAGTGAGTAATAATTGATATATCAACGTTATATTTATTTCACTATCTAGATGTGCACTTTCTATCGTTAACAAAATAGCACGCAGTTAAAGTTGACTGTTATTTGAAAGTATCTATATTATATTTTAAGCCTTTTGTCATCTATGAAAATTAATTATTTTGAATAACAGCCAACTGATGTACGAAGCTTACTATGAGGTGGCCAAAACTATGGAAAAGACTTGTACTCAAACGTTTATTACTTTTCCACTGCTGAAATGACTTTAAAGATCCAACATAAGTGAATTTTGTTATATCTACATGTCTCATTTTGTAAAACTCGCAAGTAATGATAAAATCCTTCATGATTTTGGCTACTACAGTACATTGCACTAATGTAGTGGATTCATTCACAGTCTATTCCTGTGTGAATTCGGGGGAGAGCATGCCATGAAATATGATAACTTTTATCTTTTGACATTATGCACAACTGAGCAGTTTGGTATACAGTCATCAGGAAACGATATTGTATGAAATTGAATATGGTCATGAAGTACTGATAATATTTCGTGTATTTGCAATCTCTCCCGGCGTTTTGCGCACAGTTTATGTTGCGAAATTTGATATAGCTAGATAAGGGTAGTTCAATGATGAAATTCGTCCAATAGCATGCATTGTTTTCTATGTTTGATTCATAGCATCACGACAGAAATTTGAAAACGATTCATCCTATACTTTTTTTTATTAGAAATACTGAAATGTCAATATTCGGAGTCATTTCATATAAGAAATTCAATTTCTTCTTATTCAAACTCAATCATTCTTTTTCTGTCATATTTTTTCTGAAGCCACTGTTCATCTTTAATCTTCATTTGAAATGAAATTAAATGGACATGTTTCTCTAGATGGTGAAGGACTGTCACTATAGTACACTCACAGTGCCGCAGTATTGATTGATAGCTTCCTTCGTTTTACAGCAACATAAAATTAGATTTCCTATTGACTTACTCTTACATTAGTTGTATCAATATACATATGTAGGCTTTTGCCCGCTTCGAATAAATTATTGGCTTTAAAATGTAGTCATATGTTCAATAGCTGATGTATAGCTGCAAAAATATGAGCAAATTAGATAAACTTTTCTCAGCAATATCACCACAAGGTGACGCTGTATTGTACTTAACCGCAGACAGTGAAATTTCCCTCATATTTCAAGTCGAATCAGCTTAACGCTAGACCTCTTAAGGCAAATACCAATTTGCATACAGTTTATCTTGAAGCGAGCAAATACTTAGTGGTTCCTGACTATGAATATCAAATTGGTTAAAATAGATCACATCTACACTCATTCCGATTATAATACTATAATCTATTTTGTAGTTCTGGTACTGGTATTTGTGGTGTATAACCGCAGACGCGAGGCACACATCAAGTACCCTGGACCAGATGATGACGTCAGAGAGAACATTATCAACTATGATGACGAAGGAGGCGGTGAAGATGACATGACAGCATTCGACATCACACCTTTGCAGATACCCATCGGCGTTCCTATGCCGGAGATGACTGCTCCAAAGCTTGGCTGTAAGTTTTTATGATCAAGGAAAATATTTTTACATATAACCTATTACATATTTTTCCATTCTGCTTTTTCCCACTTTAATTTGTTGAGAATATAAGGAAGCTGCTTTTTAGTTCCAGTGCTAGGGATGGGTCAAGAGACCAACGTTGGAATCTTCATCGAAGAGCATAAGAAACGGGCAGATTGCGATCCGAACGCGCCACCTTTCGATGATTTGAGGAACTACGCTTATGAAGGTGGTGGCAGTACCGCTGGATCACTTAGTTCGTTGGCCTCAGGTAACTAGTCCGCTTATTATAATTCCTTAGATGTTCTTCTATCTATCATGAAATTTAAGCCATGTATTTTAATTGAATTATGAGGTGCTTTTTCCTTTCGCTACTTTAAGATCAGCCACTAGCAAATATCTCGTGATATCAGACCTTTTCTGGATCTTTATCTTTAATAGCAATTATATTTTCAGTGTATTAGTCGATTTTGATCTCAAAAACATGATCGAAATTATTAGCAAATATAAAAAATCGCAATTTATTTTAGTAACTGATTCTGTAATATCGGAAACCTTTAACCGAATAACTTATATCTTTCAACGCATATGAATTTTCTCAAAAAAGTGATCACTTGCTTAAGCCTTTTAGTAACAACTTAATATGTAGAGAGTGAACACAGAAATGTTATGCTTGAAAACATATTTTTTTTGTTTTTCAAGGCCTACTCTGTAGCAGAACTTTGATATTGCAGAAGTTACACTCTCCAGAGATTTTTTAATAGATAGCCTCACACAAAGGTGGCCTTGAAAATCAGTAAATTGTAACCATCTGGCAACAAAGTCCTCGGTAGCTCATTCAATAATTCCAAGGCTCTCCAAAAGACTAGTTTTAAAAAAGGCTCATTAGAGGCGCTATAAGCTCGACCTGGTGAGGATGCACCCGTTGGGCTACTCTAGTCCTTGCAGTACTGGCGACTTTTGATGTTATTATGCTAGACAGCGAGGTCGAATAACTACGATGATAATATCTATGGACTAGAGACAGGTCGGCCTCCGATGTTCTAGAGTGAGGAGGTCCGTTGTGAGGTCAGGTGCATCCACTATTTGTATTGATCGTTTCTAGGTTGTGTTCGGAAGCTTAAAGAAATGCTTAGGAGCTCATTCCGAACCATGCAAGCAGTTCTCCAGAGATGGACTGAACTTGTAGAGTAGCAGTAGCTTTTCAGGAGAATACAATTTCCTGGACCGGAAGAGAAACCCAGCTTCTGGGACGCCAACTTTTTGAGGTCGGCAACAGACAGACCAGCATGCGAAGTCTTTGTCAGGGTTGTTGCCTAAGTCTTCTGCGCATTAAGCTGAAATCCATTTGTAGATCCCCATTCCACAATTCTCTCAATGTCCTCATAATGAATGCTGAATAGCAGTTCGTTGATGTACAGCATAAAGGTCTTTAGATGCTGGCCAGGTCCCTGAGAAAGCTGGATAGCTTTCTCTGGGAACTGGTTGAATAACCACTGTCAGACACACACACACAGAACAATGTATTAGCTAAATCTCCTTGATTTTAATGTAGGGTTATTCCCTAAAATTTAAGAAAGTTGTGAATGTAACCTTTTCAATTCGACCCCTCAAGTATAAGATGCAAAATCGTGGAATACAATATATCTTTTTCCTAGGAACCGACGACGAGACTCAAGAATACGACTACCTGGGCGCCTGGGGTCCGCGTTTCGATAAGCTAGCAGACATGTATGGCCCCGGCGAGGAGCCTGAACAAGACGAGGAATAAGTGGCAGAAAGCTGCCCCTACCCCCAGATGGCCCATGGTGGCGGTCAAAACACCCACGCTGCTACATTCCTCCCCAACTTGAAAACACACCCACACATCAGGCGTGGTTCAGGCGCGTGCCCCTATACAAGACTGTCTCTGCAGTCTTCGTACTATCCGGTACTACTGCAGACATAAATTATATATGTAATCGTAGAGAATTTATATACTGGGCACATTTCTATGCCGCGTTGCTCTTGCATTCAGGGTGGATAAAGAGAATGGTTCACTTGAATAGAGTAGTGATAAATGCTTGAAATATTCGGTTCTAATGGAGAAATCATTAGGCTGAAGAGAATTTGTTGAAACTAACATTGTAAGGAACAATTCAAACACCTTGAATTTCGGTCACAGCCGCGATTGTTATCGCTTACTTTGTAGCCCCGCCTGTAATTTTGGCATCAGGAAATTGTCTAGCTGTGATCGTCAGTTGCATTCAATGTATGTGGCAAAGCTGCACAACAAAAATCTACTGACTATTTTTCAGCTGGAACAATGAATTAGTAACCAACATTTCAAGTGAGCTTAAATGCGTCAGTAAAATGATGCCGCTGGCTTGGGATTAATAGAAGATATTTCTTATTACTGATAAAGTGGTTGTTGATACTACTGTGGGAATCACAAGTCCTTCTTATTCAAACAACTAACTTATTCTCTTAAACACCCTGTATATCAACAGCGTCGAGCATAACAAGAAACCGTTGAACCGTTGATCGTAGTATATTGAGATTATGGTGAATAATAGTGTACGGTTCACGTTTTAAAGTGAGGGAAGAGAACATACGCTCAGCACTTGCATGAGGTGCTCTAAGCTGATATCTTTACTATTCGAATGGTAGCATATTTCAATCTGACCAGTATACAGATCAGAAAAAGTATGTTCTGATCCTTAAGCAGCTCCGAAGAAAACGGCTTTGTCTGTGACTAGATTAGAAATCCAGTTATCTGATTTTAGTCTTGTGTCTGTAAGCAGAATTTAAAAGTATGAACCTGCTATACTAAGAAAGCGTACGATCTCAGCATGCTTAGAACTGAAAGCTCCTGAGATGAGTACTCCTACAAAACACTATGGATATACGAGTACTATGATGAACAGAAAATTGCTGATTTCTGAGTTATGCTTGACTCTGTTCATATAAGTCAAGTTGCGATATGACCTTAACCAAAGTCATTTATAAGCTCTAATTGTCGTTATTCGATATAAATATAGTAGTAAGTGATGAACTGTTGTTACTTATTTTTTAGTTTTAAGTGTATGACTGATTTGTGCCAGAACATTTAGGACGCTCCTAGGTTAAGCTTTTTTGTATGGAGGTGTAAGCTCTTAATAATAAACTCAAAATGTTAGGAATAACTCAAAAATTTAGTTAATGCATACGCTAAACTATTATATTGCTCGTCTTACCCATCGTTTCGGATTTTTATTATTAGAAGTGTAAAATATGTTCTACTACATTCCTATGTGTCGTCTGTACCTAGCTTCTGATCAGAATTATGATTCCTCAACATAAGTTGTCACATCCATTTGTTAAAAACATGCTCTTCAGCTCATCAATACGTTTCAAAAAATTATTTCGAATAAAATTTCTGTTTTATTACGCCTCCATTTATTATTTTTAAGAGCAACTTACCATAATTCAGATAGTACCATTTTCAGTACTTATGCTAAGACTTCAATACCAAAGAGAAATAATTACCTTACAAGAGACATGGAGCATAAGTCCTGAGCAATCACCCAATCCAAAGTTAATAGCGTTATTGTCACCAGATACCTTTCTTTATTGTATTGTTTACAAAGAACCTAGATTCCTTTGCTGTATAGTATTTTTTGAAAAATAAATGTTGAATTCGAAAGTGAAATCAGATGAATATCCAAATATCATCAATATATATTTCATCTGCAAGGTACCAAAAGTAGTTTTTATCAAAACAGGCAAAACACGCCATGGCCGATTTGAATTATTAGGCGATCGTATCTTAGATCATATACTTTTATTTATTAACTTAAATTGCTTCTACCTTATGAGCTTTCTGTCGCACATTCAAAAACAAATCGTACGAAGTAGGTACATAAAATAGGATTAGAAACAATTAATATTGCACAAGATGATCTCGAACAGAGCTCAATAGCTTACTGATAAACCTATATATATATATATATATATATATATATATATATATATATATATATATATATATATATATATATATATATATATTATATATATATATATATATATATAGAATATCAATCAAATGACTTCGTGATATAGTGGAGTTGAGAAATTGTGTAGGAATGACTGAGAGATTCAATCACTGTGAAATTATAACTTTTGTAACCCAAAGTAGGCACAATACCCACCCCAAGATTTATATATGACTTATAGCACATGTGAAAGAAATTGTGCGACAAAAAACTCATTGTATGTTACGTGTTTGCTTTAGTCTTAGCAGAAAACGGAAACCAAACATTGCATAGTATTATTATTTAGAAACACAGAACAGAATAAAATGGGCATTACACATGTTTGTCTCTGGAATAGATGTTCAATGTTCAGATATTGTAAATGTACGTATATGCATAGATGTAGTAATAAACTTGCCACGAACTTTTATTCTAGTCAATTCTATTTGTTCTGGACTAGGTATTCTATTAAGGAAGGGCTTATGCATGACTTTAGTTGAGGTCGACTAATCTACACTTATATTTATCGAATGCAATTGGAGATCAAATGTAACTCATTTTTCCTATGACTTTCATGGAAGCTACCAGATTCAGATTATGGTAAATCTTCTCTGATTTTTTCCATATAGTATTGCCCCCTGGTCAAAAACTGAAATAAATATATTTTGCTAGGTCAAACAAATATAGTTTTCAACTATTCCTGCTCGATATTAATGATTACAGTCTCATAGTTTGCCTATAAATTTTAGACCTGGATGATTGCTTGAATATTCCGTTTGATATAATGGTCGTAAAATAATTATGCTTTACGATTTGTAGTTGAAATAATTTGAGTAGGTTGAAACTTTCTGCAAGCACTGCTAGATTATATATATATTATATGTATTGGGGGCAGTAAAATGAGTTACTTTGTCTCACCCTCTCGTATTGCCCTATCGTTTCACCCACTGCCACTCTAACATCACATGGTACTCATCCCTAAAGAAAATCTTGATCATAGTTTTTGGTACGTTTCTGTACTTTGAGGAATGTGCCGTTGTAGATTTTCTTTCATTTTGTTTGTAAAGAGATATTCAATACATCTATCGATTGAAACGACTCAACCTCAGTAACATAATTGTTCTTATCAATTTCTGTTGATTTTATAGAGAATATAGAACAGTTATCAATATTTTTCTCTTGTTAACATAAACTGTGCTAGTTGATATCTGGAAAGAATCCAATTTTCTGATCACGTCTCAGGTTGTAGCAGTTTTGCAATACTCAACAGAACATGCGTTTTATCTAGTTCCATAAAGAAATAGTCAAGATTCGAGCATATCACCTTTACTTTCCTCTGATTGGAACTGTTCAAAATAACAAGTTGAATTGACTTTAAAAACTTGTGACATTGTTTTCATTCAAGGTACCAACTTACCTACAATAATTTCTATATGCTATATATAGTGTTGTATTGAACATCTTTAAAATGAAAATCTAACAATTATACCCTTGTAACGATGAGCCAGTATTCCTATTTAATTATAGACCAGTCGTTGTAGGTTCGAAACATACAAGGAATGGTCTGCTATGTTTTGTAGTCAGTCACTACATTTCTAGGTCAAATTACAGGTTTCTAGTTTAAGTAACCACTGCGAACAAGATGTATGATTGTGCAAATGTAAAGCGTATGAATTTATTGTGTAACTGGAGCAAGACGGATCACCTCAAGTGCTAGAGCTTTGCCTAGTGCCTGAAATGTCCAGCTTATAGGTCAGAATCATATATGCACTATTACAAAGTCTGATAGAGAGCGCAAAAACCTCAAAAATATCTACCTTAATGCACAAAACAAATGTTGTTCGAAAAATTTTGTAGTGAAATGCAAAGAAAACTTAAAACGGTAATAGTGGGGATCATATCACGCGTTTTCTCTTTGGCAGACTGAAGTTCTACCAGTTAAACTTCATTGCGGTCAGTCACTAATATATTCTAAGATCGATTATCAGATATATGGGAAGGCATAACAAATTACCAACGTATTTCAATTGATAGATTTCTGTATGCAGATAGATATGAATTTAAATCCTCTTCGTTATCAGGTACTTTTTCCGGATTTCGAATTGTTAATATATTTCTTTACCTCCTACAGATTATCAAAATGAATAATCTTTAATATCACACGTAATGGCTATCTGATCAGGTTTTGAGATTATGTGCAGCTGATAGACCGAAGCATAGTATTTTCGCACTGAAGGCACAAATTCTGGTTCGCTTGACGTACTTCATTTTGCTCTACTCTGTATATATCAAAGAGCATCGATACACGTCGTTTTTACAATGCACTGCGTAATACCATGTTGCCATATTAGACCAGTAGAGAGGTACACTGCCATCTGATTCTAATAATCATGGTACATCCAAACCATAGAAAATTTGTTTCGAGATTTGTGACCCCTCTACTGGTCTCTTTCACATCAAGAATGCTGTATATGTTGATTGTTGTTTGCTATACAGTTTGTAAACACTTCATATTCTATCATTTTATATAGATCGAATGTTTCCTAGCAACATACATACATATTGTTGAGAGTCTATCATGTATCAATCTTCAACACTTTCATGATTTTTTTAAATGTCAAGATCGAGCCTCCATGATTACATATTCATTCAAAATGAAGCAGTGAAGTTACTGACATTACACATTATTTCAGTTGAAGTAATCCTTGAATTTCGAATATTTCAGCCTTCTTGATGTATACATTATATTTAAAGGACTATCATTATTACCAGGCTCACTAGTTTTTGTGTTGTAGTTATGTATATATAGTTCACGAGCAAATTTTATGAGTGAATGGATAGAGAGTCAGTGCCAATTAATAACTTAAATGTAATAAAAAATCTTGAATGCAGTGTATTAATAATTAAGATTATGTGTTTGCACTTGTGGATTATTTGGAAAGTATATGTACTTGAAAAAAGGTATTCTTATGAAGCTCGCACCATTAAAGCGTAAGATTCAGTGGTCATTTCGATTTGTCCATGTCATTTCATCGTTCACTCACTTCCTCGTTTGAGTGATTTTCTAGTGATTTAATTTTATGAGTTTTTACTGTAAGGAATTCGCAAGTTTTATGTACCTACTTTTTTGTACATGACAAGTTTTATTTGATATTTTTATTTAAATAAACTTCCATAGGAAATGTATTTTGGTTTTTCTTAACTACCTACAACTATTCTATATTATCCCTGAGACTTCACAGTAGAGGCAGAACTCAACTAGATAACTGTACCCACTGAAACTTTTTGATTTAACAACTGAAGCTAGGGAAGGCTTGCTATAAAATCCCAGGAATGTAAATAGTCCGTAGTATAAAAAAAATCAATTGATAAAAATACTTACAATTTGAATAGCGTTAGAAATCTATATATTACAGAGCAACGTCTCTATATTTTTGTACATCATCAGCAGAAGTGTTACTGAGTGAGTTTTTACTTGTCAACTTGTCCACTTGTTTCTTGTATATCAAAAAGTCTGGGCCGTCCAAAGGTCCATAGTAAATGGGAACGCCATAGTTCGCGATTGGTTGTGCGTAAAAGCCACTCCTGTTCCTGATTATATGATTTCCACCTTTGTTTATTTCATTAAGAGCATCTACCGATTGGCTCTTCGTCAACCTAGTGCTTCCTGGTTTCCATTTGTCCTATAACGAAAACGCTATAATATATAAATGGAAAAAAATGTCCTCAAGATGGTTAAAGCTGTACTTTGTACGCATTTGTATGAGTTTATAAATGATGATTTGAATCGGAATCATTAATTCCTATAATTTCCAATCCAGGATCCCTTTTAGGTCTGAGTTCGAAACCAAAGTCCTCTTCATCGGTGGAAAAATGGCGACCTCGTAACTTTTCTTTGATCTTAGGGAATAAGAAGTCGCACGGAGCTAGGTCCGGAGAATAAGGTGGGTGAAGCAATAGTTTGACATCATGTTCAGCAAAAAGACTCGAGTGTTCTAGCGGTGCTGTGGGCGGGTGTGCAGTCTTTGGACGGCTCTTGTATAGTTCTTGGAAGACTACAAGAACACATTTGGTTATATACCATTCAGAAGTAACTGTCCTTTGATTTTTCAAGGCTACCGTTGTGATGTATCCACTTTTAGAAGAAAAAAAAGGTGCGATCATTTTCTTTCCAACACTCTTGGAACGACAAATTTTCGTTGGAGGCTGCTCACTTTCAAAGCATCAAACTAATGACTGCTATTTAGTTTTGGGATCATAATGATATAACCATGTTTCGTCTCCAGTTACGATATTAAAAGTGTTTTGACTGTGTCGATTATCAAATATTTCCAGCATAAACTTAGCCCAATCAACTCTTGTTCTTTTTGCTCACTGGTCAACAACTGTGGCACCCATCTGGAACACGGCTTCCTTGGGCGAAGGTGATCATGAATGATTGTTCGGACCGCTGCTGATCCAATCCCCAGAAAAGCCTTAATCTCGGTCTAGGTGATATGTCGATCTTTTTTTCCCATATTTTGCACAGCTTATATAGTTTCCGGATTAACAGCAGTGGGCGGTCGACCTGTGCGAGGTTCATCATCGAGTGGGACCCGGCCCCTTTTAAACTCAGCAAACAAATTAAAAATTGTAGACTCAGAAGGGGCAGAGTCCCCAAAGCAACTCACTAAACTTTCGTGAGATTCCGCTTGTTTTAGTCCCTTTTTATAGTCATACAAAATCATGGCTCGAAAATCGCGACTACCCTGTTCCAATTTCACGTTAAAATTCGGCAAACACTTACATGCATTCGAGACCGCGGCAAGGCAACTACTGAACGATTCAAACGCTGCCTTTGCGTGTAAGCACTCTAGACAAAATACCTGCGTGCTCAAACTTGTTTAAACTTGTATAGATTAGGAATATCTTAAAACTTTCAGAGTGACGTACGATGTACCCGATACCACCAGAATTACGCGCCTATAGAATCAAGGTAGAATGTTAGACTGAGGCGAGTCATGGGAATTAAACTAATTTTATTCCAAATGGATTTTCAGGTGTTGCAGAATGAGACACTTTTCCTTACCGTTAATCTGATTTATCTCGAAAACTCGATTTTTTGATAGCCTATGCCCTATACTGCATAGCTTGTAGCTGTTTATGGCTAACTTACCATATCCAATTGATAATTTGGAACTATCGCACTACTTGTCTCTGTGATTGACTGCTGTATCCAAGAATGAAGATTTGGCAGCTTATCTGTCAAAGGCTGATCCTCTAAGTATCTGAGATCCATTAGAGATAACGCTCTCTTTCCTTAGAAAATACAAAAAAACATAGTAATAGACAAAATATTAAGACAAGATATTGAGATACAAACGTTGGAATGAATAATAAAGTATCACATGTTTGTTTGAATTTGCCCAATCAACTTACCCGGAAGAGATGCATCGTCGTAAGCGAAGGTTGGCACGAAAATGCTCGCATTGAATTCACTTTGCGTAGCGTAGAACTGGTAACTGTCATATGGTAGAGATAGTAAATTATTTGGTATCGGATTATTCCACAAATTTGGAGTAGAACCATACCTGAAATGTTAAATTGCATTTAGCCATTGCGTCGAACGACAAACAATTACTTTTACAAGTGATATGGCATAGTTAACTTCATTAGTTAGTAATAATCCTATTTTAGTAAATACTACTTCTACAGATTATAACTTAAGAAGTAGCCTAAATGACTGCAAAAGTAGGTACCATTCATTCTCTTGAAATATGGTATCAAGTAGGTTGATTCTGTATTTCTTTTGCGGTGGTACTTTGTTGGAGATTTTGAACATATTTCAAA